>JANBXA010000429.1:5372500-5382500 GCA_030556225.1 Cricetiscus sungorus
AAAGACAACACAATAACATACATTATCCTGACTCTGTACATTTTCATATTCACATGACTTTTTTTTTGTTACTCTATTTCTTCTATTTTTATTTTTTTATCTTTTGGTTATTGAGGCAGGGTTTCTCTGTGTATTTTTGGCCGTCTTGGAATTCACTCTGTAAACCTGGCTGGTCTTGAAATCACAGAATTCCACCTGCCTCTGCCTCCTGAATGCTGGGATTAAAGGCGTGTGCCACCATACCCAGCTGCTCTATTTCCTTTTTAAGGATTTTATCCTTTTTCTTTTCTCTCCCAAGCCCACGTGTATTTTTAAACACACTGTAAAACATTTAGAGGTTTTTGTTCATCCGAATCTGTCTTTACTGTGTATCCTATCTTTTTCTGACCACGTGAGTCTTTAATCTGCACGGCTAAGATTAAATAGGCAGCTGTCCCTCCCCTATTCCTTGGCTTTCTGAAGAGTCTAGGTTTCATGGTGGAGTTTCTAGCTTCCGGTCACCACCAAGAGGCGTGCTGCTGGCTGCTCCTAAACATCATTTAATTGTCTGGTAGCAGGGCCTCTTAAAAGACCTGTGTGATTTTTGCTGCTAATGCTGAGTCAGGAAGCTTTTCTTAGGTTTTTGTGGATAACACCAAGTCAGGAAGCCTCTCTTAAAGGAGCCCAGAGCCTCTGCTTGCTAGCAGAGCTCACCTGAAAAAAAGCTGCTACCAAGAAGCGGCGCTTGCCTCTGCTCTTTTGTGGATGGAATCCCTTTATTAAACTTTTGTCAGGTTTTACGTGGAAATTCTTGCCCCGTGTTGGGGGCGCTGGGGCTCCCTGGTTATCAGTTAATCTGTTCTGTATGTTGGCTGGCTTGGGGGGGTCACTTCCTGTTACAACCAACTGAATCCTTGCATAATTTCATAAAGGCAGGCAGATATGAAAGACTCAGTCCCACATAAGATTTTACTTCTTAAACTTTTCATCAATTTCAAACTCTAAAATGCACCAAACTCCAGGAATGTTTATTTAGCTTGACACCATCTATCATTTGGGGACAAAACACCACCAACCTGACATTTGACCCCTTAGAGCCTTTCTTTGAGTGGTTGTAGTTATTTTTAAGTTTTGACAAAACAATGTAGGGAGGGGATCAGAGAGATGGCTCAGCAGGACCTGGGTTCAATTCCCGGTACTCTCGTGGCCCATTACAACCACCTGAATCTCCAGTTCCAGGGAATCCGATCTTCATCTCTGGCCTCTGGGGGCCCTGCATGCATGTGGCACGCAGACTCACAGTCAAAACATCCTCACACATTAAAAAATAAGTTAGAAAGAATGTTAATGATTTTAATTTTGTGGGGATGCCCAGACCTTGCCAGTGGGATTATGTAATGTATGTACGGCATGTGTAACCTCTGCAGTATGAGCACTATAATCTCTCAAGCAATCTATTCTGGGGCTTTGGGGGCCTGAGATGCTGAGTCCCTGAGGATATTTGTCCTTGTTAGGATGCTTACGAGTCGGTGTCCCCAGCTTTCTGCTTTCGTTCAATTATGCTCTGTTTGTAACTCAGCACAGGTGTTTCTAATTGTGTTAGACTGAAGCATGCTGGCAATGGGTCTGTTCTGGGTCCCTGATGATCTAGTCCTGCCCGGCAGCATCTCTGAGTCTGCTCGTTTGGACACGGTCCAGTTCATGATTGAGGCGATGTCAAAATCATGCGCATGGGCTCACCAGCTTCATCTTGACCTTGGAAACGTTATGGTTATTTTACAGGGTGTGGTGACATTTATGGGCCTTCTTGGACACCCACAAAGAGGTGGATTTCCGTAGATTAAATGTCAAGTTTGCAACGGTCCTGGGTAATTGAGTCCTGGAGTGCTGTCCGCTTCAATTCTCAACTGGGCCATTGGCTTGGGGCTTGGGTCTCATTAGACGCTAGCGAGCACGGGGCAGATTGTTTTGTGCCAGAGGTCAGCCTGGAGCCTGAGAGAGGAGGGTGGGGGAAGATGGTGTAGCAGTGAAGCAAGGCCCCCAGAAGGACATCTTGAGTTTGTTCTTTAAATCAAAGCACATGTGTGGCTAGTTGATGAATAAGTTATTGCAGACAGTATGCTGGCTAGCTTTATGTCATTTGAGAGGAGAAAATCTCAACTGAGAAAATGTCTCCATAAAATCCAGCTGTAGGTAACCCTTTAGTGAATTTTCTTATTGATTGATGTGGGAGGGCCCAGCCGCTGTGGGTGGTACCACGCCTGGGCTGGTGGTCCTAGGAGCTATTAAGAGATTGAGCAAGCCGTGGGAGCAAGCCAGTAAGCAACACTCCTCCATGGTCTCCTCCTTACTCCTGCCCCCAGGTTCCTGCCCTGTTGAGTTCCTGCTTTGGCTTTCCTCAGTGGACCGTGACCCAGGATATGTAAGCCAAATAAACCCTTTCCTCCCCAAGCCTTTGGTCATGGTGTTTAACAGGGCAATAAAACCTCAGGCAGACAGCTCCCATCACTGCAAGGGTTTCCCCAAGGTTTACTAAAGATATCTAAGCAGGGGCTGGGAAGACGCCAAGCAGATATGAGGACCTGAGTTCAAATCTAGCACCATGCAAATTCTGGGCTCTGTGGTGCACATCTTAAACCTAGACCTGGGAGGCCAGGATGCTAACAGAGAGAAGAGGATTCCTGAAGCCAAACTTGTGAGCTCTAGGTTTAGTGAGACACCTTGTGTCAAAAAGTAAAATGGACAGCCATGGAGGAAAAAACTTGATGATCAGCTTTGGTCTCCATGTGCATGTATACACACATGTGCAAACACAACACGCATACTCTACACAGGACAAACACATGAAGCCATCTAGATGCTGGCAGGGACAGACGGGGTAGAAGAAAGTGTACCAAGCTTGTCTCCTTCAGGGACTGGGGACAGAGCTAAGTCCTCGAACGCGCTAGGCAAGTGATTCACCAGTGAGCTATCTCCTTTCACTTTTTATTTTGAGACAAAGCCTCCTCTATTGCCCAGCCTGGCTTTGAACTTGTGACCCTCCTGCTTTAGCCCCTTGCACAGCTGGGATGACTTAGCCTGACCGTAAGGATCAACTCTGCTCAGCTGTGGCCTGAGTGAGTCTCTGTAGACTCTCTCCTCACAAGGACCTGGGTGTGTGAGGGGAACCACACCCACATTCCTCCTCCTGGGTGCAAACCGGATGCAAGCATCGTGTAAGCCCGATGAGGGTCACCGTGGAGCTGCTGAGTTTTCCTGAAGTCTCGTGGTGCCGTGATTCACTCATCTTTATCACCACCACCTGCTGACCAGCACAAAAGCCTGCAGTGGATGCTCTGGTCCCCTGTTAGCTGGAAGTGGAGGCAGATCCAAGAACCCTCCCCTCCCCTTTTAAAAGGGAGTTTCATGTAGCTCAGGCTGACCTCAAACTCACCACACAGCCAAGGATGCCTTTGAACCCCTGTTCCTCCTGCCTCCCGAGTGCTGGCATTCCAGGTGCGAGGCCGCACACCTGGTTACTACAGCTGCTAGGGACAGAATCTGGGACTTTGTGCATGCCAAGGGCTGTGATTGGTACCATGACCGGTTTCTGAGGTGCTGGAGGCTCATGCATGTCCATAAGTCATCTACCAACTGAGCTACATCCCCAGCCACAGACAATTCGTGTGATGAAAAGGTAAACTACTGTTTTCCAAAGCCGTAGTTAGGAATTCCCGCAGTGCCAACAAACGCAGACAAGCAGATAAATAAGCCAGAGTGTCTATTTATGTCGCATTAGCCAAGAATCTCGGAAGCACCAGTAACTGATGGTCTTCAAAACGTCCACTGAGACGTGGGGAGCTGTCCTGGGCGGGGCCCACCCCGGGCCCACCCCACCCCGCCCTGAAGCAGGGGCCGTGGCCCACCCCACCCCCGCCCTGTAGCAGGGGCCGTGGCCCACCCCACCCCACCCTGAAGCAGGGGCCGTGGCACTCAGTGCACGCCTTGCTCGGGCCAGTGCAGCTCTCGGGCGTAAGCCCCTTTGCAGCTGCGGATCTCAGTGTCATGCTCCAAACACTTGTTCAGGCCCGGCACGGTGGATCGCCATCCGATGAAGCCCTGGGTGGTCTTCGGGATTGGAGGGGATGGAAGGATCTGAAGTAGAAACACATGGGATTAGTCACAGCAAAGATCCCTTCCTGACCACAGTGCTGATAGCAGGAGGTCACGCATTGAACTGTGGGGCAAATGGGCACAGGTGCACCGGCGTCTAAAGGTGCCCATGATGCCACATGAGGCCTAGCGTGGAGAGACAGAAAAAAATAACATTAAGCAGTGCGAGCGCGCGCGTGTGTGTGTGTGTGTGTGTGTGTGCGTGTGCGTGTGCGTGTGCGTGCGTGCGTGCGTGCGTGCGTGCGTGCGTGCGTGTGTGTGTGTGTGTGTGTGTGTGTGTGTGTGCTGCAGTTTTGACTTCTGTTTCTGTTTCTTGGGTAACACTCTCACCAAAAGCAACCTGGGGAAGAAACAGCAGGACGCTGAGGCAGAAACAGCAGAGGAGCGTTGCTTGGTGGCTCTAGCTCACTCAGTGTTTCTATGTCCTTGTAGAAAGCCCAGGCCACTTGCCTAGGGATGGTGCCACCCACAATGGGCTGAGGCCACTAACATGAATTTACAGTCAAGAAAACATCTCATAACTATGTCCATAGGCTAATCTGAGCTAGACTTTCCTCCCAGATGACTGCAGGCTGTGTCAAGTTAACAAAGCTGCATGTTTTAGGGTTTTGGGGATTTTTTGGAGGGGGGAAGTGGGCATTGAGACAGGGTTTCTCTGTAGGTTTGGAGGCTGTCCTGGTCTTTGAAGACCAGGCTGGCTTCGAACTCATGGAGATCCACCTGCCTCCGTCTCCCGAGTGCTGGGACTAAAGGCGTGCGCCACAACTGCCCGGCTTAGTTAGGGTTTTTATTCCTGTGATAAAACACCACGATCAAAATCACGTTGGGGAGGTAGGGGTTTATTTCAGCCTATAGCATGTAGCCCATCATCCAGGGAGGTGAGGGCAGGACGGACCTGGAGTTGCTGATGCAGAGGCCACGGAGGGAGCTGCTTACTGTTGCTGCTCATGGCTTGCTCAGCCTGCCTTCTTATAGGACCCAGGACCACAGTGGCACCACCACCCACAGTGGGTGCGGCCCTCCCATATGGATCAGTAATTTGGAACCTGCACTGCGGACTTGCCCACTCACAAACCTTAGGGAGGCGTTTTCTCAGTTGACAGACCCCTTTCCCAAAGGCCTCAGCTGTGTCAGGTTGCTATGAAACTAGCCTGACTAACGTGTCGTCCTCAGTGGCTCCCTGCCTTGTCTCATGGAATCTGTAACTCACTGGTTCAGACACACAGGCTGCTCATCGAAGCTCAGAGGTTTGAGGGGGCGTGGCCTGCCACGGAGGGGCAAGCCTGCTGGCTGTGTGGCCCTTTGGGGCACTGCCCGCCCACTGCGTTCCCTGACTTCTTCAGTCGAGGATCCTCTTCTTGCTTGCCTCTGATTGTTCGCCCAGCACCGAGTAATGGCTGACAGTCACCCCCCTCTGAGAAAAGCTGATTCCCGTCCCCAGTCCTTCAAGCACACTATCCCACAGAACCCCCACCCACAAAGATGTCTCAGGAACCCCGAGATACAGTGACTGGGGAGGAAATGAAGACATGGATTCCAGGCCACTTGTCCAAGACAACACAGGAGCTGAACAGTAAGGTGGGGTCCAGGCTCAGGTCTCATTGTAAATCTTGAGCCTCACTGGCTTTCCTGTTCCCATAGTATGTGTGTGTGTGTATACATGTGTGTTTATGTTTATACACACATGTGTGTTTGTGTTTATATGTAGGTGTGTGTGTTTGTATGTGCACTTTTAGAAATCCATGCATGTGTGTTTATATGTGTGTGCATGTGCATGCATGCTTGTGTTATATATTCAGGCGTGAGAGCATGTATGTGTGCAATACTCAAATGTACATGCAGGTGCCTTACCAGCAAGGTTCCCGGCCTGGTTGCAGGGCTCTTGTGTCCGCCCAGCATGGCCGTGTCCTCACCTCTAGTGGCTGGACAGACCACAGTTTGCAGTAGGACTTACATTTCTTAGAGAATGGTGTACAAGCAACCTGACAAACCTTGATGTATTTGTCCATGGGGCTCACGGGCCGGACATGGAAGTGGCTGGGCAGCTCGATCTTGGGCTTCGGGGTGTGCGGCTTTTCTTCACCTTCCAGCAGCTGAAACAGAACCGGGGAGACAGGAATCTCAGGTTGAGATCCCAGGACTTGGGTCCTCCCTTCACCCGGGGAAGCACCTGTGGGTCTCCGAACATAGGTGTGCTGGTTCAGCACAGCAGAGATGGTCAGGTGGAATCTAAGCTCCAGAGTTAGCCCCGAGTGGTGCCTGCTGAGACTCCTCTACTACTCTTCCAGCCCAGGAACCAATACCCCCATCATCGGACCAGAGAAGACATCCTTGGTCATGAACTCAAACTAAAAACTGTCTGAGCCAGTTCCAAGACCAAGCTTTCCAACCAGAAATGAATGGCCCGTACCCTGGGAGGTTTTAAAGCCATTTAAAACTCCCTGGAAACCAAATTTAATTACACACGAGGAATATTAATAGCGAATCACTCTCCAACAGTACGTTATTAAGGCCTCTACTTTATGCATCGAATTTCAAACTGTATAACTGTCTAAGAATTTTTAAAGCCTCATTACAAATGGCATAATTTCAAAGCTATGCACTCACTGAGTGGGCTGTGGGTGGGGCTTCTGATGCTGTGAGTTAAGAGGGTCTGTGTCACTGTGTCCTGGCAGAGGAAGAGGGCCTGGCTGGGGTCTGTCACACACGGGCCACCCCTGGGCACCCCGTGGGCATTATGAATGTCTACGTAGTGGGTGTTTTTTGCTTTGTTTTGTTTTTATAAATAGGGCCCGCTCCCCAGAGAAGCAGGCTTGTGAGAGTGATGGGACTCCCCTGAGCTTACGGTGGCTGCTTCCGTGATCAACACTGTCTCTGCCCATCTCACCACAACTCCGTGTGTGAGTCCTGCCCCCTCTCATTCTGTCATCTGTCTGGCCCCGGGCCGATGTCCGAGTGTTTGACCCATGCTTTGGGGAACACCTTCCGGGGGAGCCACTGTCTCAGCTGTTCCTTACAGGTCCCCTTGTCTCCAGGCCCGCAGAGGGGTCCACACACCTTCCTCTTCCTACACTCTAGGTCAGATGAGCGCCCCACCCCACCAGGGAGGTGGCCGGTGGCCTCAAGGCGAAGCTGAGGTCTGTGTACCCCCTTTGGCAGCCTTATGCTTGGCCGTCTTGCCCTTTGAACTCACTGGTCTTTTTATTAAAAGTGGGCACACTGTGGCAGCCCCACACACCTGGCTGCTGTGCAAACCAGAGCTGGTTTACAGGAAGCACCTGGCACCCGCCTTGCACCTGGAGAGAGCTCTGCAACCCCCCAAAGGAAGGGGCCTCTGGATTTGGGGGAGCAGAAGAAAGCTAATTAATTGTGTGTGTTGCATATGTGAGTGTGTGTGAGTGTATGTGTGTGAATGTGTGTGTGTGAGTATATGTGTGTGTGAGTGTGTGTAAGGTGTGAGTGTATGAGTGTGTGTGAGTATCTGTGTGTGTGACTGTGTGTGAGTGTATGTTTGTGAGTGTATAAGTGTGTGAGTATATGTATGTGTTTGAGTGAGTGTATGTGTGTGTGTGAGTGTGTGAGAGTGTATGATTGTGTATGTGAGTGTGTATGTGTGTGAGTGTGTGTATGTGTGTATGAGTGTGTATGTGAGTGAGTGTGTGTATGTGTGTGTGTGTGTGTGTGTACCTGTGCCTGCACATGTGGGTGCCTGTTGCATGGCTATCACCCACAAATCCCCTTAGACCCTCTGTCTCTCAGTTCATTTTTGCTGATTGTCCAATGGAAGCTGTTTATTTCCTGACATGACTGGGATGGGGAAGGGGGCCTCGGATGAACTTTTCAATTACCTTCTCCATGGAGGTCGTTAAAAATCCCCACTTTGCCGGCCAGTTTTCCTGGGCTTCATATTCAGCCTTCAGACGGTATTTCCTGAGAAAAAGAAATTCTAAGTGTGAGGCACCGCTCTCGGAAAGGCCCGGTGCAGCCTCTAAATGTGTGGAGGGCTGCTTGCCTCTGTGCTATGCACTCTGAGTGGCTAGCTGGTTTGCAGGGATTGTGAATGTGGCTGGAGAGAAGAGGGTTCAGTGCCCTTGACCAAGCCTCCCTTAACTTATGGGAGGCCCTGGCAGGGGGAGGAAAGAGATGGTACAGGGGTATGGTGCGGGGGTCAGATGGCTGTCAGAGGGGCCCTACCTACCCTTAGAGGATGCAGACATGCCCATGGGAGGGTTTAGGCCTTTAAAATGACACTTAGCCTTGGGCTCCTGCAAGTAGACTCAGCAAGTGTGACTCTGACATACAGACCATCCTTAAATGTCGTTCCTAGGTGCTCCACCCCTGTCCAATCCAGCCCGCTCTGGTTCACAACACATTAAACATCGTTTCTAGATGCCCACAGGTGAGCTGGACAGAGGGGCGGCTGAGGGGCAGCTGGTGAGGCAATGTGTTAGTTCTGCAAACATGGAGTTCAGCCTGATCCTTCAAGTTCCTTCTATTTGGGAATCAGAATCTGCACCCCTCGTGTGTGTGTGTGTGTGTGTGTGTGTGTGTGTGTGTGTGTGTGTGTGTGTAGGTATGCAGGCATGTGTAAAGGTCAGAGGCCAGCCGTGAGTGTTGTCTTAGTGTTTCTGTTGCTGTGATGAAACGCCATGACGAAAAGCAAGTTTGGGGATGAAAGAGTTTATTTGGCTCACAATTCAGTGTGTCTGTTCATCATCAGAGGAAGTCAGAACAGGAATTCAAACAGGACAGGGACCTGGAGGCAGGAACTGAAGCAGAGGCCATGGAGGGGTGCTGCTTACTGGCTTTCTTACAGAACCCAGGACCACCAGCTGAGGGATGACCCCACCCTCCAGGGGCTGGGCCCTCCCCCATCGATCACTAATGAAGAAAATGCTCCATGGGCTTGCCTACAGCCTCATCTTATGGAGGGTTTTTGTCAACTGAGGCTCCCTCCTCCCCAATGACTTCAGCTTGTGTCAAGTTGACGCAAAACTACCCAACACAACTGTCATTCTTCAGGAGTCCTCCACCTTGTCTTGGAGATGGAATCTCTCAGTAGGACCTGGGGCCCAGGCTATACTGACTGATTGACCAGACAGTTCCAGGGACCATCCTGTCTCTCCCTCACACACTGTAGGATTTAAGTGTTCACCACACACCCGGCTTTTTACATGGGCTCTGGAGGTCAAACTCGGGTCTTTATCCTTGTGTGCAAACACTTTGCAGGCTGAGCCCTCTCAGCCCTGGAGTTTGTCTGTGTTCATGTATGCTTATGTACATGTAGTGTTTGAGTGTGTACATGTGTGTATACAGTTAGTGTTTGAGTGTGTGCATATGTGTGTATACAGTTAGTGTTTGAGTGTGTGCATGTGAGTGTACAGTTAGTGTTTGAGTGTGTGCACGTGTGTGTACAGTTAGTGTTTGAGTGTGTGCACCTGTGTGTACAGTTAGTGTTTGAGTGTGTGCATGCCTGTGAACATTCAGTGCTTGAGTGTGTGCATGTGAGTGTACAGTTAGTGTTTGAGTGTGTGCATGTGTGTGTACAGTTAGTGTTTGAGTGTGTGCATATGTGTGTACAGTTAGTGTTTGAGTGTGTGAATGTGAGTGTACAGTTAGTGTTTGAGTGTGTGCATGTGTGTATACAGTTAGTGTTTGAGTGTGTGCATGTGAGTGTACAGTTAGTGTTTGAGTGTGTGCATGTGTGTATACAGTTAGTGTTTGAGTGTGTGCATGTGTGTATACAGTTAGTGTTTGAGTGTGTGCATGCCTGTGAACATTCAGTGCTTGAGTGTGTGCATGTGAGTGTACAGTTAGTGTTTGAGTGTGTGCATGTGTGTATACAGTTAGTGTTTGAGTGTGTGCATGT
>JANBXA010000429.1:5385000-5525000 GCA_030556225.1 Cricetiscus sungorus
CTCTGTGTCCTTTGTCACTGGGAGACCGGTTGCCAGGTAACACACGATGACGCTTAGGTGGAGGCAGGCAGAGACGGAGGCACCCCTGCAGGGGAGGAGGGGTCCCTGGAGCTTGCTGCTGGCCTCTGCCCTCTGAGCGCCCAGCGGTCACCCTGTCACGTGCCCCTTTGAGAGCCCTCTAGCCCTAACACCAACACCCCACTCTTGATACTGGGAATTGCGCCCAGAGCACGGCGCACACTTCACCATCCACCTACATCCCCTGCCGTCTTCTTCTTTTTAAACCTGTTTAAAATTTTGATACAGGGTCTCCCAAGCCAGGCAAGCCCAAGCTTTGAGATGCTCCTGTCTCAGCTCCCTGAGTAGTCTGGATGGCCTGGCTTGTCCCTGTCCTTTTTCAAACCGTAAACCTCAAACATGGAGGTTAGCGCATCCATCCAGGCGCGGGATCCCAAGAACACAGACAGAGCTTAGTGATGACTCTTAGAACACACCCTCCTGCCTGCCGGACCATGGACATCATGGACCAGCACTGCTAGTCACCTCCAGCCGGTCAGATGCCACTCTGCCCTTTCCCTCCCTCCCTCCCTGTAGAGCTTGGCTAGGCCTCCGCAGGCTCTCGTGTGGTCTGACTTGTCTACCCAGGTCTGTCTTGTCTGCTGGAGTTTGGGGCATGTCGTTCGTGTTGCCTCGAGAGCCCTCACGTCCGGTTTTTTAAACCCTCACAGGATGCCCTGCTCAAGGACAGTTAGCCTCTCAGTGGCTTGGCCTGCATTCATCCTGAGACCGTAACAGACTACCAGTGTCCTTGCTCCCAGACGGGTAGGTCCCCGGGTGGTCTGGGGTACCCTCCCTGACCCTTCCTCCCAGGTCACTGTTCCTGTGTCTGGGGAAGCGTGTATGGAAGTAGCGGAGTGGGTGACTAGGGAGAAAGACCCATTGTGCAGTTGGCCAAACCCTGCTCCTGCTTGGGGAAGCTTCTAGATGTCTGTCTCTGTGAAATTAAGACTAAGCAAAGCTGCTGGCTGCTGTGCTTGGCCCGCCCCCTCCTGCAAGCATCTGCTATGGGCTCCTGTGTGCTTGATGCTGCTTGATTGTTGAGGGTGCGGATGGGTGGCATCACCTGAAGCAGGCAGGTACTACTTACCAGTAGGAACATTACAGTTATAAAGTAGCAACAAAATGATTTTATGCCTGGGGGTCACCACGGCATGAGGACCTGTATTTAAAGGTCTCAGCATTAGGTAGGTTGAGGCCAGCTGAGCTAGATCAAATTATCCCATGGACAAACAAGTCTGTGGGTGTGGTCCTGACTGTTAATTGGTGCAGGAGGGCCCAGCCCACTGTGGACAGCGACATTCCTTACACAGGTGGTCCTGGGCTGTAGAGGGTCAGCTAAGCATAAGCCAGAGCAAGTCAGCTGGTGTGTCCTGCTGTGTCCCTTGACTGTGGCAAGCTCCGTGGTGGGGGCTGACCCAGTGTGCCCTGAGTTCCTGCCCTGACTCCCCTCCGTGATGAGCCCTGACCCAGGAGTGTAAGCCGAAAGAAACCCTTGCCTCCCTTACGTTGCTTTTGGTCAGAGTATTTGTGTATTTGTCGCTATGGGAAAGGAGCCTAGGAACCTAGGCCACCCTCCCATCAGGGGGGTGGCAAGACAGAAGAGCAAACCGTACACACACAACCTCCCCGGCAGACCGTCTTCCCAAACACCCGTGCCCGTGCTTGCTATGCTTAGTGGCACCCACCGACCCTGTTTCAGTGTTTCTGAATTCCTCTTTTGCATGCAGGCCTGGTGGGTGGATGTGCTTCCTCGAATGCGTGCCATTGTGCCTGGGAGCTGATGCCTCCTTTTTCTGTGTCTTCACCCCCCACAGCTCCCCATCCCACCCGGTTCTAAGGCATGAACCCCTTTCCCTCTAATATTTGAAACAAAGTATTTCCGAGTCTCTGGTGTTTTCCTTGTCTAACAAGTTGTGTTTTTTTGTTTTTTTGTTTGTTTGTTTTATTTTTGTCATACTTGTTCTTCTGAGCAGATGTCAAACAGAGAGAGACAGGAGGCAGGCCTACTACTCTACTCTTGCTGGCCACATGTGGGAAACTCAGAAAATATTTACAGTTTTGAGGTTTGCTGTGCTCCCATGCATGAATATTTTTGGTCTTTGTTCAGTTTTCTGGGACAGTTTTTTTTTTTTTTTTAATTTTTATTTCTCATTTTGCTTTATGAAAGTTGTTCCCATTCTGATGAGAGACAAATACTTTTTTGTTTGTTTGTTTTTTTATTTTGTTTTGTTTTTTAATCTTAACACTTTTCTTTTTTATTGGATACTCTGTTTTTCTTTTTTTTAAGCTAAGAGTGCTTTGTTGAGGAGTGTGCCCCGTCTGCCAGCATGGTTTTACCATAACGTGGGTTAGTTTCCTGCACAACAAAAGCTGTCTTGAGAGGAGCTGAAGGAGCAGAGGACACGTTATGTGTCTACTCCCCACACCTAGGGCAACAGGTAACTTGGTCCAGGAACTGCGCCCCGCCCGCGGTTGCCTAGAAACTCGCTCACAGGTCCTTCCCTATTGGCTTCACGATCCATCTCTGCATCCATTAGCCCCTCCCCACCCAGCCACCCAGTCAGCTGCTTCCTCCCCTTAGATCCTTCTCGGCTTGTTCCGTTCCCCAGATGCTGCGAAGGCCAGCGTCCCTGGGAGAGAAGTGAGCTGAGCCAGGGAGAGACTGGCCTGAACTCTCCACTGTGAATGGTACAGCCTCGGCCATCTAAGCTGACAAGTGCCGGCTGCCTCTGCTTCCCGATAGGCAGCCATTCTGTCAGCCACTGTGTCCCCACCCTGGAGGAGTCTGTGATGAGAAATGCCCCATCCCCAGCACTGGGGTCGTGTGTTCTTTTCTTTCCTCATTGATTTGATAGAACACCTGACAAGTAAGACAGGCTGTACTTTGGCTCGTTGATGGGACAGTGACCATGGTGGAGAGGCTGTGGTGGCAGGGATGGGAGGCAGCTGATGACCCCATGTCCATAGTCAGGAAGGAGACAGGTGTGAGTACTGGTGCTCTGCTCCTTGCCTTCTTTTCCTCTTCTTATACAATCATTTATTTGTGGGGAGCATGTGTGTGTGTGTGTGTGTGTGTGTGTGTGTGTGTGTGTACATGTCTGTGTGTATGTGTATGTCTATTTGTGTGTGTATGTGTGTGTGAGCATATCTGTGTGTGCGCATGTGTTTGTGTGTGTGCATATCTATTTATGTGTGTGGGTATGTGAATGTGTGTGCATGTCTGTGTGTGTGTGTGTGAAAATGTCTGTTGTTGTGTGTGAATGTGTGTGCATGTCTGTGTGTGTGTGTGAACATGTCTGTTTGTGTGTGCCTGCATGTTTGTGTGTGAATGTGTGTGCATGTCTGTGTGTGTGTGTGTGAAAATGTCTGTTTGTGTGTGCCTGCATGTTTGTGTGTGAATGTGTGTGCATGTCTGTGTGTGTGTGTGAACATGTCTGTTTGTGTGTGCCTGCATGTTTGTGTGCATTCGTTTATTTGTGTATGTGTTTGTGTGTGTGTGCATGTCTATTTATGTGTGTGTGAGCATGTCTGGGTGTGCCTGCATGTGTGTGTGTGTGTGTGTGTGTGTGTGTGCGCGCGTGTGCGTGCATGTGTGTGCGTGCGTGCATGGACATCCAGAGGACAGAAGGCAGTGTGCAGGAGTTGGGTGTCTTCCTTTTACTATGTAAAGGATCAGACTCGGGTTGCTAGGCTTGGCCACAGGGTCTCCACCAGCTGAGCTGTCTCATTCGTGCTGGTGCTCCCGTTTCCTCGTTTATCCCAGGAGCCCTGACTGTGGAATGTCCCGCCCGCATGACTGGGTCTTCCCAGCTCAGTTAACCCAATCCAGAAACACCCTCACAGACAAGCGCCTCCTAGGCTAGTCTAGGTTCTCATCTAGTTGATGGTATTGGCCATCAGAGGGCGTGTAATGAAGACTTTTCATCATCCCTGGGCTAGTCTCAATGGTGGGCGATGCTGTCCAGGGAGAGGTTAGACGTGTTTGAAGGAAAAGGAGATCATGTGGTGGGAAGGGGAGAAGGCAGGTGGCACCTCCTCTCAGCTCCAGGAAGAGTCATCCTTTGTCACAGGGAGGCCTCCAGTGGCCATTCTTTATGCATTTCTCAACAACTGTTACTGAGTCTTATTTGTGCAGGAAGTTCCCTTACTGACTGATCAGGGAGACTCTTCCCAGAAACAAGGGAACATCGCTAGATCTAGGCTTGGCAGGCCTGGCAGGTTGAATAGTCTGTTTGTCCATTTTTCATTGCTATAACAAAATGCCTCAAGCTGTTAAGAAAAAATGGTTCATGTGCTTAATAGTTCCCGAACTCCGAGAGCATAGTGCTGGCTTCCGCTCAGCTCCAATGAGGTCATCATGGAAGATGACATCACAGTAGCTGGAGTGTAGGAGGAGGAAGAGCTGGTCTTATTTTCATAGCTGCCACCTCAAAGAGAGCTGACGTGTGCTCCATAGGACCCACACTAGTCCCCATCAACAGCCCCAATTGGTTTTCCTGTGCTGTGACAGAAACAATTTGAGAAGAAAGGGTTTCTCCAGGGTGATAGATTAGGGAATCGTTTCATCATAGTGGGTGTCTTAGTCACAGTACTATTGCTGTGAGGAGGCACCAGGACCAAGGTAATTCTTATAAAACCAAGCATTTAATTGGAGGCTTGTTTACCGGTTAAGAGGGTCAGTCTATTATCTTCATGGTGGGGAGCACGGTGCTGGAGCTGAGAGCTTTACATCCTGATCCACAGGGAGCCATCAGAGAGAGAGAGAGAGAGAGAGAGAGAGAGAGAGAGAGAGAGAGAGAGAGACAGAGAGAGAGACAGAGACACAGACAGGGATAGACACATACAGACATGACAGAGAGACAGAGACAGACATACAGAGACACACGAAGAAGGAGAGAGACAGGAACAGACACACACACAGAGACAGATGACATACAGACGCAAGAGAGACAGAAAGACAGAGACAGATATACACACATATACACATACAGAGAGAGACACAGAGACAGAGAGAGACACACAGAGAGAAAGACACAGACAAACACACAGAAAGAGAGAGAGAGAGGAGAGAGAGAGACAGAGAGACGAGAGATAGAAGGAGAGAGACAGGAACAGACACACACAGAGACAGATGACATACAGACACAAGAGAGACACAGAAAGACACAGACAGACACACACACACAGAAAGAGAGAGAGAGAGAGAGAGAGAGAGAGAGAGAGAGAGAGAGAGAGAGAGAGAGGGGGAGGGACTAGGCCTGGCACGAGCTTTTGAAACCTCAAAGGCCATCCCTAGTGCTTCTAGCAAGGCCACCTTCCCAACCCTCCCTAGACAGCCCACCAACTAGGGACTAAGCATTTGATGATATGAGCCTATGGGGCCAGTCTCATTCCAATCATCACAGTGAGAACAGTGGCCGCGGGAGGGGGAGGCATGTGACAGGAACAGGAAGCTGGCTGGTCACATGGCATCCTTGGGAAGTAAACAAGAGCGCCCCAATGACCTCCTGTGACACTTTCTCTCCAGCAAGGCTCCTCCTAGAGTTCCAGAACCTTCCCAAACAGCATCACCAGCTGGGGACCAAATGTTTGACACCTGAGCCCTGGGGAACGTGTTTCATTTAAAGCACAGGTGAGCCAGAAGCCGCAGTGTGCAGATGCTCCTAAAGAAACATTCTGTCCCGGGGGAGGCGCCTCCAAACCCAGGAGGGGAGCCTCACACACGCCCCACAAGTCCCTGAAACTGACGGACTCACTAGGCCCCCCTTCCCCAGGGCCGTGAGAGCAGAAAGGGCTGCTGGGATGGGGAGAGTCTCCCACCCGTAGAGCTGCCGGCAGCGTGTGTGAGTTGCGGCTCTTGCTGGGGTGGGGTTTCCACTGCCGCATCTGCCTCTGAGTTAGCTATGGTCTGTGGTTAGTCCGTGGCCGTGCAGCCCTGAGCGCTCCCAATCCTCCCATCTTGCCAGAAGTCACCCCTCACTCATATCCCTGTAAGTGGCTTCAGTACACTCTCTGCTTTGCCTGCTTGGACTTCGGTGGAGTCATTTCTTTGCTCTGTCCTTGGCATCCTATCTGGAGCGAGGACACACCTGTTCACGCCTCCCCAGGAAAAGGCACACAATTGAAACTTAAACGCTGTAGAAGAATTGAAGCTGTGGAGGAGAGTGACTGGATGGGGCTTGGGTATCTCCTGCCTCCCGATCCCCTTCCTGCCTACCCCCCCCAGTTTTGTTTTGCAGATGGCAGGTGTCCTCGGAGCCTTGACCATTTCCCAGTGAACCTCTTTCTCTGTCTCTGGAAGGCCCCGTGGGTTACTGGCCATTACTTTGTCCAGTCCTGGCTCCCAGTGGCCCTGGCTGTTGAGACGCTTGGCCCACCTCACCCACACATATTGGCAGCATCATATTTGACACCAATGCTTGGTTAGATTCCAAGGGAGCCTGATGGAGAAGGTACATTCCCGAGCCCACCTCCTGGCTGGGAGCCAGGAGAACTGCTGGACTCTGGGGATACCCACGGGCTGCCCCCTCTCCAGGGGGCGCCTGGCACCATCCTTAGCTTTTCCTTGACAGCCTCATTCCTGTACTGTGATGAAGCAGACCTCTCTGCTCTGGAGCATCTTTTCCCATGCTGCTTGCCCACTGGGGGTTTGAAGAGTCAATCTTACCCAACATGGAGCCATTGAGAGTCCTGTGATAAGATGGCTCTCGGTTAAGCATTACAGATGTGATAAATGGACCAAGTCAGCAATGAGGGAGAGGAGGGTATTGGGAGTGTCAGGCCGCTGTTCCTGCTACATACAAGTGACCAGCCCGTGTCAGGCATCCCGAGCAAGCACAAAGCAACCACAAACATGTGAGGACTGGGCTGTAGCCCAGGGAGTAGTGTTTGTCTAGAATGCACACAACCTGGTTCTAGCCCATGCGCTACATAAACTGGGTAGGGTGTGCATGCCTGTAATCCCAGCACGGGAAGTGGAGAAGGAGGATCAGAAGTTCAAAGTCATCCTTTACTATGAAAGGCTGGCCCAGTGCTGGGATCTCAACAACACAAACATAAACAACATCTTAGAAGTTCTGCCCAGTTGGTGCAAAGCAAGGCTCTGTGGTATGTCTCTTCAGGAAGACCTGGATGGGCCCTCACCCCCTCACCCCCTCGCCCCCTCACTCCCCCCCATCCTCTGCCCTCCCACATCAGCTGCAGACCAGAGACAGGAGTTCTAATATCCAACTTCAAATCCCTCTGCTCCTGCAGGCTCAAGTCAAGCTCTGAGTACTACTTGGAAGTGTTTCCTACAGAGGTGGGTCTGCTGTACACATAGCTTGTTGCAGGAGAGAGAGAGAGAGAGAGAGAGAGAGAGAGAGAGAGAGAGAGAGAGAGAGAGAGAGAGAGAGAGAGAGAGAGAGAGAGAGAGAGAGAGCTCCCTCTCCCGCTCCTTCTGCCTGTGAAAGGCAGGGGGGGTCTTAAGACATTTTAATGCCTTTCATATTCCTTGCTCCAAATATATTATTTCAGTACAATAGTTTCTTTGCGGGAGAATTGCTTAAATGATTCAAAATGGATTTAAAAATCTATTTCAAGTTTTAATTTTATGCACAGAACATTAATGAGCAGAGCGCCTTGGAGACCGCCTGTCAGTTCAACGTATCTGCAAAATTCTCTTTGCAGGTGTTACCCCCATCTAAATCCTTTTAGAGGGAAGAAACTAGTAATTATTTTTTTTCTTAGGGGATGTCAGAAAATATATTATTTTGAAATTATATTTTGATCCCGGAGTTCTATGCAGAATATTGTGTGGGGCTGGGTATGCCGACACTTGGACACTAAATGTTTTCTTAAGTCCCAAGAGGAAAAGCAGCGGGTGCCCTCCATTTGCTACATGTCCCTCTCTCCCCCAGAAACATCTTGAGTTACAGTGGAAAACAAAATTGGAAACTGAGCCCCCACCGTGTGACCACAGACCCCCACAATGCATTGGAGGGTTGGATACAAATAGAAGCCAATGGAAGAAACGAAAAATCCAACTCATGTAGACAGATAAATGTTCTAGAATAATGAAGGAGTCCAATGCAGTAGACACAGTTTCTTTCTCTCCCAAAGGAGTGATTTGTGTGAATGTGTGCGAGTGTGTGTGGGGATGGTGTGTGAATGTGTGTACAAGTGTGATTGTGTGTGACTGTGAGTGTAGATTGAGAGAATGTGTGTGTGTGGGTTAGTATGTGAATGTATGTATATATAAATGTGAGAGTATGTATGAGTGTGTGTGAGTGTGTGTGAGTGTGTGAGTGTGAGTATATGTGTGAGTGTGTGTATGTGTGAGAGAGTGAGTGTGAGTATATGTGTGAGTGTGTGTGTGAGAGTATGAGTGTGAGTGAATTTGCGAGTAAGTGTGTAAGTGTGTGTGGGCATCTACAGGCACTTGCCCTGTGTGCCCACATGTGGAGGCCAGATGAAGATGTCACACTCTTACACTCTCAGTGTCTGCCCTGTTCCCCTACTGAACCAGAAACTCACTGGCCTTCCCTAGACAGGCTGCCCAGCAAGTCTCAGAGACTGGACATGTGAGCCCATAACTGCCCTTTACATGGACCTGGGGGGTGGAGACTGGGCATGTGTGCTCACAACTGCCCTTTACATGGACCTGGGGGGTGGAGACTGGGCATGTGCGCTCATAACTGCCCTTTACATGGACCTGGGGGGTGGAGACTGGATATGTGTGCTCACAACTGCCCTTTACATGCACCTGGGGGGGTGGAGACTGGGCATGTGCACCCATAACTGCCCTTTACATGGACCTGGGGGGGCTGGGGTGCAAACTTGGGTCCTCACGCTTGCTCAGCAAGTGCACTGAGCTGTCTCCCCGGTCCTGGGAAATTGTCCCCCCTCCTGTTTTATTAAAATTACTGTGATGTTTTTGCTCACTGAGGATCTCACACACACACACTTGTTTAGATCACATCCCCCTCCAATCTCTCCAGAACCCTCCGGGCAGTTACTTTGAGGCTGAGGAACTTGGGACATTTTCTTCTTTCCACTTTCCATTTTGTGATACAGCAGCAGGAAGCAGGAGGCCAAGCTAGCTTTTCTTGAGTCCATTACATTCTTCAGAAAACCTGTTATTCACACTCTACCCACCCTATGGGGCCATCCACACTCTACCCACCCTATGGGGCCATTGCTGTCTTAATGCTTTAAAAACAAAAACAAAAACCCTTTAAAATATGCTTATTTCAAAGGGTAAAGCCATTACCATGTTGAGGTAACAGAGATTGCCATCCCGGTGTGATTAGATTCTGGCCCCTGCTCTGGCTTCTTGTATTCAGAGAGGGACTTTTACATTCATTGTTAGCCAAAAGGCTGGGAAACCAAGTTTAAATCTTGCATACCAGGCAAGGGCTCCACCAAGGAACTGTGGAAACAGCATGACCAGCCCTGGGGTGAGGCCTTTGATGGGCTGATCTCCTTGGAGACCATTCTCAGTAGGAGTGAAGGGGAAAGCTGTGCTCATGTGTTTCTGAGACCGTCTGTCTGTGGTGAACCCAGGGTCTTCTGCATGTTGGGCAAGCTCTCCACCACCCAGCCACACCCCGCCCTTGTTGGTTATTTGTCGTTGGGACTGCATTTAGGTAGGTATGTGAGGCAGGCTGGCCTCCGAGTGCCACGATTATGGATGTGTGCATCACTCTCCTTACGACTTCTCCTGAACTATCTTATGGCCACGCCTCTCTGTCATCCCCCACAAAGGCTGTAGTGTGATGTCATTGCGGTGAGAAGCCAGCCTGCAGTCCTCTCCTTCCTTGCCTGATGGCCATGCTCTCAGAGGAAAGCTCAGATCCAAGCTAGCATGCATTCTCCTGCTGCTAAACTCCCAGAATTCCCGGTTCTGATTTAATTGTGTGGACTTACTTGCCGGTGGAGTGTTTGGAGATGGTCTGAAATATTTAGAGAAATTTGGTTGTGGCCATTGACAGCTGGATACTCCTCCCTCTTCCTCCCTTCCTCCCTCCATCTCTCCTTCCATCCTTCCTTACTCCCAACCTCCTCCATTCTTTTCCATTATCTTTCTTTTTAAATAAAGTAAGGCATTACTGACCCAGTGAAGTTGAGGCAAGTCCAGGTGCAGAATGGGGGATGTGGGACCCGAACATCGAAAATCTCTTCTCTGCTTGCATCTCAGAACTTTCCTTCCAGACGCTGAAGAGTTTGCCCATTGGCAAGTCTGTCACTTCAGAAGGGTGGGGGGAGGGGGAAATCCACACAAATCCAAGGAACCAGGAGAGAATCACCTGAGTGCTGCTCACCTGACCACACGTGAGCCTGGCACCTCACAGACATGGGCGCCTGGGAAGATGAGCACTGGGTGAGTGGGGGTTAGAACAGGGGACCCTGGGAACTCGCACTGAAGCTGACGGGGACAGACTGAACTTTGAACCGGAGGTTTTTCTGAGATGTGTCTTCCTCTTGGTGTTAAGGATGCATTCAAATGAGTTGTCTCTCCAAGAATGCCAGAGGGGAGTGACAGTGTTTCAAAGTCCCGATTTTTTAAAAAGTGTGTGTGTGTGTGTGTGTGTGTGTGTGTGTCTGCGCGCGTGCGTGCATTCGTGCATGTGTGTGTGTGTGTGTGTGAGTGTGCGGGTGTGGCGTGCAGCACATGTAAGGATTCGGGCATTATGCTCGCCTGCCCCGTCACCTGGCAGAACCCTGGTCAGCTCAGTTTCGTAGTCTGCACGCAGGTGCACAGAACCCCTTTAAAAGAAAGATCCCCCACCCCCACTTACGCTCTGCTTCTGGCTCCTCTCTTTCTCTCTCTCCTTCCTACTATTCCCCTGGGGCAGACAGGACTTTTCCTGTCTCTTCTGAACTCTCTCTGTGCCTCCCTATCTCTTTTCTCTTTCCTTCCCCTTCCCTCCTCTTTCTGATAAAACTTCTTACTAAGCTGTCTGCCTGGCATGTTTGTCCCCTGCCTCAGTCACCCTCGCCTGCCATGGGTTCTGCCAAGGTCCCCCATACAAGGTTCCTCTCACACTTAATCATAACACTACATGTATGCAGGGACCTGTGGAGGTCAGAAGAGGGGTGGAATCCCCGGAACTGGGGTTACAGGTGCTTTTGGACCACTCAAAGTAGGTGCTGGGAACCAAGCCAGGTTCTCTGCTAGGTCATCAAGTACCTTTAACCATCTGCCCACCTCCCCTCACCCCACCCCCACATACATTATTTTTTGAGCGAGGGTCTCTTACTGAACCGGAACTACTTGATTTGGCCAGCCTGGGTGGTCAGCAAGCTTCCAGGATCTGCCTGTCCCTGTCTCCTGGGCGCGGTGGTTACAGGGTTGCACTGCCTCATGTGACTTCTTAGGTGGGTGCTGAGGTTTGAACTCAACCTTTGCAACATTGCAGTAAACAGCTCAGCTGCTGAGCTGTCTCCCCAGCCCCTCCTGTGTGCTCTAATTCCCTCCTGTAGTTACCGTCCAAGGACAGGTGCTAAGCTTGCGCTACATACATCACTTAACTCACTGCCTGGCACAAATGGCAAAACTCAAGAAGTTGCTGAGGTCCATCCCCGAGGCATCAATGTACAGAACAATCCGAGGGGCTCCTTTGGTATTTCAGAGATAGTAGCAGTGGCAGCTCCTCTGGGGTCCCCCTAGGAGAGCTCAAATAAGGTGGCTCAGCTCAGGCAAAGGAGGGAGAGACACTACAGTTTGTGGCAAAGGAATTCAGAGGCTGGAAGTAGAACTCCCCAAAGGGACGGAACCCAATCTGAAAGCAGGCATCCCTTTCCCATGCAAGCCTCCCAAGAAACCAGCCCCAGAGCCCCGAGCCAGGAGATCTGCCAGACTCTGAATGTGGGGATGGGCCAGTGGGGGAGGAGAAAGGGAGAAAAGCCCCCAAGGGAAGGGCTGGTTCCTAGTGCAAGGTCCCCGAGGGGCTTGAGAAGCCACTGAGAAAGCCTCAGGGCTTAGAGCTGGTTTATAACAAGGACATTTGTTTTTGTAAATGTTGCTGAAGAAGATTCTGTAGTGCGGAAGCCTGAGGACCTGAGCCTCCTGCTACAGCCGATGGCACCAATCGCCCACAGCTTGTCCCAGGGACTTGGGCACTAGTGACACACCTACACTGTGTGCATGGGTGTGCCTGCTACAGTCACTGTCCGCCAGGGAAGGCAGGCTCAGAGAAGCTACTTTCTGCCAGATGCTCTGCAGCTAGCTGGTGATGTCTTGCAAGCATCCCACTCTGGCCTGGCTCTACACATCGCTTACTCCCAACTCACCCATCCCTGAAGATGAGACCTCAGAAGGAGATTCAGGTTGCGTTTGAAGAGGAGGAGGAGGGATGGAGAGATGGCTCAGTGGGTAGAGTATTTGTTACACAGCATGATGCTTAGCAAGCCATGTTAAAAAGCTGGGTAGCCTGCACCTGTAATCTCAGTGCAGGGGAGGATCTGTGGAGGCTCCTGAACAGCCAGCTTAGTTGAATTGGTGACCTCCACTTTCGATAAGACACCTTAAAGAATAGGTGGGGAGCAATTAAGCAAGCCACCCATCAGTCTTTGGACTCCACACACACACACACATACACACGTGTGCCTGTATCCTCACACAGGTGCACACAGACACACAGGTGCACACACACACACACAGGTGGCAGTTGGCACACTTGCACACACATGTGAAAACACACACAGACAGACAGAGAGAGAGAGAGAGAGAGAGAGAGAGAGAGAGAGAGAGAGAGAGAGAGAGAAAAGAAGAGAGAGAGAGAGAGAGAGAGAGAGAGAGAGAGACAGAGAGGATAATCCAGTAATTTGGGAAGACTTGCCTGCTGAATGATAATAACTTTAGTATTCAGCACATCAGGTTAACAGATCCTGGAAGCACAGATAATTCTGCAAAGAGCAAGAAAATGGGTCTTAGTTCCTGACTGCTGGGGCTCAGAGGGGACAGAGAAAGGGAAGAATGCCATCCTGGGGGAGTCAGGGCAGGTAGGGGAACTATGGCAGAAGCCACTTTGCAGACTATGGCCACTTGGTAAATGTTGTGGACTTGGTGAGGCCAGGCCCCTGCAGCCATGGCACAAGCCTGACCAGGGAGGTAAAGATAGGAGGCCCTGTGGAGGCTGGGCAGCTCCCAGGGAGAGAGGGACCTTCTCCTGTTGTCTGTTCTATTGCTGTGAAGAGACACCATGACCAAAGAAAGCATTTAGTTGGGGGCTTTTTTGTTACAAGCAATATTTTCCTACTGGCCTGGTCCCACAGCTGCACCAGCCCCAGATAATAGAGAGATGCTGTATTAGATATAACGCTGTTGGCCTGTTACTAGCATTATTTATTAGCTACCTCTGTCTTAAATATTAACCCATTTCTATTCATCTAAGTATCTCCACGTGGTCTTATCTTACTGGAGAGAGAGAGTCTGGAGTTCTGTTCTCTGGGTCCTAGATGTTGAATCACCTCCTACCTTTCCCTGAAACCTCCTTGTCTCCTAGTCCCTCCTATCTTCCTTTCCTATTGGCCAACAGTGCTTTATTTATTAACCAATACAAGAAACATATTTACAGAATGACATCTTCCATCATCTCCTCTTTTCTGTCTAAAATAAAAAGGAGGGTTTTAACTTTAACATAGTAAAATATATAACAAAACAGTTATCAAATAAGAACCATAGTTAACAATATTTAGTCCATTAACATTTAGCAAGATTTAAAGAAAATATTTCATCATCTATCCTACCTTTGTGAGTCTAAAGTCCTATATGTAACTTACCTTTAATCCTAACTAAGGAAAACTATAACCATAACTATCTGTCTTCAACTCCATCAAAGACCACAGAAGGGTAATATATAAACTCTAGAAATGACATAGACATCTCACTGCCTGGTCAGTCACCTGAAGTTCTTCTGTATTGTTCCATCTTCAGCCTATAGGCCATAGTGTGTATGGTAGACTCCTCAGCAAAACAGGAAACTTTAAACTGTCCACCTGTATTGGCAGTTTGTCAGTCATTTTTCTCTGTGACCACAACCAATCTCTTTAAAGGTAAAAAGGGGATTATGGCATAGAAACAAATGTACATTTTGAATGGATTTTCATTTATTGATACAAATTTAAGGTCAATCTTGTGATATGTGTATTTCTCCTCTGGTTTAGGTGTTGTGTTTATACTTTATGCTGTATAAACTGGACATGCAGGACCCACAGAAAAGTGACAGCTGAAACAAGGTGGACAGTTCTACAGGGTTCAGAGTAGACTCTGAAGTCTGATTACTATTTGGGTTTTTGAAGAAGGTCACACCCATCCCTGGGCAGCCAAAGCACAGGCAGCATGGCCAGGGTCCTTGTGTCGTCCCTGAGGTGATGTGAAAGCCTAGGACTGAACTGCTTTTTGGAGTCTGGGGAACTGGAGTTTCCTTTGGACCGGATACGAGTAGGTTAAAAGATTCAAAGGGAAATATAGTGTTCATGATCAAATAGAGACTCCAGAGAACCACAAGCAAGTTATTTAAAAGATCCGATGGCAGTTCAGGACCGAGACATTAGAATGATGGAAGACGAAACTCCCTATGGTACCGAACGCCGTATTGAACAAGGGCCCAGGAGCTGGGAACTTGAAAGTCTTCAAGCTTCGACAGCCTGAGGGATGGAGAGAGGGACTTGAAGAAGCTAAGGAGGCTCAGCTCATACAGTCTGACATTTGGGACTCTGATATCTCAGAAGGCGAAAATGAACAAGAACAGGGCAGGTGACACGTTTGAATATATAGCTAGAAACTTCCTAGAGTTAATGAGAAATGGCAGCACACAGATTCCAGAAGCTTGGCTAACCCCAGACAAGGTGAACACAGCAAAGTGGAGATTGTTACCTGGACACATGATAGTAAAATTGTTAAGATACACAAAAGCCAGCTGGGCATGGTGGTGTGTGCCCGCAACCCCAGTGCTCGAGGGGCATTGGTAGGAAGACTGCAAGTCTGGAGAAAGCTTGGGCTCTGTAGCAAAATCCTATCTGAAAATCAAGTAATTGATTTAATTAAAAATCAAAACACAGAAGAAGCTTGGAAGCAGTCAGAGAAGAATAACTGTTTTTTATGTGGAGGAGCGAGGAGGAGGAGGTTGCCTGGCCTCTCTTGGAAACAAGGCTAAAACTCAACAGACAGATATATTTGCAGAACAGACGGCAGCTCTCATGTGTGTTGCACCAGCAAGTTCCTGCTGAGGTCTGCAACCCCAGCACATCCCAGGGCAAGACAATAAAGGCTACAAGACATACCTTGAGTCTAGATGCTAAGAGAGGGTATGGAGTTCATGCTTGCAAGGGATCCACAGCACACATGGCAGAAGCAGGATACTCTGAGTTGGGACATCCAGAACACCAGTCCCCAGTGTGTCAGGCTCTCAATAGGGTACTCAGAGGGAATAGTTCCATTACATCCTCCACAAGGTGGCTGCTCAAAGTCAGTATCACAACTCCCCGTTTACTGAGGTGAAGAAACTACAGTGAGGATTTTGTGAGTCACAGGTCAGGATTTGCAGCCTGTGAGTGCTGGCACTCAGGCTTGGGACCTAGTCCCACAGTGCCCTAGGAACATTTCATATAAAAGCACTGTCACCCCAGAGGGATTCTCAGACCTCTCTGGGTACATCCAAAGTTGGTGTTCTCACACACATTTAACTGCTGCGGTGGGCCTGAACACACACACACACACACACACACACACACACACACACACACACACACACACACACAGAGTGACAAGGACATGTGCACTTAGATACAAACACCACCCATGCATTCCACAGGAATACACTCCAGCTTTGTTCTTGATCCTGAAAACATTGAGGCTGAGCCCACCACAACCGGAAACAGGAAATGGGGCCCTGGGACTAGACGTCCCTCCCTCTCCCGCTCCTTGCTGAGGCTAGCTGCCAAGGGATCTATTCATTTGCCCTAGTACCACCGTCTTGCACAGGTCTGGCTTTGTCGCCCACCCTGGCAGCCTGCCTACCATACCCTCAGCCCTCAGCCGTGTTTCCCTGCAGTTTCCCCCTCTGCGGCTGCCAGAGCTGGAGTGGAACTCATTATCCCAAACCCAGAGTTAGCCACACCGGCATCTCGGTGGGTGCTGTCCCTTTTGTTTCACAAATCCTGGTCTGTGGTGTAGCTCAGCCCTTCCCAGGAGATCCCCCTCAAAGCATACTTTGTGAGCAGGACAAATGGCCACCCCCTAATTCAACCCCTCCCCTCCAGTTCTTCACTGGCCAGGGTGGGAAGAGATGGAGACATCTGCTGTGTCTTTATCACTCACTCATTCAAAAAGAATACCGAATGCCTCTTCTCTTTACCAGGGGTTGGTCAGCAGGAGGCATTTCTGTTGCTTGATTCTCGGTGCTTGGATTGTGTGTCTCCAGACTCCTCAACAAAGCAGGAAACTTTAAACTGTCCACCTGTATTGGCAGTTTGTCAGTCATTTTTCTTTGTGTCCTGTACACTGTCTGCTTCTTCCATGAAGCAGGAATCCTGTAGCAATGTCCATCTTGCATCAGCAGTCACTTTTCTGTGGGTCCTGCACATCCAGTTTATACAGCATATAGTCAGTCTAGACAAGAGCAGTATCTTGTCCAAATGACTAGTCTTGCCATATTAGAAGCAACCTCCATAATGTATTTCTTCGATGTCCATCTTCCTTTCTGATGCAGGTGGTGTTACCAGGAGCAGTTGTGCCTCATTGTCAAGAAAAACCCTAAACCATTTTAAATGCTATACTCCGTAGGTCTTTGAAAGGTTTGAAGAAAGCCTATTCATCTCAAATACATCTCTGTATATCTAGAAATCCTAACTAACTTAACTCCAAGTTTTGACTATCATAGGTAACTATCTGTGCTAAATTATACATTACATTTTTTCAATGAGCTATATAAACACAATACCTAAACAAGAGGAGAAATATACATATCACAAAATTGACCTTAAATTGTATCAATAAAAGAAAATCCATTCCAAAGCAAATTATTCATATCTATACCATAATTCCATTTTTACCTTTAAAAAGATTGCTTGTGGTTACAGCCATTTATAACTAAGCCCATTTAAATGAAAACAAACATTTATAACAATATTTGGGAATTTGGGCGTCATTCTTTCCAAACTATTTCCTGCTGGTAGAGGGCGCTGTCATGGGGTTCCAAAGAAGATGCAGAAATCTTGGCTGTAGTGGTCTGTAAGGTTGCAATATCCCATTGACATTGCTTCAGGGGGTCTTGCTTGATCAAACCACATTAACCTGGAAGAAATCCACAGCTTTTCATTTTCTGTGGAAACAAAAATAGAAATCCTTTTCCCCAGTAACTTGTCCTTAGGCTTAAATTTTGGAATCAAAGCATTTTTAAAATATATAAATTGAATTAATCCAGCAGCATTTCTTTTATCAATAGTTGCTATTTTCTCAGCAATCAAATAATTTAAAGACAATAGAATTGCGTATAGTGTCCAAAATTTTTTTCTGCTTTTCATCTTTACGTGGCTTTTTTATTACTCTATTTCTTTTACTTTTATTTTTACATATTTTGAGACAGGGTTTCTCTGTGTAACTTTTATCTGTTCTGGAATTTCCTCTGTATACCAGGTTTACTTTGAAATCATAGAGATCTATTTGCCTCTGCCTCCCGAGTGCTGGGATTAATGGTGTGCACCACCACACCCATCCATTTTACTTCCTTGTTTCTTTTTTAAACCATTGTATCCTGTTTCTTTTTCTCTCCCAAGCCAGCGTATTTTTAAAAACACAGTGTAAACCTTCATTGCAGCTCTCATACATATCAATGAATTGTTAGCAGAGCTCTTTAAAAGCAAGGCGGCTTTTTTGCCGCTTATGCTAATTTTGGAAACCTCCCTTAAAGGAGCCGCACAAATCTCTGTCTACAGCAAAACAAATCCAACCGAGAAAATGCTGCTACCAAGAAGTCTTGCTAGTCTCTGTTCTTTTGTTTCTAAAAACTATTTTTTAAGCTTTTGTTAAGTTTTTGAAAGTTCTCAGTTCCACTTCTGACACTATGGCCTATGGGCTGAAGATGGAACATTACAGAAGAACTTCGGGTGACTGACCAGACAATGAGTTCTTTCTGTCATTCTTAGAGTTTATATATTATCCTTCTGTGGTCTTTGAAGGAGTTGAAGACAGATAGTTATGGTTATAGTTTTCCTTAGTTAGGATTAAAGATAAGTTACATATAGGACTTTAGACTCACAAAGATAGGATAGATAATATTTTCTTTAAGTCTTACAAAATGCTAATGGACTAAATATTGTTAACTGTGATTCTTATTTGATAACTGTTGTGTGGTATATTTTGCTATGTTAAGGTTAAAACCCTTTTTATTTTAGACAGAAAAGAGGAGATGATGGAAGATATTATTCTGTAAATATGTTTCTCATACTGGTTAATTAATAAAGCACCGTGGCCAATAGGAAACAAGATAGGCGGGGCTAGGAGACAAGGAGGAAAGAGGAAGTGGTAAGGAGGAGTCAAGATGTAGACTGGGGAGGAAGGAAGACACCGGCCGCGGCTCCCCATAAGACGACCATGTGGAAATACTTAGATAAGTAGAAATGGGTTAATAATTAAGACAGAGCTAGCCCATAAACAATAATGGTAACTGGCCAACAGGATTGTGTCAAATACAGAGTCTCAGTGTGTTATTTGGGGCTGGCCCACCAGACCAGTGGTGGGCAGGCTGGTGGCGAGCCAGCGGGCCGGTTGGCCGGCGGGAAAAGCCTGCCTGTAACAGGATTGTGAACAGTTACTCTATGTGTTAGATAGACGAATGTATGTATGCTGATAAATGGGGGCATGGAGGGGCATGGGGGGCTGATGGGTGGGATGCATTGCTGAACAGACAATGGAAGGATGGATGGATGGGCAGACTGATGGGTTGCTGATGAGTGCATGAATGATGATGGGTGGGTGGGTGGGTGGATGGATGGATGGATGGATGGATGGATGGATGGGTGGGTGGGTGGGTGGGTGGATGGATAGATGACTGGATGAATGGATGGATGGGTGAGTGGATGGATGGATGGATGACAGGATGGATAGATGGGTGGGTGGGTGGGTGGGTGGATGAATAGGTGGGTGGATGGATAGGTGGATGGATGGATGATGGATGGATGGATAGGTGAATGCATGGATGATGGATGGATGACAGGATGGATGGATGGGTGGGTGGGTGGATGAATAGGTGGGTGGATGACTGGATGGGTGGATGGATGGTTGAGTGGATGGATGGATGGATGACAGGATGGATAGATGGGTGGGTGGGTGGATGGGTAGATGGGTGGATGATTGGATGGGTGGATGGGATGGATGGATGGATAGGTGAATGCATGGATGATGGATGGATGACTGGATGGGTGGATGCATGCATACATAGTAGGCAGATAACTGGCTATATATCTGGTTGCAGGGATGGGTTGACAGATTCACAGAGGATGTAGCTGGTAAATAAGAGAGAGTTTGCCTCTCTAAAGAGTCCACACTTTGATAACAGAATGCCTTGCCACACTATTCTCTGGTTACACAAATGCCAGGAGGGAAGGAAGAAAACTAGAGAGGGAGATGGGCCTTCCTAACTGTATCCTGCACGACTGGAAAAGTAACAGCCATCACTAAATTTGTGGAACTAATTGTTTTCTCTGAGGACCCCTGAGCCCACCTTAAAGGGAACTTCATGGCTGCTTTGACCAAGGTGCAACTAGCATAAGGGACAAACAGGGGGTGCCCTCTCTGTGTACCTGTTCAACATACTCATAGCAAATGCACACTCCAGAGCACCCAACTCTGCAGCCACCCACGTCGGCACCTGCTACACGCTATAGGTATGTGTGGCCTTCACATGTGCCTTAATTAGTGCAGCAATGCACCCCTTTTCTGTGCGAGTCCCCTCTTTCCATCCACACGCACACCTTCTCTGCAGACACACAGCATTTCAAGTGTGGTCAGCATTTAGACCTGCCCAAAGTGGATTCTAGGCCACCAGAGAAGTTCAGTAAGATCTCAAGAAAGGGCCGACCTGGCTCACCACCACAGAGTCTGTTCCCATAGAGACAAGCACCAAAGCAGGGGAATGCCCTTGAACGTCCCTGTGTATCCTAGCAGAAGACTGGACACTGTCCCAATATGCCATGGAGCAGCTGTGCTGAACCTGTGCTCAGGACCTGCTGGGGCATTTGGTTTCCACATGTCTTGGTCACTGTTCTTTGCTGTGAAGAGACACCATGACCACAGCAACTCCTACAGAGGAAAGCATTTAATTGGGGCTGGCTTACAGTTCAGTGGTGTGATCCATTATCATCATGGTGGGAAACGTGACAGTGGGCAGGCAGAGGCAGAGCTGGAGAGGCAGCTGGGAGTCCTACGTCTGGATCTACAGGAGGCAGGAAGAGACAGTGAGTCACTAGGCCTGGCTTGAACTCCTGAAGCCTCAAAGCCCGTCCCTAGAGACACGCTTCCTCCAACAAGGCCAGACCTCATAACAATGCTACTGCCTACGAGCCTACGGGGTCCCTTTTCATTCAGATTGCCACATTCCACTCCCTGCCGACCCCATACGCGTGTAACAATATCATAATGCAAAGTACCTCAGTCCAACCTCAAAAGTCCCCATGGTCTGTCACAGTCTCAGCAATGTTTGCAAGTTCAAAGTCTCTTCTGAGATCCATGCAATCTCTTATCTGTGGCCCCCTGTAAAATCAAAATCAAAAAGCAGATCACCTACTTCCAACATACAATGGCACAGGATATACATCACCATTCCAAAAGGGTGGAAAGAGAGCACAGTGGACCAAAGCAAGACCAAAAGCCCGCTGGGCAAGCTCCACACTCCGCACCTCATGTCTGATGTCAAAGCGCTCTTCAACCTCCAGCTCCTCTCAGCTTTGCTGACTTCAGCACACTTCTCTCTCTTGGGCTGGTTAGCAGCTCTCCTCAGCAGGTGTCCTACAGCTCTGGCATCGCCAACATCTTGGGGTCTCCAAGGCAACCGGGGCTTCACCTTCAGAGCTTCTCACACTGGCGTCTTTAGGATTCCACGCAGGGACAGCCCTGACGCATGCCTGGCCTCGGTGGCTTTCCTTAACCTCAGAGGGAGATTCCGTAGCCCCTTCCTTCCATCCTTGACATTCTTTGTCAAAATATCACTGAACAGTCACATATTGACATCCTCCTCCTTTGGAATCCCTTGAGTCAGGTCCCTACAATTCAAGTCACCCTCGGCAGCACTGTCTTCCATGCTCCTACTGGGATGGCCCATTAATACCCACCTCAAATGTCCAACATTTTTCCAATCCAACATCCCAGAGTGTTCCATAGTCCTCCCAACACAAACATGGTCAGGCTTATCACAACAATACCCCAGTCCCTGGCACTAACTTCTGCCTTAGTTAGGGTTTCTATTGCTGTGAAGGGACACCACAACCATGGCAACTCTTGTAAAGAAAAACATTTAATTTGGGCCAGCTTACAGTTCAGAGAGTTGGTGCATTATCATCACAGCAGAAAGCACGGTAGCATGCAGTCAGATAATGGTTGGTGCTGGAGCAGCAGCTGAGAGACCTACATCATCCGTCATTTATAAGCAACAAGAAGAGACAGTGACACACTAGGTTTGGTTTCAGCTTATGAGACCCCAGAGTCCATCTCTAGTGACACACATCCTCTAGCAATGCCATACCTACTCCACCAGGCCACGCTTCCTATGAGCCTATGCTCATTAAAGTGGCGAGGCCTTGTCATTGGTGCAAATAACCATGGCTTCCATCCCCAAATGCCCTGCCCACCAGCCTGAGTGTCTCTCCTGAGCTGCAGGGTTATTTCCTGATCAGCCTGACCAGAATCACCCATTTTCTTTCTGGGCCTATGGGGTGAGAGCTTCATGTCACAGACAAGTCACGAAACACCCAGCCCTTCCACAGCGGTGACTGTGGGCTCTTAATAAAGCTCTTGGTGGCCAAAATTTCCCAAAGCTTTATGCTGTAACCCTGGGGGGTTATGCTCAAACTTGTGGAAGGTTGCTGTGGTCTGAATAAGAGTGACCCCATGGGCTCATATCCTTGAATTCTTAGTCACTTAGAGTGGGTGGCTCCATTCGAAAGGGTTAAGAGGTGTGGCCTTGATGGTGTAGGTGTGACACTGGATGTCTTTCTTAGGGTTTCTGTTGCTGCAACAAAATACCACAACCAAAAATAAAATCGGGGAGGAAAGGATTTATGCAGCTAACTCTTCCACATCATGATCCATCATTAAAGAAAGGGCAGGAACTCAAGCAGGACAGGGGCCTGGAGGCAGGGGCTGATGCAGAAGCCATGGAGGGGAGCTGTTTACTGGCCTGCTTCCCCTGGCTTGCTCAGTCTGCTTTCCTATAGATCCCAGGACCACCAGCCCAGGGGTGGCCCCACTCACAATGGCCCTCCCACATCCATCACTAATTAAGAAAACGTCCTCGCTCTCCTTAGTGGCTGTGGTTCTTTGTCTGGGGTTGAGCCCCCCCCCCAGCTTTCCTCCATCCATGTTAGCCTGTCTACTGATGTCATCAGCTTTCCTCCATCCATGTTAGCCTGTCTACTGATGTCATCAGCTTTCCTCCATCCATGTTAGCCTGTCTACTGATGTCATCAGCTTTCCTCCATCCATGTTAGCCTGTCTACTGATGTCATCAGCTTTCCTCCATCCATGTTAGCCTGTCTACTGATGTCATCAGCTTTCCTCCATCCATGTTAGCCTCGATGTCATCACTTTCCTCCATCCATGTTAGCCTGTCTACTGATGTCATCAGCTTTCCTCCATCCATGTTAGCCTGTCTACTGATGTCATCAGCTTTCCTCCATCCATGTTAGCCTGTCGTCTACTGATGTCATCAGCTTTCCTCCATCCATGTTAGCCTGTCGTCTACTGATGTCATCCTTCCCCAGGCCTTGTTTGGCAGCCATGCTGGTGAAATTTCATGGGCATAGCTTCTCCGACATTCCTAAGGGACGCGATCTCAGAGCAAACTTCCTCCCGCCCTCCCCCGCAGTGGCTCCCGCCCCCTGCAGTGGCTCCCGCCCTCCCCCGCAGTGGTCCTGTGCCTTAGGTGCAGGAGTTACACTGTAGATGAATCAGTTGGACATTTTTAACAGTGACGTCAGGTGTTTGGAGAGAGATGCTCAGAGAGACAGTGCGGATTGCTCCAGCGTGGGCACAGGCTGCTTGTGAGTCCCAAATGCCGTAAGAGAAGCCATATCTACCCCTTTGGGGGCTCCCACACTACTCCTCAAAGGGCGGCTGAGGAACTCTCTCTTTTTCAAGGAACGATGCCACAGGATGACTCTGGCCATGCCTGGGGTGAGGTTAGAACCTGAAAAGGTAAAGCCAGGAGCCACTGCAGTCGCTGAAGGGTGTGGGGCATATCCATCTGCTGTAGTAGCGCTCCTGGTGAGAGTCCTGGAAAAGTTCGGGCTTGAAGCCACAAAACGTCTACTCTTCCATCCACGATGACAGCTCTGTGCTATGGTGGGCGAGTGAGGTCCGGGGAGGCAAAGCCAGCTGCCTCGGCCGCTGAACTGAAATTGAGCTTGGTACCCTGGCCTCCAAAGGCTTTGCTCTTGCGATTCTGTTCCGCAAATCTTGCATTATTGCCTCCATATTCTCAGTTGACGGAGCGGAGACGTGAGCCTCGCGTAGTGGCATAGTGCTTAAGTCTAGCTACCTCCACGTGCCCTGTCCATATCCATACTAAGGCAAACATAAGTTCACGCTGATGTCTCCTAACCGAGCCCGTGACTGCCTGGACCACCTACCACTGCAGCAGTGTGAAATCTGGACCTCGTCCCCACCGTTGGTCCCTTAACCGTCCAGGTCGTTAGCAAGCTCCTTGGCATACGGAGCATCATGGAGCACTGACCTTGCCTCATGTTGCAGACTCCACACATCTCCATGGTAACAGAGGTCAGGGGGTCTTTTTTCCTCAGTTGCTTGATTTCTAATCCAGGTTGGGCTGTTAGGATAAAGCTCGAGGGGAACCTTAGAGGGGAACCCTGGTGGATTCCATGGCGGGCGAGGGTGACCCAGGCGGGGTACAAACACGCCATGCACAAGAGCATTGAGTGAGTTTTTTAGAAAGGGGAGGGAGGGGGAGGGAGGCGAAAAGAGGTGAAGAGACACAGAGACAGAGAGGCCGGAAGAGAAATGGGGGACAGGGAAAGTCCTGTCTGCCCCAGGGGAACTGCGGGGAAGAGAGCAGGATGGAGAGGGGCAAGGAAAGTCAGCTGGAAAGAAAAGGCAAGTGGGCGGGGTCTGTGTTTTAGAGGGTCCTTTGCACCTGTGCAGACTATGCAAGCATGGACCCCTGGGCTGACCAGGGCACCGCCTGAGTGCATCCTGCCAGGTGACAGTGGCGGGCCAGGGTGATGCCTGAATCCTTAGAAGGACTCCTCTCCCAGCTGTGTGCTGTGTGTGTGTGTGTGTGTGTGTGTGTGTGTGTGTGTGTGTGTGACTGTGTGACTGTGTGACTGTGTGAGTGAGTGTGTGGTGTGTGAGTGTGTGTGTGTGTGAGTATGTGTGAGTATGTGTGCGCGCAAGCGCTCTGCGTGTGTGTGCGTGTGCTCTGCGTGTGTGTGTGAGTGAGTGTGCGTAACTGTGTATGACTGTGTGTGTGTGAGCGTGTGTGAGTGTGTGTGTGTGAGTGTGTGTGAGTGTGTGTGAGTGTGTGTGAGTGTGTGAGTGTGTGACTGTGTGAGGTGTGTGTGTGAGTGTGTGTGTGAGTGTGTGTGTGTGTGTGAGTGTGTGTGAGTGTGTGTGTGAGGTGTGTGAGTGTGTGTGTGAGTGTGTGTGTGAGTGTGTGTGAGTGTGTGTGAGTGTGTGTGTGTATGTGTGTGTGTAGTGTGTGTGCGCGTGTGCCGTGTGTGTGTGTGAGTGTGAGTGTGCGTGTGTGAGTGTGTGTGTGAGTGTGTGTGTGTGAGTGTGTGTGTGTGAGTGTGTGTGAGTGTGTGTGTGTGTGTGTGGTGTGTGTGTGTGTGTGTGCGCGCGCTCGCAGTTTTGGAGGCAGAGTCTCCACTCACACTTGAGCATGCTGTGTCAGCTCAGCTGACCAGGCAGTAACTCTCTGGTGTGGGGGTCTCTGTGACCATCACAGCCAGGAGAGTAACAGTTCCAGGAAGGCAACCCAGCCAGGTAGCCTGTGTCTGGGGGTACTTCAGCAGAGCACACAGCTCATTCTCACGTGCACAACACAGCACAAAGAAGCTAAATGCAGATTGGATGTGACTGTATTGAAACTGGCAAGGACATACGATGCCTCCTGTGAAGACAGATCTGTAGACTTCCAGAGAAAATCCAGTTTGTGATAAGGTGCGGGTCTCCAGCCACACAGACAGTGAGAAGGTCACTGGCAAACCTGGCAAACATTTGCTCCCAGCCTTCTGGGCAGATGACAGGTTACGTATCCTTCCCTTTCTTCATGGACGAACCCGGTGTGTCTAACATTCCAGGTGTACGGTGTCGTGTCGTCGCCCCCCCCCCCCCCCGCCTGCTAATCTATGAGTACAAGGACCTCCGTGACTCCTACATCCTGGGGTCCTCCTGGCTCTGCTCACCCAAATGCTAGTGTTTCAGACATTCATCACTACTCCAGGGTTATATGTGAGTGATGGGGAGTCAAACAGGTCCTCTTCCTATCACAGCAAGCCGTCTTCTGTCCCCAAATGAGTTGAATGAGTTGTGTTTTTGTTTTTTTTTTTTTTTTAAATTACAACCATCAAGATTTACTCCCTATGCCAGGAAGTGTGGTGGTAGTTTGTCCATGATCTAACAAATAAAGCTTGACCAAAGATCAGAGTGCAAAACTAGCCACCCTAGTTAGCTATAGAGGCCAGGCAGTGGTGGCACACACCTTTAATCCCAGCACTTAGGAGACAGAGGCTGATCTCTGTTAGTTCAAGGCCACCATGGGCCACATGAAATTGATCTGGTCTAAAGGTGATCCCAGCACTTGGTGTGACGTGTCTTTAAAAATATATATATATCTTATTATATATATTATTTTTTCTCATTTTACATATCAATCCCAATTCCCTGTCCCTCCCCTCCCTCCCTCCCTCCCTCCCTCCCTCCCTCCCTCCCTCCCTCCCTCCCTCCCTCCCTTCCATGCCCTCCAACCCCCTTCCATGTCTTTGATCCTAGCACTAGGGAGGTGAAGATAGGAAGGAATGTGGCTGGGAAGAGGGAGGAATATAAGGCAGGAGGGAACAGGAGCGCCTTGCAGTCAGAGGCATCAGTCTGAGGACAGGGTGGCCCCTTCGGTCTGAGCACTGGTAGCGGTAGGAACTCTCTAGGGGCTGGCTGCGTTGCTTCTCTGATCCTTTAGCTTTCGCCGCCTGATAACTGACTCTGAGGTTTTATTATTAAAACCAATTAGAATTCAGGCTACACAGAAGTTCCCTAGGTCGGATTCATGCTCAGTGCACTTCTAAACGACGTGTAATGTGCGGTTGGCATTCATCCTCACGCCTTACACGTACCTTCTTCTCCTTCTTCTCGTCCCAGGGACCTGGGTGGCCGCAGTGACTGGGCACTTTGTTGTCTCCGAAGGTCTTTCCCTAGCACAGTCAGCACTTAGAATGACATAGCCTGCAGCCTTGCAAGGAGTATGACAGAGCCTCACTCTTAGCCCAGGCTGCCCTTTGGTACTGCTGTGTAGTCCAGGCTGGCCCCACGACCATGACATCTTCCAGCCCCAACCTCCACAGGGAGACTGCTTGAAAAACAAGAGTGTATAACCACCACGTTCAGCCATCTTTAAACTTTTAAAATTTCATTGTGTTGTTGTTCTTCTTCTTATTGCTATTCCATACCCTCCACAATCTCCCTTTTCTCCTCTACTCCCAGTCACTCCCCCTCCCCCTTCCTCCTCGGCTCCCAGTCACTCCCCCACCGCCCCTTTCTCCCCTCAATCCACATCCACATCTCCTCTATTTCTATTCAGAAAAGAGCAGGCCTCCCCCAGATATCATTAACAAAACAAGGCATATCAAGTTGCAGTATTACTCAGCACCCCCCCCCTTGTATTAAGGCTGAGCAAGATAACTCAGAATGAGAAATCCCAAATGAGGGACCCAGAATGAGGGACCCAAAAGCCAGCAAAAGAGTCAGAGACACCCAACTCCCACTGTTAGGAGGGACAAGAGGACCAAGCTACACAACTGTCACACACATGCAGAGTGCCTAGGTCAGTCCCCTGCAGGCTCCCTGGTGGTTCAATCTCTGCGAGCCCCTGGGAGCCCGGGTTAGCTGATTTTTATGTTTTGTTTTGTTTTGATTTGATGATTTTGACCTCTCTGGCTCCCAAATCCTCCTTCTCTTCAGCAGGATTTCCTGAGCTCAGCCTAATGTTTGATTGTTTGATGGGAGATGTCATTCTGTAAATATGTTTCTCATACTGGTTAATGAATAAAGCACTGTTGGCCAATAGGAAAGCAAGATAGGCGGGGCTAGGAGACAAGGAGGAAGAGGAAGGAGTAAGGAGGAGTCAGCATGGAGAGCCTGGAGAGAACAGAGGTCTGGGCCCGCTCCCGGTAAGATGAGACCACGTGGAAATACTTAGATTAATAGAAATGGGTTAATAATTAAGACAGAGCTAGCCGATAAGAAACTAGTAACAGGCCAACAGCATTTATATCAAATACAGCATCTCTGTGTATTATTTGGGGTTTGTTTGGCCGTGGGCCCAGGCCAGCAGGGAAAAACCTAGACGTAATAACTGTGGGTTTCTGGTTTGTTTGCGTCGGCTGACAGCTGGGCTGCTCCTGAATCTCTAGCAGAGCACCCTTAGGCATCATTGCATTCACGTGGTCTGTTCAGCCAGGTCTCCTTGTAGCCTAGGTCTCCGGGCCATCCAGCCTCTGGGTCCTAGAACTTCTGGCAGTGTCAGGAGCAGGCTCACTCTCCTGGCATGGGTCTCAGGCTGGGCCAGTCATTGGTTGGCCACTCCCACAATTTCTGCACCGCCTTTACCCCAGCACATCTGGCACACAGGACAAATGGTAGGGTGAAGGTTTTGTGGCTGGGTTGGTGTCCCAGTCCCTCGACTGGAAGTCTTGACTGGCTACAGGAGATGGCCGGCTCAGGCTACATATCCCCTGCCACTAGGAGTCTTAGCTGTAAAGAATTGTGCTGGGACTTTGATGGGGACTGCATTGAATCTGTAGATTGCTTTGGTAGGATGGTCATTTTTTACTACGTTAATCCTACTGATCCATGAGCATGGGAGGTCTTTCCATCTTCTGGCATCTTCCTCAATTTCTTCGAAGACTTGAAGTTCCTGTCACACAGGTCTTTCACTTGCCTGGTTCCAGTTACACCAAGATATTTATATTGTTCGTGCTATTGTGAAGGGTGTTGTTTCCCTGTTCCTTCTCAGCCGGTTTATTGTCTGCATATCGGAGGGCTATTGGTATTTTTGAGTTGGTCTTATATCCAGCCACTTCACTAAAGGTGTTTATCAGCTGTAGGAGCTCCCTGACAGAATTTTGGGGGTTGCTTATGTATACTATCATACCATCTGCATACTACATATGTGATTTAAGTTTTAGTAGTGTTTCTTTTACAAATGTGGATGCCCTTGCATTTGGGGCATAGACGTTGAGAATTGATACATTATCTTGGTAGATATTTCCTTTAATGAATACAAAGTGTCCTTCCCCAATCATTTGATTAAGTTTGGTTGGGAATCTATTTTGTTCGATATTAGAATAAACTACACTAGCTTGCTTCTTGGGGCCATTTGCTTGGAAAATCTTTTCCAACCTTTTACTCAGAGAAAATGCCTATGTTTGATATTAGGTGTGTTTCTTGTGTGCAGCAGAAAGATACATTGTGATCAACAATCAATGATTGTGAATGCCTGTTATTTTGCTGTATTTGTTATTGGTGTGCATGTGCGTGTGTGCGTGTGTGTGTGTGTGTGTGTGTGTGTGTGTGTGTGTGTGTGTGTGTGTGTTGTGTTCTGCTTCTTTGGGTTATGCTTGTGTGAGAGCATTTATTGCCTGTGTTTTTGTGGGTACAGATAACTTCCTTGGGTTGGAGTTTTCCTTCTAGTACTTTCTATAGGGCTGGATTTGTGGATCGGTATTGCTTAAATTGACTTTCTCATGGAATATCTTGTTTTCTCCAACTATGGTGATTAAAAGTTGTTCTGGGTTTAGTACTCTGGAGTGGCATCTGTGGTCTCTTAGAGTGTGTAAGACATCAAACCAGGCCCCTCTGGATTTTACCTCCATGGAGAAGTCGGGTGTACTCTGATAGCTCTGCCTTTACAATGCTACTTGGCCTTTTTACTTTGCAGCTCTTAATATTTTTCTCTGTTCTGTGTGTTTTGATTATTATGTGATGAGGGAGTTTTCTTTTCTAGTCAACCTATCTGTTGTTTTGTAAGCTTCTTGTTCCTTTATAGGCATGGTCTTCTTTATATCTGGAAACTTTTCTTCTGTGATTTTGTTAAAAGTAGTTTCTTGCCTTTGAGCTTGATTTCTTCTCCTTCAGCCACTATTATCCTTAGATTTGGTCTTTTCACGGTGTTCTAGAGTTCCTGGATGTCTTGTGTTAGGAGTTTTCTAGAGTTAACATTTTTTAAACCAAATAATCTATTTCTTCTGTTGTCTCTTCAATGCCTGAGACTCTCTCCAATCCCTTATATTCTCTTGGTGATGCTTTCATCTGGAGCTCCTGTTTGCTTACCTAGGGTTTCCATTTCCAGAATTCTCTCGTTTTGTATTTTCTTCATTGTTTCTATTTCCATTTTTAGGTCTTAAAGAGTTTTATTAATTTCCTTCACCTGTTTGTTTTTCTTGGGTTTCTTGACATTCTTTAAGGGATTCATTGACTTCCTCCAATGTTTGAATTGTCTTTTCCTTAATTTCTTCAAGGGATTTTTTTATTCATTTCCTCTTTAAGGACCTCTCTCATCTTCATAAAGTTGGTTTTAAGGTCATTTTCTTGTGCTGCAACAGTATTGGAATATTCAGGGCTTGCTATAGTGGGAAGATGGGTTCTGGTGGTGACATTGCTTTACTGTTGTTGATTCTGTTCTTACACTGGATTTGAAGTGATTATAGGTCTAGGTGTTGACTTCTGGGTTTGTCTGTGTTGGATGGGAGTTTTCTTCCTTGGTTTCTGTTTCCTCTCTGGTCTTCTGGCTGGAGTGGTCTGTGGTTGAGTTTAGGTTCTCTGCCAAGTTGGGGGCTGGATTTCTGATGGCCTGAGTGGTCTCTGGTCCAACAGGGAGTTGCCATCCAAGTTGGGGGCTGGAGTTTTGGGTGTGGCCTCTGATCTGGCCAGGGGTCCTCTGGGGTTCAGGATGCTAGGCTGGCTTCTCAAGGGATAGGAGGCTTCTGCCTGGTTTACAGGGAATTGGAATTGGCCTGATTTCTGGGGTTCAGGATGCTGGCCTGCCCTCTGGTAGGGCAGGAGGCCCCTACATCTCTAATCTTTAAAGACATCTTTTTGTTTTCCCATTTAGTAACATGCACTGGTAATGACGCCTTGCCGCTTCACGGTTCACGGTTCACTTCTGTCTTTGGTAAATGGTATTCTGCTTTATAGATGTTCTACAGTTTGTCTGCTGAATGGATTAAAGGTGTCGAGGTTCCGTCTTCTGTCCGGAGATTAACAGATGACAGTGCTTTTGGAGTGCACACAGGTTTTTCTGTGGATGTGGGGGTGTGTCTCTTAGGTTGCATAGTGTGCATTTGACTTTACGCTAAGCTGATTGCTTGTCTTCCAAAGGAACTTTGTATTCCCATTAGGCATGCCTGAAAGACCCACTCCTCGACACCCTCATCAACACGGTGTCAAGGTTTCCTTTGATTAAGATGAGTTTTTAAAATTAGCCATTCCTACGGGTGTAGAGCACCACCCTCACGATTATCTTCATTTGCAGTTTTCTGTGACCTGTGACTCTTCGGAGGGTGACCTCTTTTTATGTGCTATGTATTGTTTGTTTGTCTTTAATAATGAGGTGGTTTTTGTTCTCTCTGATAAAACTCTGACCAAATCAAAGTAGGGGTGCTCACACTTCAAGGCCCGGTCCATCACGCAGGAGGGCACCGCAGCGGTGGCTGTCGAGGAGCAGAGAGAGACGGACAGGCAGTGTTGCTGGGCTCCCTTCTCCATTCACACAGCCCAGGATCCCTGGCGGGGGATGGTGTCGTCCACGGTGGACCTTCCCGTTAGCTCCTAACACTTGTGAATTCCCATCTCAGCTACAGCCCATCCCCCACCCCCCTTAGTTCGTTGACTTCATGTTCTGTATACAGGAGTATGTTTCATTTGAGTCTGTATCTTGGTATTTCACTTTTTGGTGCTATTTTAAAATTCTTGTTTCTTTTTTTTTTCCTTTCAAAACTTGTTGGTGTTTGGGGGCCCAATGTGATCTCTTGGTATATGCATGTGAATGCAATGATTAAATTAAATAACATGTCACCGCCTCACTTACCTGACACTCTTACAGTGAGACGGTGGACTTCTACTATAACCGCCTGCCAATCAACACGCATCTCAAAATGCATTCCTGACATCCGACTGCAGCCCTGCACACTCAATGTTGCTCTGTCCCATCCCTGCAAGAAAACATGATTGACCCCCCTTTCACAGTAAGAGTCCTGAACAGTCAGAGTCCTGAAGAGAAACACTTAGCTCCATGACTCTGCTAAGTCAGCCTAGAATGACAGGTGCCCTGACGTCATGAACCCTGACCTCGCACCCTCAGTCACCAGGAGGGTCCAACCTCACCAGTCACCTAGGTCTCTGTCTTTCTCTTTATTTATTTCATGTACATGTCTGTTTTAACTGAGCATGTGTCTGTACCGCGTGTGAGTCTGGGCCCACCGAGTGCAGAAGAGGACACTGGGTCCCCTGGAGCCAGAGTGACAGGTGGTTGTGAGCTGCCCCGTGGGGACTGGTCACAGGATTCTTGATCCTCTGCAAGAGCAAAGAGTGCCCTTACCTGCTGAGCCATCTCTTAAGATGTCTGTACTTTCCTCAGGAAAGACCAAGCATGGGTCACCTGTCCACTGTCCCAGCATGGGTCACCTCTCCATTGTCCCAGCTTGGCCACTGAGCATGGGTCACCTGTCCACTGAGCATGGGACACCTCTCAATTTTTCATCTTGTTTATTTTAAAGCTGCCCAGATTCTTGACCTTGTAGATAAGTGTGGCCGTGAGTAATTTGTCCTCTACACTCGGACTTATGGGAAGGGTAGGTTAGCACAGTTTGAGGGGGTATAACTAGACTAGCAGGCGTTGGCAGGGTCTGGTGTTTTCTCTTCATTTCTAGCTGGTTCAAGGCACCTGAGGAAATGAATCACTAGATTTCCACCTCAACCTCCAGCAGCTATCATTTCCATCTCCATACCAGAGTTCAACTTTTAAAAGAATATTTGGTATTATTATAAATGTACCCCCCCACACACTTCATTGCTGTTCCTGAAGAAAGAAGTTAACTTTCATATAATTACTTGTATCATAAAAACTCAATATACTTACTGAACAATTCCATTACATTTAGGGATACTATTTGGATATTTTCTACACAGACAATTGTGCCATCTCTGTGCTAGACAATGTAATTAACTCTTTGCCATTCGATCCAGTGCTATTGCCTATGGCACAAGTAGAGAGGTCTGCTACTAAGGTATGTAAGAATGGCAATGGGATGGCCTTACTGCACTTCCAACGCCTGACAGGAAAATACGTTTATTTATTTCAAACAGGGTAGAGAGGAAATTTCCTTTAACCCTGGTGTGCTGAGAGGTTGTGTCACGGGTGTTGGCTTCATTTGTCAAATGCCTTCTCTGTTCATGCTGAAGGGCTTCTGGCAGGAGTGAATTACATCAGCTTATTTACCATTTACCAACACTGAACCAGCCTTGCGTTCCTGGAATGAATCCCACTTGCCTCTATATTCTGCAAAATTCAACTCGCTAATGTTCTTGTCTAATTTTACACATTTTGTGCTCATATTGTACACAGACAACCATGTTTCACTTGATCAAAGACAACTTTGTTTAAGATTTACATCTGGGCTGGGCATTGGTGATGCATGACTTTAATTAGTTCCAGCACTTGGGAGGCAGAGGCAGGCAGATCTCTGTGAGTTCGAGGCCAGCCTGGTCTACAGAGCTAGTTCCAGGATAGTCAGGGATTCACAGAGAAACCCTGTCACAAAATAACAAACACAAAAACAAAAAACAAAAACACCAACAACGACAAAAGATCTGCATCTGTATTCACGCGAGCCATTCATCTACAGATCTCCTGTCTTGTAATACCTTTTTTTCTGACAGTTCTCCCTGATTCTATTTTCTTTAAAGGATTATTACTTTTTTATTTGTTTATTTGGAGTTTATGTGCCGTGGCGTGTGAGTGGAGGTCAGAGGACCCCACGCAGGAGTCAGCTTTCTCCTTCCAATGGATCCTGGGGTTCTGGGGATCAAAGCCAGGTGGCCAGGCTTGGCAGCAAGTGTCGCTGGCCCTGATTCTGTTTTCTGAATGAGTGCAGGCCTCTCCTTGTTTCTTCCTTTAAATATTTGAAAGGACTCACCAGTCAAGCAGTCTGCATCTGATAACTTTTTGTTTTTTGTTTTTGTTTTGTTTTGTTTTAAGGCTATTGTCTATTGGTTTAACTAATTGTGCAGACACACATCTATTCAGGCTATCTGTGTCTACTTGTATCAGTTTTGGTAGCTTTGATCTTCTGATTATTTTTTTCACCTTAATTACATAATCAAAATCCCAAGCATTGAAATGAGCTGCTCCTGTCACCTGGTTTTCCTCTGCACAGGGTTACTAGTGGCGACAGACTTCAGTCTGATTTGGGTGTGTCGTGTCCTCACAGTTTTTAGTCTGACTCCAAGCTTACTGGTTTAAAAATGCCCATGGAGGTCGAATCCCCAGGAACTGGAGTTATCAATGGTTTTGAGCCACCAGGTGGGTGCTGGGAACCGAACCCATGGCCTCTGCGAGAGCAGCTGGCCCTCTTGACCATCTTGAGTCACCTCTCAAGCTCCTGCTCTACTGAGTTTATTTCCATTGATTTTTGTCCTCATTTTTTTTTCCATCCCCTCTCCTTGCTTCAGTCTTAAATTGCTCAATTTTTCTGGAACTTTCAGCAGTGCGAAGTCTGGGTTATCCATCTAAGGTTCTTATTTCCCAACGCACACAGGAGTCTAGAAGAAGTGTTTCTCCAAACTTCTCCTTTGCTGTATCTTATGTGTTTGTTCCAGTCAAACTTCCTCCAAAACACTTAAAATATATCTTCATTTATCTTTGCATTTCTTTATTATTTTATTTAGAGTCTGTATGAACAATATGGAGGCACGGCTCAGGCACTAAACAATATTAATGTGAGTAAGCTGTGTGTGCATATTCATGTGTAAGGTACTTACAGTTAATGTATTTTTGCTAAAGTAATATATGTATTGTCATTATTGTTATTTCAAACTTTCTTGTTGCAAACCCTCTTAATTATCCCTTTGTCAATGAGCTCCAGTTTAATTTATCAAATTGGTACTATTTTGTGTAGTTCCTGCTTTTTCTCAGTGTGTGTGGGTGGCACGTGTAGAGGTCACTATGGAGTGTCTTCCTCTATTGCTCTCCACCTTACTTTTTTGAGACACGGTGTCTCATTGGACCTGTCTTGTTGGCCAGGCTGGCTGGCCACAAAATCTCTTCATACTGGGATTTCAACTTCTGCTTTGCCCGCTGTTTACATGAGTGTTTGGGGGTGAGACTCAGGTTCCTGTGTGTGCCGCAAGCATTTTACAGATTAAGCTGTCTCCTCAGAACCTCTTAGTTGTTTTTTTTTTTTTTTTTGAGATGTGCTTTATGTGTGAGAATGGGGTCTACCTTGGTGTGTGGTCCATGTGAGTCTGGGATGTGGGCCGCTTCCTCTGCTGCCTCAGCGGCCTCCGCTGCCACCGCCACCGCCAATGATGATGATGAATTCTGCAAATGTCTGCTGATGGCCGCACTGTCCCAGCCAGCCACGTGCTTATTGATTTCCTGCCTGCTTGATTTATCCGTTAGTGACACAGAGTGTGGAAGTCCCTGGCTGTAACGGTGGGGCCGTTCATCTCCCCTTCCCGTTCTGTCTGCCTCTGTCCCATGCACGCATGCACGCACGCACGTTCAGGACTGCTGGCTGCAGTTCTGGGAGAACCGGTCCGTTTTTAACATTATGGAATGCTGCTTTTTATCATGACGATTTTCCTTTTCATGAAGTTGGCTTTGCCTGAAATTAATATGGTTGCTGGAGCCTTTTTTTTTTTTTTTTTTTTAAATTCGGGCCAGCATGTCTTTATATTTAAGATGCATTTCTAATATGCAATTTATTGCACAGTTGACTTCCATTTCTTACTCATTTTGGCAATTTGTTTCCGGTTGATGGAATTAAACCACTCACGTTTAAAATGGTGGTTATAGGCTTTTCCTGAAAAACAGCAGTCATGGCTGTAACACTGTTCTCTTTGTTGCAGAGAATTCTTTTTCGGCCTTCGCTGACTGAACAGCATCTTACACAAGTCTTTCTTTCTCTTTTGTTAATCTAGCACTGAAGATCAAGTTGCACATGCGAGGCAAATATTCAAGTGCTAAGGTATTGCCCTCGTTCCCCATTTGCTTTGTATTTTGAGACAAGGCCTAACTTAGCCATTGGTTATAATTGTTTTATTTCATAATTGTTATATTTCTTATCGCCATGATAACTCACCATGATCAAAGCAACTTATGAAATGAAGGGCTTATTTGGGGCTAAGATTCCAGAGGGGTAGGGAGGCAGCAGGCAGCAGACATGGTATTTGGGGATGGAAGCTGAGAGCCACCACAAACCACCACATTCCTTGCCCTGGTCCCCATAGTCCTGTGGCTACATAATGCTAGATAACTTTAGTCCAATGTCTAAAAGTTCAATCTCAACACTGTTTAAAAGTCCAATGTCTTTTCTAAGACTCAACAAAGCTTTTGACTGTGATCGCCTGTAAACTCACAAAATCAATTACACATTTCCAGTATGCAACAGCTTGGAGTGTATATAGGAGGCAGGGCGAGGAAATACTGGATACTGGTTCAAAGCAAGGTGAAAACCCAACAAGGCAAACTCCATATCCTGCCTGATGTCAAAGGAGGTAGAAGCCTGCCCTCCCAGCCTGGGGGCCTGTGGTACACTTCTCTCCCTTGGGCTCCTTCATAAGCTGCCCCCCCTCTCCTTGGCAGATGTGTCAGGGCTCGGGCGTCTCCGGCATCTTGAGGTCTTCCTTGCAATCCAGGCTTCACACAATGGCCTCTCGGGGCTCCCAGGCACAGACTCCCTGCCACACGCCTGGCCTCAGTGGCCTTTCCGTAACTGCAGAGGAAGACTCTACTGTCTTTAACTGGTGTCTCCTTCATGACTCTGTCTACAGTCAGCATCATATGGGTGACGCTGCCAGTTCAGGGTAGATTCTTGGCCCCTGAGTGACATTTGCGGAAGCTTCTGTTTGTTGTTCCTTTCTGGTAGCAGAGCACTTCTTAGGCCTTTTCCCTTCATAAGCAGGGACTGACTCTATGGGCACCCTTCCCTTCATTCCATTGCAGCTCTAGCCTCTCCTTGATGCCAGTCTCCATGACAACCAGACCCTCCCCTCCAGCACGAGCGTCAGCCGGAACATTAGCCCCCTTTGTCTCCAAACTGCACAGTTTGTGTTTATGTTTTCCCTGTTTTCATTGTAGACCTGCAGAGACTGATCAGTGATATCCACACAGAGGAGTCAGCATCAGCCTCTCATGAAAGCTCCCCCATTGGCTACATTTTCATTAAAACACAGGCAAGTTCTTAGGGCAAGGACAGAAAACAGTCACATTCTTTACCAAGATATCGCACGGACGGTCTCTAGTCCAGTTGCTAATATTTGTCCCCTCTGAAGCACCCTGACCTGGGTCCCTACATCTACAATGTTTTCAGTCCTGCTGTCTTCCAAGTCCTGTTGGCTCCTATCAGGAAGGCCAATCGAGCTCTGCCAGGCTCCTATCAGGATGGCCAATCGAGCTCTGTTTATTTAGTGTTCAATCATTTTCCTTGTTCAGAGGCTCAAAGGCTTCCAGTCCCTCCAAACGACGTGGTCAGGCCTGTCACCGCAATAGGCTACTCCTTTGATGTTACTTACTTTTCTGTTGCCAAGGCCACTCATAAAAGGACGTGTTTAATTGGGCTCGCCGTCTCACAGGGTTAGAGTCCACGATGGTGGAGTGAGGCCATGGCGGTGGAAATAGCAGACAGCTGGCACCTTAATCTACAAGCAGGAGTCCGCGGGAGTGAACTGGGAATGGTGCTAGGCTCTGAAACGCCAAAGCCTCCCCCAGTGACATACTTCTTCCAGGAAGGTGATGCCGCTTAAGCCTCCCCCAATAACTCCACCAACTGGGGACAAAGAAGCCAAATGTCCAAGTCTATGGGGATCATTCTTCTCCAAACTACGTGGGGCCCAGTGGCCGATGGGGCTCCAGTGTGACTGCACCCTTCCTGCGGCAGGACAAGGGCCTGGCGTGTCCATGGAGGAGGGGCTCCGCCGCCGCCACGGAGAAGGTTCAGGGAAGGAGTATTGCACATGCATTGCGCTTCTTGTCTCCATCAGAGTCAGGAGATGGTCTGAGGGTCCCAGGGGCTAAAGCTCAGGAGATCGTGGGGTCCCTTAGATGAGACCGAAGCCCCCTGTGGTGATACCTTTCTTGCACAAATGAAGCCTGTCTGGGGTCAGAGAATGGAGCTTGCCACTAGCTAACCATAGGTCTGGAGGTCTGTACAGACAGACAGGAAGTGAGGTAGCTGGGCAGAAACAGGATATAAGCAGGGAGAAACAGGAAACAGCTCTCTTGTCTGCTGGGGTGCTAAGGAGGTGAGGTGTGCTGTGGCTGCTCCTTCTCTCCAATCTCTCAGCATTTCCCTCTGTATCTGACTCCGGCTTTTTATTATCTAGACCAATTAAGAACTCTACATTTTGGTACCTGGTGTGGGATCAGAACATTAAAGGCAGGACAGGGGCAAATTGCCCCACAAGGGTCCCAGTGCAGCCCTGAGAAAGCCGGCAGCTGCCTCACTCAGACAAGGGGTCCCCCCTGGCTCGCTGCTACGCCCTCCATCCAGCGCTGGTGCTTTATACAGACCCTAAGAGCTTTTTCCTTTGAATTCGGTGGTTTCACCCAGCTTTTATTTAGACACAGGGACACACTCCCAGAGCTTGAGACTTCCCAGAGCCAGCACATCCAGTCCAGCTCACAGCACCCGCCGGGCACCCGCCTAGCAACTGCCTAGCACCCGCCTAGCAACCGCGGTGCACAGCTTCAGCCTGCTTAGTCCTGGTCAGTGATTAGCAGTCAGTGCACAAATCCATTAGGTTTGGTTCATTTGTGTTTTTGCTTAGTATCCAAAGGTTGGACAACTGGAACAAGTCAGACCAGAGCTTCAGTGTCCTTGGACTTGCCTTGGTGGCACACCTGTGACCTTTAGTTGCTGGAGTTTCTTTCCAGCCTGATCCCACAGCCAATTAGCCCCAAATAAACACACAAAGACTTACATTAATTTATAAGCTGTTGGCCGATGGCTAGGACTATTTGCTGGCTAGCTCTTTCTTAATTATTAACCCATAACTACTAATATATGTATTTCTGCATGGCCTTATCTTACCAGAGGATGCCTGGTGTGTCCTGTCTTCCAGGTCTCTCTACATGGCATCTCTCACGGCTTCTCTCTCTGCCTTCCTCTTCCCAGACTCCTCCTGGTCTGGTTGTCCCACCTCTCTATCTGCCTGGCTATTGGCCAGTCAGTGTTTTGTTCATCAACCAATAAGAGAAACATATACACAGAAGGACGTTCCTTGTCAGCCCCCAGCACATGTTCTTATCTATCCTATGTCACAATTGCCATGCTGGTGTCCCAGTTCTGGCCCTAAGGCCTCATGCTACCTGAGACTCTCTGCTTGACCTGCCTCTGCCTTGCTGGTTTGGGGCAGTGGTCTGCCTTCAAAATTCACTCCTCCCAAGAATGCAGGAGAAGTCTTTGATTCCTACTCTGTCTTTGCATCTGTGCAAGGGTGTGAATGAGGACCCGTAAGTTCTGCATGTCCAAACAGAGGCTGGGGGCCACAGCATTCATAACAGTGCAGGACAGGTTTGCCTTTCTGACATGTTCCTGTTTAACAGACTACCAGGCAAGTTTGGGGAACCCGCAGTTATCCTCCAGCAGAGGGACTGCTCCATTACCAAGGAAGTGGCAGATGTCACCCGAGTAACAGGCATGTTCCAAAGGAATTAGTGTCTCCCATCAACAGGAGAGATCTTTTGTGTGTGAGAGAGAGACAGGGTTGCAGGTAGCCCAGGCTGACCGTGAACTTACTAAGTAACTGAGGGTGGCCTCGAGCTCCTTAGCTTCTTGTCCACCATCTACCTGCTGGAGTTGCAGGGCTGTGTCTCCACCCAGATCATGTTCTGGAGACTGAACCCAAGCCCTGTGCGTGCTCACAATGCTCTACCAGCTGGCCTACTCCTCCGGCCTGGCACCAGAGACTGTCAGGGCTGAGTGAGTTGGATCCCCAGCCTGAAGTCATGGTTCTTGCAGTTGACAAAGCATGACTTTCTTTGGCTCCAATAGCAGAGCTGTCACTACACATCTAAGTCCCTCTGGGTGCCTTTGTTTAGGATACAACTGAATAGCAGACAGGCTGTCCTGGCTGCTCCTAGCCTTTATCCTGGGGTGGGGTGGGGGGTGCTCATCTTATAGCTTCTCAGTACTGACTGGGTTAGGAGAAAACTTCCGGAGACAGGGGCAAGAGATGTAGCCCGGCAATTTAGCTCCTGCCTCACAACTGTATTGCGCATAGATATGAATACTTTGCTTTGGAATGGATTTTCTTTTATTGATACAATTTAAAATCAATTTTGTGATATGTATATTTCTCCTCTTGTTTAGGAATTGTGTTTATATAGCTCATTTAGAAATGTAATGTATAATTTAGTACAGATTATTGAGAGTTACCTATGATAATTAAAACTTGGTGTTAGGTTAGTTAGGATTTCTAGATATACAGAGATGTATTTGAGATGAATAGACATTCTTCAAACCTTTCAAAGACCTACAGAATATGGCATTTAAATGGTTTAGGGTTTTTCTTGACAATGAGGCACAACTGCTCCTGGTAACACCACCTACAAAAGAAAGAAAGATGGACATCGAAGAAACACATTATGGAGTTTGCTTCTAATATGACAAGACTAGCCATTTGGGCAAGGTACTGCTCTTCTGGACTGTTTGACTTTATGTTGTAAAAACTGGACATACAGGACCCACAAAAAGATGACTGCTAATACAAGATAGACATTGCTACAGGGTTCCTGCTTCATGAAAGAGGCTGCCAGACAGCCAGACAGTCTTCAGGACACAGAAAAAAGTTTCCTGTCTTGTTGAGGAGTCTGGACACACACTATGGCCTATGGCTAGAAGATGATTTCTAGAGTTTATATATTATCCTTCTATGGTCTTTAAAGGAATTAAAGACAGATAGTTATGGTTATAATTTTCCTTAGTTAGCATTAAAGATAAGTTACATATAAAACTTTAGACTCACAAAGATAGGATAAATGATATTTTCTTTAAATCTTACAAAATGTTAATGGACTAAATATTGTTAACTGTGATTCTTATTTGATAACTGTTGTATGTTATATTTTGCTATGTTAAGGTTAAACCCCTTCTTTTACTTTAGACAGAAAAGAGGAGATGATGGGAGATGTTATTCTGTATATATGTTTCTCATACTGGTTAATAAAGCACTGTGGCCAATAGAAAACTAGATAGGGGGGGGTCTAGGAGACTAGGAGAAAGAAAGAGGAAGTAAAAGGCGGAGTCGAGATGTAGCCCGGGAGGAAGGAGGACGCCAGCCGCGGCTCCCTGATAAGACGACCACGTAAAAATACTTAGATAAGTAAAAATGGGTTAGTAATTAAGACAGAGCTAGCCAATAAACAGTAATGGTAACTGGCCAACAGGATTATATCAAATACAAAGTCTGAGTGTTATTTGGGGCTGGCGCGGCTGTGGGCCCAGACTGGCGGGCTGGCGGAAACATACACGCTACACAACTGAGGGCTGGAGTTTGGATCCCTGGAAACCCACACAAATGCTGAGTAGACACAGTAGGGAGGGGGGAGGAGACTTCAGGAGACATTGGTTTTACTCCCTTGAGTGGGGACCAGGAGGCTTTCTGTGAAAGATGAATGGTGAAGATGCCAGGTCACATGGCTTGTCACAGCTCACCTCTACCACGGTGTCACAGGAGCACAGATAGTGTGGAATGGATGATGCCTGTGTGTTTATAGACACACCGGACCCCAGAATAGCATTCTTGTGAGTTCTTGTTAATCATTAATAACAAAACGCTGTACAGCTGAGCTACCATAAAAGCTGGTAGGGGCAGGTTTGCACACAGCCACATCTTAGCAAGCTATGGTCTTCCCCCCAGAGGCACCAGTGCCAGGTAGAGGTAAGAACTGCATGCGAAGGTGCATCTTAGGGGCTGGGCAGATGCCTCAGCTGCTGACATGCTTGTTGCATGTGCATGGCTACCGGAGTCCAGACCTCTAGTACTCATATGAAAAGCAGGGCATGGCAGTGCCAAGTGACAGGATAGAGACTCAGGCTGAGAGGCTCCAGGAGGTTCCATCAGGGGACTTTAATTGGTCTGTGGAACCTGCTTGGGCATTCCCCAACTGACCCCTTCCTTCTTTGGGGCATCATGTCTGAGGACCACTTCATTCTTCAGGACCCCTGGCATTTCCTGCTTCATGTGGCTGCAGGTGGTGTGTGTGTGTGTGTGTGTGTGTGTGTGTGTGTGTGTGAGAGAGAGAGAGAGAGAGAGAGAGAGAGAGAGAGAGAGAGAGAGAGAGAGAGTGCGCACATGTGTATATGTGTGTGCAGGAGTGTATGTGTCTATGTGAATGTGTACCCATGAGTGTGTGCGCCCGTGTGTGTGTGTGTGTGTGCACATAAGTATATGTGTGTGTGCCTGAGTGTGTGTATGTACATGAGTGTATGAGTCTGTGTGAATGTGTGCCTGCATGTGCCTCTGTGTGTGTGTGCTAGCGCGCATGCGCGCGCACATGTGCGTGATGGTTAGTGATACCAGTCTGGTAGGATGAGATAGCATCTTAAATCACGTGGAAGATGGTCTTCCCCAGGGTCAGGGACATACTACATTGTTGAGTCTGTAGACAGATCGCTGTAGGCATGCCTTTGGGGTTATTTTGATTATGTTCATTGATGTGGAAAGACCGTTCCCTAGGCAGGTGATCCAGGACTATGTGGAGGAAGTGAGCTGAGCACCAGCATTCACCTTTCTGCATCCTGACTGTGCATGTCATGTGACCACTGCTTCCTGACTGTGGATGTCATGTGACCACTGCTTCCTGACTGTGGATGTCATGTGACCACTGCTTCCTGACTGTGGATGTCATGTGACCACTGCTTCCCAACTGTGGATGTCACGTGACTAGCTGTCTCATGCTCCTGCTAGCGTGCCCATCCCCCATAATGGACTGGACCCTCAGACTGATCCAGAACGAACCACTCCTTTCTTACGATGGTTTTGTCAGGTTTTCTGTTGAGCCATGCACAAAGTAACACCGGAGAGAAGTGATGGAAGCCGCCTGAGCGAGGGAGAGGAGTTGCTTTGGAAACAGCAGCCAACAGGGACGAGACCCGGAAGCTGGCTCCTCAGAGCTGGGTTCCTGAGTACTGAATGACAAGCTACGTCCCAATAGTTCACAGGAGCATTTCACAGCCTTCTGAGGCTGACCTGGGCCTGGCCCACCCCAGATGGCCTCCATAAATGTTCTCTCTGAGGCAAAGACACGTCCCAAAGGGAGAGGTAGCACTGGCTGCTCCGGTCCCTTTGATGACCGCAGGGCGCCCCCTTCTCACAGTGCCCCCGGTATCCAGATCCCAGCATCACGCGCCTCTCTGCACCTCTGTCTCAGAATGATCAAGAAGGAGCAAGCTCACCCCGTTTGCAATGACAGGAGTGACTTCACCTGGAGCTGGAGCTGGGATTGGAGGGCAGAGTGTGCGGCCCTGACGCCTTGGCTGCTCCAGCGTCCTCTCCTGAGGGGCCCATCCCCAGGAAGGGCCAGTTTTGTCCTCAGAAAGATGAAGTAGAAATGCAGCCACGGGAGGGTTTCATGCGAGCACCGGGAGCTGCCTGGAAAGGCAGGGGCACAGTTACATTGCTAGGTCTAAGGGCAGAGGCTCTTCCCGCTCTCTTCCCCTTCAGCCTCTGCCCTCTCCTCTCTATCGTCCCTTCATTCTGCCCCCTCTCCTTCCCCCATCCTCCTCTTCTCCTCTTTCTTCTGTCCTCCCTCCCTCCTCTCTCCCTCCCCCTTTCCCACCCTTCCCCTCCCTCCCTCCCTCCCTCTCTCCCTCCCCCTTTCCCACCCTTCCCCTCTCTCCCTCCCCCTTTCCCACCCTCCCCTCCCTCCCTCTCCCCCTCCCTCCCTCCCTCCCTCCCTCCCTCCCTCCCTCCCTCCCTCCCTCCCCCTCACTTCTTCCCTTCCTTCCTTCCTTCTTCATGAGTCTCCAGCCCCTCTGGCCCCATGCTCTGCACTGGACATCAGTGGAACTCCGGATCAGGGAGACAGGGCCCTGCCTCTTGAGGTCCCAGGTTGGGGGGAGGCGAACTTGTCACTCAGTCAAGGCCACACAGGGTGACAGCTGCTCTGAGGGAGGTCTATGTGAGGCCCCATGGGAACACAGATCAACACCTGCCTCCTGCTATTTCCTGTCTGGCTGGCAGGTTCTGTTCCAAGTGACACTGGGTACGTACCGTCTCTCTTGAACATTTGATTCATCCCAATAAAACCCTTTCATCTCGATGCTGCTTGATGAAAATTCATCAGTCAAGCGATTCAGAGCTCGGGCGGAGCAATCCACAGCCAGCAGCACTTGGCAGCAGCTGGGGAGTCCTTCACCACCTGCTGGGTGAGGAGAGCCTGCCTGTCTTCTTTTTGGTGGGTCCTACCTATAACTAGTTGAGCACTGTGCTTCTCGGGAGCACTGTGCCTTTTGGTAGCACTGTGCCTCTTGGGAGTACTGTGCCTTTTGGTAGCACTGTGCCTCTTGGGAGCACTGTGCCTTTTGGTAGCACTGTGCCTCTTGGGAGTACTGTGCCTTTGGGAGCACTGAGTCTCTTGGGAGCACTGCGCCTCTTGGGAGCACTGCACCTCTTGGGAGCATTGAGCCTCTTGGGAGCACTGTGCCTCTTGGGAGCACTGCGCCTCTGTATCACACTCAGAACCACCTCCCATGTGGTCTGGAGAAACAACTCTCTCTCTGGTATGGGGCAGCACCCCCTCAGAAAGATGAAAGAGAAATGCAGCCACGGGAGGGTTTCATGTGAGCACCGGGAGCTGCCTGAAAAGACCCCCCCCCCATGTCTTATGGGGAGCACTCACCTTGTGGTCTTGGGAGCACTCCTCTGGGGGTCTGGAGCTGTACAGGCTGGCTTTGTAAAGCAGTATAAGGCAGCTCTTTTCTTGGGTTTCCTCAGAGTGAGTGGGGATGGAGATGGAGCTGCCTGACAAAGCAGATCATGGCCGCAAGGAAATCTGTGTAAACGCTCTTCAAAAGCTAAATGCAGAATGACTACATGACACACTTTTATCATTCCTGGTCATTTACACAGATGACTGGTTAGTCAACAGGCTGCAGAGATGTCTGTCATGGTTGTGACATCATTTACAAGAGCCAAGAATCAGCCAGGATGCCTGTGTACAAGGGGCAGGAAAAGTCCAATATGGAAAGCTGGAGCTCTCTCTCTCTCTCTCTCTCTCTCTCTCTCTCTCTCTCTCTCTCTCTCTCTCTCTCTCTCTCTCTCTCTTCTCTCTCTCTCTCTGTCTGTCTCCCTCCCTCCCTCTCTCTCTCTGTCTCTCTCTCTCCCTCCCTCCCTCCCTCTCTCTCTGTCTCTCTCTCTCCCTCCCTCCCTCTCTCTCTGTCTGTCTGTCTGTCTCTCTCTCTCCCTCTCTCTCTGTCTGTCTCTCTCTCTCCCTCTCTCCCTCCCTCCCTCTCTCTCTCTCCCTTTCTCTGTCTCTCTCTCTCCCTCTCTCTCTCTGTCTCTCTCTCCCTCCCTCCCTCCCTCCCTCCCTCCCTCCCTCTCTCCCTCCCCCCTCTCTCTCCTCTCCCTCTGTGTGTGTGTGTTCACATGTATGTGTACACACATACATGTGAGGATGGGGGACCATCTTGGTGTCATCTACCTCCTTTGAGATAGGGTCTCTCTATGAACATGGAGCTTATCGGATACGCTTGGTTGGCTAGCAAGTAAGATCTGGTTTCTAAGGGGCTGCTGTGGAATACTCCCTTTGTACATCCTGAAAATGTGTTGCTCTCATTGTTGATAAGAAGCTGATTGGCAGATAGCTGGCAGGATATTCAGGGCATAGAGAATCCTGGGAAGAAGGGTGGAGTCAGAGGAGACACTGAGTGAGCAGGATGGGATGTGCGTGCCTGAGGTAAATGAACCTTGGGAAAGCACATAGATTAATAGAGGCGGGTTAGTCTAAGTTGTAAGAGCTAGTTAGTAATAAGCCTGAGCTATCGGTCTAATATTCATAACCAATATTAAGTTTCCAAGTGATTATTATGGAGTGCTCTGGGAGAGGGAATCCCTATCAACAGGGATCCTGCCCTCTCTGCCTCCCCAGCACTGGGGTTTCAAGGGTGTACCCTGACGCTTGGCATATTTAGGTGGGCCCTGGGGATTGAACTCGTGTCCTTGTGATTGAGTATCAAGTGCTTTACTGACTGAGCCACCTTCCCCACCCCCATCCATACTTGGATCATTTAAATGCATTTCGGTGACCCGTGTGATGCCGCTCCTGGAGAAGGGAACTCTGTCGGCCACAGCCTGCAACCTACACCTGTCTGCTTTGCCTACCTACCGCACTCTGGATTTTCCCTGGAGTTCCTACGTTTGGGGTGGCAGGAGACTCTCTCTGCTGTGTCCTTGGAAGGCTTCATCCCCTAACCCAGCCCAGGGGTCACAGTGATGAGTGGCGTCAGGCCACCGAGAGCGTAGAATCTGGGCTTTCTTTAGCTTAATGCTGGGAAGGTCAGAACCGTCTTACATTCTGCATATCTGAGGCAGCCAGTGGTGTTCTCAAAACCCTGAGCACTAAACTACCATGCCTGAGGCTTCTGGTTGCTTGTTGTTCCTTCCCTTTCAAATCAACCTTGAAAACTGCTGTAGCTGAAATGGGTTGCCTGCACATCACCTGTCTTACCCGTGCTCACCTCTCATCAACCCATCTTGCTCCTCCCTGCTTCCTGCTGCTCCCCTTCCTCCCAACAAAACAGTAGCTCCTCTGCTTTTCTTGCTGGCTGGCTGGCTGTGCCTCAGCAAGTTCTCTCCACTCTTACACCATTCAAGGTACCCTGAGTCGAGAATAGTGCCACACACAGAGGGCACATCAGCAATCAAAACAATCCACCACAGACATGTCTACAGTGATGGGGAGTGTTCTTCTGTGTGTATGTTTCTCTTATTGGTTACTGAATACAACACTGATTGGCTGATGGCCAGACAGGAAGTGACATAGCTGTGCAGGATCAGGATATAAGCAGGGACAAACAGAAAATTGCTCTCTTCTCTGTGGAGACTCTGAGCAGTCGTCACATAGCAGGCAAAGGTTGCAGGTCCGGCATTCTCCAGTAAGATAAGACCATGTGGGAATACATACATGGATCAGTAGTTACGGGTTAATAATTAAGACAGAGCTAGCCAATGAGAAACCCAAGCCAACGGTCAAAGCTTTATAACTAATATAGCATCTGTGTGTTTCTTTGGGGCTGAGAAGGGCAGTGGGTCCTGAAAGCACATGTTACACTACAGCCTAGTCTGATCTAGACAGTTTTGTAACCGGAGTTTCTCTTTCCAGCCTAGTCCCAAAGTCGTTTACCCCCAAATAAACACACAGATGTTGTATTAATTATAAAACTGTTAGCCTATGGATAGGGCTTCTTATTGGGTAGCTCTGCCCTAACTGTTAACCGTTTCTATTAATCTATGTAACTCCATGTGGTCTTGGCTTACTGGAGAAGGGTCTGGACCTGTTATTCCTTTGCCTGCCACATGGTGTCTCTCCATGGTCTCTCTCTCTCTGCCTATCTTTCCCAGAATTCTCCTCGTCTCCTAGTCCCACCTACTTTCCTGCCTCTATTGGCCAAACAGTGTTTTATTCATCAACCAATAAGAGAGACACACACACATATATACGAAGGACGTCCCCCATCACAGTCCTGTTATGAGCAGGTTTTTCCTTGCAGGTCTGGTCCCACCACCACACCAGCCCCCAATAACACACAGAGACTCTGTATTTGATATTAATGATGTTGGCCAGTTACTAGTTTCTTATCAGCTAGCTCTGTCTTAATTACTAACCCATTTCTGTTAATCTAAGTATTTCCACGTGCTCTCATCTTACTGGACAGAGGGCAGGTGTTCTGCTCTCTCCAGTCTCTCCATGCTGAGTCCTCCTTACTCCTTCCTCTTTCCTCCTTGTCTCCTAGTCCCTCCTATTTTCCTTTCCTATTGGCCAACAGTGCTTTATTCATTAACCAATACAATAAACATATTTACAGAATGACATCCCCCATCACGGTCCCTCATTTGAGACTCCCTCCCCAGGTGACTCTAATGGAGCCTTAATATTGTTTTGACTCCCCTGTCCTTGATGGCTAAGGATGCTTCATACTCTTCAGGTGATTATTGACGATGTATACTTCTTTCTTTGTTTGTTTTTTGAGACAGGATCTCTGTATGTAGCCCTGCCTGTCCTGGAACTCACACTGTATATCAGGCTGGGCTTGAACTCACAGAGACTCTCTTGCCTGTGCCTCCCAAGAGCCTGGATTAAAGGCATGTGCCACAACAACTAACTCTACACTTGTTTTTTCTTTTCTTCTTTTGTTTTTAAGAAATGTTATGTTCACTTCGTTGATTTATTTGCTTATTAGATGGTTTGGGTTATTTTGGGGGTGTTTAATGTTTTGACTTCTTTGTATAATCTGGATGCTAAGTATCTGTCAGATGTTCAGCTGAATAAGACTTTCTGCTACCCTCTAAGATGACTTTTCACTCTGATAACTATTGACTTTTCATTTGATGCAATTAAATTGAATCACACTAGTTAACATTTTCTTGTATTTCCTGAGCTGTTGGAATCTTTTAAGGACGGCCCTTTTCACCCACACGTGGAGGTGATTTCCTCACGTTTCCAGGTTTCAGGTCTCACATTAAGGTTTTCTGACCCATTTTCAGACATACAGGGTTTCCAGTACCATTTATGGAGCAGATTGCCTTCTCTCCAGCAAGTGTTCTGACAGCTCCATGGAAAACCATGTAGCCGTATCTGAGTGGGTTTGTTTCTGGGTCCTCTAGTCTACTTCATTAGCCTGTGCTTTGCTGAGCTACATTCTTTGTTACCATGGCTCTGTAGTATAATTTGAAATTGGGCATTGACGTACGTATGGTGTTACTCTTTCTACTCAGCATTCTTTTGGCTATTTGGGTGTTTTGTGCTTCCGTGTGGATTTTACGGCTTTTTAATTTCTATTTCTGTGAAGCATGGCACTGGTGTTTTTGTGAGGGTTGCATTGCAGTGGTTCATTGCTTTCAGCAAAGTAGATATTTCCATGATATTAATTTTGCCAATGCAGGAACAAGGGATGTCTTTCCTTTTTGTAGTGTCCTCCTAAATTTCTTTCCTCGGTGACTTAAATTTTTTGTTCTGGAGTTATTTTACTTGTATTAGACTTCTATGAATGATATCTTAACAATCTGATTGCGTTCTTGGCTGGCTTGTTATCGGTGCATAGGAAAGTTACTGAGTGTGCGTCAGATCTCAAGGGTTTCTGGTGGAATCTTCCGGGCTTTTAAGTACGGGGTGAAGACGTCTGTGGATTGCGAAGGCTTCACTTGCTCTTTCCTATTTGCATCCTTTCCTTTCTTTATCTTACCTTATTGCTTTGGCTAAGATTTCAAGTTCTATATTGAAAACTGGGAGAGAGTGGACACCCTTCTTTGTTACTGACGTTAGAGAAATTGCTCCCCAAATTAAGCATAATGCTAGGTATATGTTTGCAATATATAGCCCTTATCATATTGAACAATTTCTTTCTTTGGAGTTTCTTCATCAAGATTTGTCATGAAGGGATGTTGAACTTTTGTCAGCTTTCTGTATCTATTGAAATTATTGTGTGATTCCCCCCCCCCATGTCTATGTGGTCTTTATTGATATTTGTATGCTGGAGCATCTCTATACCCTTGAATGAAATCAACTCAATTCTGATATATGAGTTTTTAAACTGTGCTGTTGAATTTGGCTTGTAATATTGTGTGTGTGTGAGAGAGAGAGACATTCTTAATGTCTTCAAATTACAGTAAATTGTATTGTCACTTGATTCTAAAAATTTTTAATTTTCTTTTCTGAGTTTTCAATAACCTGATTCATCATTTATTAGTGCATCATTCAATTTTCATGTGTTTGTATATTTTATGCAATTTTGCTTGACTTTTATTTTGCACCTGTGCTGTCAGGTGTTTGGGGCACAGTGAGAAAGAGTGACACCCCACTTGATATCTGGATGAGGTCAGAGATGGCTCAGTGTCATCACAGGGTGGATGTGGAAACTCATGGCCAGAGGGAAGGGCTAGGGAGAGCAGGTTTGAGATTGGAGTGGAGGGCTCAGGAATTCTTTCCTTCCAGCCAAGGACGCCACACGGCACATGAAAGACAAAGTTATTTTGGTGGCTCGTGTGTGTGTGTGTGTGTGTGTGTGTGTGTGTGTGTGTGTGTGTGTGAGACATCCCCGGTCATCATGCATGTCATGCATGTGGGCCCGGCGTGCTCTTCGGAGGAGGTCAGTCCCGTCTCCCGTGAGAGCAGTACAGCCGTTTCATCGCGTTCCCGTTCACCTAACAGTGCCAGCTCTGAGAACAGTGCAACCTGCATGTTTGGCTAACGACCACAAATTCCTAATAACAACATCCAGAAGCCTTGAGCAGGGCAGCGAGCCCTGCCGTGCGATGATGGGAGTCTGGGAGGCCACAGCTTCCCAGGGATTGACTCTGGGGTCCCTGGATTGGCTGTGTTTCTACTCACAAATCTCGGTGGTAGGAGACCAGCTTGCAGGCTATTTCCGAATCCTCCTTCAGCTTGGTGCAAGGCAGAGCGCCGGGCCCCGAGAGGCAGACAGACCCCAGGCTGATCAGGCGCCTGGACCTGTGTTAGCATCCACCCGCTGCCTGGGCGATCCAGGTGTCGGCCTTCTAGTCCAGCTTCTGTGTCCTGGGAGGAATGGGACATTTTGGGTGGGGAATGCCCTAAGCTGAGAGCTGCTTCTTACTGGCCACACGAAGCAGAGCTTCAGGGACTTGTTGAGCTGTGGCTTGCGTCTGCCCTGGGATCTTCACACAGCCGGGCCTTGGGTGGGCGGGCTGTTGGTTCTGGGCCCAGATGTCAATCATGTGCTCGGGATCCAGCTTTCACTGTTTCATCATCTTTAGCGTACTGATTTTCTTCCCTGTTGCCTCGTGGTTTCACAGTCATGACCACAGCTCAGACTTCACATTGGAGTTCACGGTGTGAAGAGTAAAGAAAGGTCGTGCTCACTGCGCAAGTCACTCATTAGGGTCAAATGGACTCTTCCCCAGATAAGCTACCATCAGGCCTGCTGCAAAGGAGGCTGGGAAACTGGGACTGGGAAGCGCAGGTGGGCTTGAGTGGGTCACGAGCCACATCGGGGCTGCTTTGCCCAAATGCCGCCTGGGGTCTGTTCTCAGGGAGGAAGGAGGTCAGGAGGTCCCAGCACTCACTCAAGGTGGGGGAGTGAGATCTGTGTAGGGGAGAATCCACTTCGTGCTGCTGGGTCTCCGGGTCTCTCGGGAAGGCCTCATGCCCTCAGGATGCCGCCACCGTCTCTCTGTCCAGTGCTCCCGATGCACCCGCCGCCAGGAGACGGTTCTCAATGTCTTCATTACCCACGAGAGGAAACACGCGCTCTTATGATTCAGTGTATGCTTGATGAGGGTAAACGCATGCAAGCACCAGAACAGGAAATCAGTTTAATCTTAACCCTGGGCCGTGAACCCTGGATCTGGCCTCCCTTCTCGGGGAATCCTACGGTCGGAAAACCGCGGAGTGGCTGCCTGGGACGCCACGGTTTGCAGTGCACAGCGGCTGGGTTTACACCGGGTGACAAGCCCGGTGTCCTCTGGGATTTGTGGACCGAGGTCTGCTTTCCACAAGCGTGAGCCACGGCAGAGGGACCACGTCTTCACCACGGCTGCATCTTCTCTGGGTTAGATGGTTTCGACAACTTGACCCAAGTTAGGGTCATCTGAGAGGAGAGAACCGTCAGCTTGGCCCGTGGGCACGTGTCGTCTTCAGGGGCGTTTCCCGATGTGTGATATCAATCATGATTGATATGGGGGAGGGGTCCAGCCGCTGTGGCGGTGACACTCTTGTGTGAAAACGCTTGTTGAGTGAGCCCCGGAGAGCAAGCCCGTGAGTTCCTTACAACAGCCTCTGCTTTGCTTCCCTCCATGGCTTCCCTTCATGGTGGGTGGAGCTGGAGCCCTAAGAGGAAATAAACACCAGCTCCCCAGGCTGCTTTTGCTCGAGGTGGTGGAGTTGTTGTTGTTGTGTTTGTTTGTTTGGTTGGTTTGGTTTTGGTTTTTGTTGGTGGTGGAGTTGTTGTGTTTGTTTGGTTTGGTTTTGGTTTTTGTTGTTATTTTTGTTTGTTTGTTGTTTGTTTGTTTGTTTTGGTTTTGGTTTTTGTTGTTATTTTTGTGTTGTTGTTGTTGTTGTGTTGTTTTGTTTAACACGGCAATAGAAAACTAAGCAGAGCAGTGTCCCTGAAAACAAGCCAGTCTCAGCCCTATCCCAAACCTGAGGTGGCTGGACGGTTGCAGGCGTTGGCTTGCAATGGAACTGCACCGTCATGGGCAATCTGGTGATGTGAAAGCAGTGGGGGCATTTAAGCGTGTCACAACGTGTAGGGACATCTGGGAGCAGCACAGGGAAGGACAGCTAGAAACCAGACCAGGGAGTAAGAACTCTTCTGGCCGCGGCTGGCTGCTGTTCCTCATCCCGACTACAAGGGGGCAGCACTTGAGAGGCGCTGTCCTGGCCTGTGTTCGCCTTCAGGGGCCCCCATGGTTCCGTCCAGACTTCTCAGACTGAAGTCTCACAGCTGGGAAAGGTGAGGATGGAGGGAGGCCCTTCGGGGATTCACAGCAGGTTACCTGGAGGAGGTGGGTGGTGGTCTGGATAAGTGGTTCCCAAAATGTGGGTCTCGACCCCTTTGGGGGCCGCATATCAGATATCCTGTGTATCATTTATTTACATTACAACTCACGGGGACTGTAGCGAAATTACAGTTGTATGAAGCATCAATAAAAAGATTTCATGGTTGGGGGGCCACCACACTGGCCACAGCATGAGGGAGGCTGAGAACTATCCATCCATCCAGACCGTGGATGGGCCAGCAGAATTCGCACACGGAAGGCAAACTCTCCAGTGTGTGCCTGATGGGTCTGACGCATCATCTGGATTATCAGTTTTATGGGGTATGAAGGCACCGTGGGAGCAAGCTTTGGCGTATCCGAGAGTGAGCTTGCAGAACGCTGACACCAAAGAGATGAGGAACCAGGCTGAATAGAAAGGAGACGGCCAGCCAGGCTCCTCCTCGTCTCTCCCTGCTTCCAGACTGCAGAAAATTCATGCCTCGCTGCCACGATGGACTGCACCCCCAAACCAAAAGTGAGCCCTTCCTCCTCCAGCTGGCTTCAGCCAGCTGTGCTGTCACAGCAGCGAGAAAACTATAGAGAAGGTAGACTTCAACAAACCCGAGCTCGTCTAACCCCCAGTAACGTTTCTGTTGTTTTATCTAAGTTGTTCTATTTACCAGTGAGGACTTGGGGTCAGATGTTGGGGGGGGGGGATCTGCTAGCTCAGAGAAGCCGAGAAGCAACCAGCTGACCTTTCCCTCTGGGCAGAGACCCAGCAAGAGGGCATCATGCCACCCCTCCTGATCCAAAATGACCAAGAATCTCTAAGTCCCCCCTATTTCTTCTTGTGCTTCTCTCTACCCATATTCCTGGGTCCTCCATCCTCTCTATAGCTAATTCTTGTCACTGGCAACACCTGCCCCCTGATCCAAGCTTAGTTTTATTTACACGGTCTTAGAGTTTCACAGTGTGGTCAAATATCCTGAAACACATTTAAAATTACGTAATGAGTCTGTGTCTGTGTGGGTTTGTATACATGAGTATGATGTTCAGGGAGGCCAGAAGAGAGGTTAGATCTTTTGGAGCTGGGATTATAGACAGTCGTGCGTTGTCCGGCTGGCCAGTTCCACAGGAGAGGCTGGCTGAGGACGAGGACACACAGCTGAGTCGCATTTTACTCCATAGGAAGCGCCCAGAGGGCTAGCCTGGGCGGGAGCAGCAGGCTAGAAACTGGCCGCGAGCAGTGCTGACGGTAGCAGACACGCGCACACCTGGAGGTACGGTGTAGCGTAGCCCTTCAAGGGAAAGGGCACTTAAGTACCCACATCCAGGGAGATAGGGAGAAAATGACAGTGATAAATAAAGCAAAACTTCACAACGAAAACGTGCAAACAGAAGGCCAGGGGCACCTCACAGCATGCAGAGCCCTCAGAGCTGACACTGCACCAGGGACACGCCCCACAGACCCAGACGAGGTCGAGACAGGGTGAGTGGGGCGGCGAGGGCAGACTTAGGGCAGAAACTCAGAGCTGGAATGAGGACGAATACCACCAGCTAAGTCAGCACCACCCACCCTGGTCAAACCCGAACCCACCAAGAAGGCATGATGGGTACGAACCTAACCCTCCGTCCATTTCACCCGGGAGGAGTGCAGGGCTTCTGCCAAGCCACAGTTGTGGCGCCAGCCTTCAGGGTTCCATACATCACGTGAGCAGATGAGGAGATGGAGGCATCGAGCTCCACTTTATAGGGATGAATCCAGACACTCCAAAGGAGACACCACATCCCTTAGCCCATACAACAGCCTCCACATGGAACTTCCCCCTTGGTTCATGGGCCGAGCGTTCGGCTACAACAAGCAAGAAGCGTGAAACCAGGAGTTAAAGAAAAAAAAAACAAAAAACAAACAAACAAACAAACAAAAAAACACCATACAACTCAAATGCCAAGGGAACTGGATGTTCTTATGGAGGACCAGAGTTCATTTCCCAGCATCCACGTCAGGCAGTTCACAACTGCCTGTCACACCAGTTCCAGGGGATCGGTGCCCTCTTCTGGCCTCTGTGGGTGCTGCACTCCTGTGCATACACCCATGTACAGACACACACATGTCCACATTTAAAATGTCATAAATATTAAAAAAAAAACGAAAAGGAAAAAAAGAAAAAGCAGGAGTTGGTGTATGGGTGCACCTCCAGGAGATCAGGAAAGGTGGGTACAGGGTGGCTATTCCAATGGACCCTTTGCCTTCTGTCTGTCTCCAGGATGCTACAACCCCATCTTCAGGCCAGGTATTGGGGGAGCCAGAGCACCTGAGAAGCCTCAAGTTCCCATCCCTGGGAACAGATGTCTTTCTCCTGTGGTCAGAATGGACCAGTGATGTCACCTTCCCACCTTGAATCAACAGAGTTTACAGAAAGAATGCCACATGGGCTTAGACGTGGACCAAGACAGGAAGACATCAAATTGGCTGAGACCACTCACAAGCCCCCGCCCCAGAGCTGGGATGGTCAGCAGCTTCTCTGTGAGAGGTGCGTATTCAAATCCATCCCAACTTCCTGAGTCGAGGGCGGGGTGAAGAGGAGGAACAAGATCCTCCTGGGGAGCCCACAGAGGCAACTACTCCAGCCGAGAAGGAAATGCTCACAAACTCCAGAGAGGAGTAACCCACATGCGGATTCTCTGCTAAGGATGCCAGCATGGGTTGGCTGTGAAACCTCGCCCGTGGGCTTGTGTGTTTGAATACTTGGTCCCAGATGGTGGTGTTGGTCCTAGGAAACTCTGGAACCTTAGTGGGTGGAGCCTTGCTGGAGACTGTGAATCACATGGGGTTTGCATCGAGAGTCATAGGCCAGTTCTACTTCCTGTATGATCTCTGTTTCCTGTTTCCAGTTCCATTACTATGTAAGCTAAGAAGTCACAGCTGAGAGCCATGTGGACAGTAGTGTCAACATAAATCTTTCTTCAAGTTACTTCTTGTCAGGGTTTGGCCACCGCCATGCAGGAAGCAACTGACACAGGTGCCTTAGATGACCTGTGATACCCTCAGGGACAGATGCCACACTTAGATGCCTTGTGATGCCCTCGGGGACAGATGTTACCCTTAGACGCCTTGTGATGCCCTCGGGAACACATGTCACCTTTAAGGAACTGATGTGTGTCTGTGTACCATGCACACCAGAGTACACTTTCACAGATGTGCACTCTCCAGGCCACCTCCAGAGGGCTCCCTGCCCTGCATCACAGACAATACAGTTCTCCCGAGGACACCACAGCAGCCAGGGATACAGCTCCATAGGGGCAGTCCCTGAAGTTGTCTGTAGTGAGATATTCACTTTGTCCGCACCTGTTGCACTGACCACGCCCATTGGGGGTGGAGACAGGCGTGGACCTGACCTGGGGAACTAGGTCTGGGGAAGGGACCTCCAGAGTGCTCTCTTGCTTGCTGGACAGGGACAGAGAGCATCTGGAGGCATCCTTGGGACTGGAACCTGCTGGTGTTCATCTGTCTATGTTGTAAGTTATTTCTCCCTGAATAAACATCTATTCAGCCCATCTGTTTTCCCAATCCTTATTATTCCATGATAGTGTGCCTTTCTTCATCTATGCCAGGGACACCCATCTTCAGTGTTGTGTGCACTGTTGTGATTCTCACTTAGGACACTACAGTGTTTTCTGAATTTGTCAAAACACAGCCTTCTTCTAGTCAGTAGGTAGTATATTTTAAGACATATTCTCCTTCACAATTTTTAGATCCAGGAGATAACAAAGCCTTCAGTTTCAGTTTATTTAGGTAGAAACCCATGACAGCAGCATTTTTAGATGCAGCCAAAGCCGTATTCAGAGGGAAACTCTTGTACTCAAACGTTCTGTGCTGCATATGCAGCACACGTGGCTAGTAAATCAACTAATGAATATCAAAAAGGAGCACCACAAATGGAGCAGTTGATAAAAGGTGATATTGTCAGAGACTGAAGCAAAACTCCATAGGAAAAACATCCAAGTGGATAGTGAAATGAAGAATGGATTATTTCAGGACATGGGGGCAGGTGGCTCCCCATAACTTCTGGTTACACTGGGCTCTGTTTCAGAGAAGCTTGACTCTCAGTATCCACAGCACCCAGTGTGAGGGCCCAGTGTCACCCCCATCACAGAAGAGGACCCTTCCAGAGCGGAGCACTGGATCCCAAGGTCACACGGACAGGAAGCCGTGGCTGAGGTCAGGCCCTGCACTGAGGTTCAGCTGCAATTCTGGGGCTGCCCTCATGGGCTGTGAATGGAGTCCCAGGGGGGCTCAGTCCTACCCCAGTCCCCTATGCACCCAAAGCTGCCTCTCTGTGAGGTTCCGTGCCCTCTTCCAGAGTGACCTTGACCCTGAAGAAGGTTGAGAAGTTTCCGCTGCCTCTGTAAAATCACCCCAGCTTTCTAGCTGCTTACTCAGATGTGAGAGAGAAGGAGGGACCTTTTTTGTGGAAAAAAGGGACTCCTGGTTATGTTTGCATCAACCTGACACAGACTGGAGTTTTCTGGGAAGAGAAACCTCCACTGAGAAACTGCCTCCATTAAATTGACCATGCGTCTGGCATGGCTGTGTCTTGATTTATGGTTGATGGGGAGGGTCCAGCCCCTGAGGGTGGTGCCATCCCTGGGCAGGTGGTACTGGGAGGTTTCTGAAAGCAAACAGAGCGAGCCCAGGGAGCAGGCCAGTGAGCGGCGCCCCTCCATGGCGCCTGCTTCAGTTCCTGCCTCCAGCCTTGAGCTCCTGCCTTTCACGATGAACTGTAAGCCTATGATAAAGTAATCCCTTTCTTCCCAAGCCGCGTTTGGTCAGGGCGTTTATTACAACAAGAAACAAAGTAAGAGACCAGACCCTGCGACAAAGAAGGCTGAGGATGTGCCTGTGGGGGGGGGGGCAGACGGGAAGGGACAGGCGACTTGTAATGACCCTCTCCATCTGGTCCAGAAACGGCTTTCTTTCCTGCAGAGACCGGATCCTGGAAAATCCCAGGGCTTCAGCCACAAACTGCTGGAACGGAGTGTCTCCAAACAAAGGAAGCCATTCTTTCCAGTCCTTATGCCCAAAGTCCAAAGTCAGGGGTGGGGGAGGGCTTTGCTACTCTGCTGGCTCAGGTGTCCCATGGCTTGTGACACTCACTCCTATGTGCAAGTGGCTCCACCTCCTCTTCCTGGGTGCCCCTTCTCCTTACAAAGACGCCAGTGAGTCAGATTCCAGACCCCCAGTGTGACCTCACTGAACCTGGCATTGTCCCAAACCCTTTATTTATTTCCATGTAAACTCACATCCTGAAACTTTGTAGACATGAATATGGTGGGGGCGGGGGAAACATTTAATCCACTTTTGTGCTTAGTGTAGCTTTCAAGAAATGGTGTATATTCTCCTCCCTCCCTCTCCCTCCCTCTTTCCCTCCCTCTCTTCCTTCTTCCATGTTTAAAGTGAGTCCTGTGGATCCCAGAGTGGTTTGAAAGCTTTCCCACCCACTTGAGACATGGCTGAGTTTAGATTTGGGTTGCAGGATGACATTTATGACCATGGAGCGGGCAGGGAGGTCTGGCAGGAGAGACTTATGAAATATTCATACACGGCAATAATCTTCGTGGAGAGCAGCCGAAGCCAGGCTGTGTCCAGCACTGTTGATTTAGGGACACAGTTAATTATCTCCTGCCAGGGATAATAACCCTGCCCAAAGCCAGCCCCTTCCCTTGCAGTTCCCCGAAAACATCGCAGCCTGTGGCCACATCTCCAGGGTCCTCCCGACTTGCACAGCACCTGGAAAGAACCCTGAGCCTGGTAGGTGTGGGCTTGAAGTGTCTGTGTGTGTCTTCTGAGGGTGTCTCCTCGCTCACTGGACAGGTCTGTCACTTCATCTCTAAAACGGGAGAAAAGTCCATTGGTAACGTGCTTGCCTGACACCGCAGCATGAATTTGTAATCCCAGTGCCTATGAGGCAGGAATACGTGGATCCCTGAGGCTTGCGGGCCAGCTATTCTAGCCAAGTAAGGGAGCCCTATGGCGGGAGGAGGTCACATTCAGACTTTGCACAGGGATGGACAAAGGGTCATTCATTCATTCACTGTTCAGAGCTGCATTCACTGAATGCAGGGGCATGCGACTTGCCTCCCCCCTGCAGACTTCACAATTGAGGTGACAGGCTCTGCCATGGAACCCCGCATCTTCTTGGGCATGACAAGGCTCAGAGAGAGGGAAACAGGGGCCAGCTCTAGGTTCTTAGTAGTGACACATATGTATGTTCCAGTGTGTCCCAGGGTCTTTTTTCTACTCTGGGATTCCGGCTGTCCCCAGAATCTCAATGGGCTTCTGCCTCCCCTCTTCATGGAAGAGCCCCTGGGTCTTCATCCACCAGGATGTGTGAGCCCCTAGGGGAGCAGCTGGTGGCATTGTAGGGGCCAGTGTAGCATCCAAATGTTGCGGAAGGAAGCCAGGGCTGGCAAGCTTCACTGTAGCGATGGGCTTGGGATCTCTCCAGACCTTTCCAGAAAGCTTAGTGGATAAGTGGGGTTTGGTGACATGGAGACACAGCTCTCCCCAAAAGTGACAGGTGTAGGGCAGGCCTAGGTACCGATGCCACCGGAAGGCCTCAGGGACCTCACTGCAGGCAACAAGGAGCTCAGGGTACCAGTGCTCACTCCCACCTCTTCCCAGAACTTTCCTGGCTAACGCTAGGGAAGGTTGAAAGCAGGAGGCTTTGGACTGGAACCTCTTGTGCTCCCCCTGGAGCCCTGATCCCAGCCTCTGGCTGCAGAGGGGCCAGGAACCAGGTTGCCAAGGAGGCAGAGGCCACCCTTTCTCATCACTAAAGAGTCCCATTTCCGGTGCTGCACACCCATCATTCAGGGATGCTGCCAGGCTTTATCATCATCTCAGTCCTTTTTGAAGGTCAGGGACAGGCTGAGACAGAGAGGCGGGCCTCCAACATCAGCCATCAGCACAGAAAGAGGCGGATACACCCTGCCAGGGACTCGTCCATCACCGCTTGTAGCTGGCCTGTGGTAATGAAGGCAACTCTCTCCCTGGTCCTGATCAATGTCTGTCTGCCATCTCCGTCAATAACTGCTGGCTGTCCAATCTTATCCCTGATAAAAGGCACTGGGGGTCACCTGAAGGTACTCTGCGTGGTGGCTCAGTGCTGCCTTGCCAGGCAGCAATTAAGTTGACTCTTTTGCTAATGACACCGACTCCGGGGTCTCTATAGGCGGGGTGGCTGTGGGGTGGGATTCGGCAGCAGAGCTTGGAGGAGCAGTAATCTTTAGGCAGTTAAACATGTCTGTCTTCTCTTTGGTGACAGGTTCAAGGTGCTCTGGCTCCTGTAGGAAGGGTCTTCCTGGAAGACTGCAGTAAGGACAGGGCAGGCCTTTGGCTGCCTTCTGACTGCTGCTGGAGAAAGCCAACATCTAGAGGCTCTAGAACTTACCTGTGGTGCCCAGGTCCCAAGCCACGGCTGGCCGAGCACCCTGTACCATCTGAGAATCCAGCAGTGGCAGGAAGGGAGGCACACCGCAGCTTACTTTCCCTTGCTGAGGCTTTTGTAGTTAGGGCCTTTCCAGGTCACTGTGCAGCCAAGCTCACCTCCCACTCACCCTGCCTCTGGCCAAGGGAGGTAGACAGACAGGGATGCATACCGACAGACACAATTTGTGGCTGAAATCAACAGCCCAGGTTGGGCTGAGAAAAACAGGCCACTATGAACAGGGCATTTCTCTCTCCCCCAGTACACACGGCCACTCTTGCATACTCCAGTGCCCTGGACGAGTTTCTCTGTCCCCAAAGCAGAGCACTGGCCATAACCGCGGGCCTCAAGGTACAGTTTCAGGATCCCAGCTGGACTCTTATGGGACCTTCGAAACCAGCTTGATCAAGATAATTGGCTTTTCAAAGAATTTCTATTACAGTCTTAGCTAACGTTCTAATGCTGAGAAGAGACACCATGACCAAGGGAACTCATATGAGAGAGAGAGAGAGAGAGAGAGAGAGAGAGAGGGAGGGGACTGGGGACTGGGCCTGGCCTGGGCTTTTGAAATCTTTGAAGCCCGTTTGCAGGGACACACCTCCAATAAGGCCACGCCCCCTTGTCCTCACCAGTCAGTTCTACCGAGTAGGGACCAAGCATCCAAACTTGGCTTTGGGGACCGCTCTCATTCAGACCACAATTACTAATACCGTCTCCACCTTATTTAGTGGATACTTTTGGTGACCTGCCCAACGAGTAACTATGGAAACTAAGACCAGAGATGCAAATGAGCCTGCCCCATATCACACAGCTGGTCTGTGGCAAGGAAGGAGGGACAGACTCCCACTCTCAGCCACGTGTATCTGCAGTTTCTTTCCTGCCTGGTCTATTAGCCCCAAATAAGCGCACAGAGAAATAGTAATTATAAACTGTTTGGCCTATGGCTCAGGCTTCTTATTGGCTAGCTCTCTCTTAATCATGAATCCATTTCTATTAATCTGAGTATTTCCATGTGGTCTTATCTTACCAGAGAAGGGTCCACACCTGTTAATCCTTCCTCGTCTCCATGTGTCTCCTGACAGCCTCTGCATCCTTTCCCCAGAATTCACCTACAATTCCTGCCTGGCTACTGGCCAATCAGTGTTTTATTCATCAACCAATAGGACAAACATATATACAGAAGGCCATTCCCCATCAGTCCTGAGCTTCTGCTCCCTCTCCCACACACCTAAGGATGTCCTGAGCTTCTGCTGCCTCTCCCACACACCTAAGGATGTCCTGAGCTTCTGGAGAGTGGGGATGTCAGGCCTGTGCTATCAAGCCTGGTTTATACCGCACTGGGGATCAAACCCAGTCCTTGTGCACGCCAGGCAAGTGCTCTGCCCACCGCTCACATCCCCAGCCTGATGCAGGCTTTCCTCACCTTTTTCATCTCTGAATTTGGATTCTTCTCCATCAGGGTTCAGCGGGTAGAAGCACTCTCTCCTAACAGGGCTGGGCACAAATGCCTGTCTTCCCTTTTCTGGCAGGGCTGGACAACCTTTCTGGAAAATGGCCAGAGAGTTCAGACTCCGTGAATCCAACAAGCTTGGTTCCAATCACCTGGTGCTGGCCACCCGTGGAATAAACGAGCATACGTGACTGTGTTCTCTCGCATTTGTACACATGAGGGTCATGGGCCATGGCTGACATGCGTTCACTATAGAAGTCACAGTTGTCCTAGGTGTCAGCATCCATTGGGAGGTGCTGGGTGCTGGGTGCTTTGTTCTATTCCACCGTGCCGTCTGACCTTCCCTTCAGCTGTTTCAGTGTGAGGCCTGGACTCTACTCCAGATGAAAAACCAGGTTCAGAGAAGTCACGACACGTCTCTACCTCAGCAGCGCATGGGAAGCGGGAACTGGGTGATGCTGTCGCTGCTGGCCTATGTGGTCTTCTTTGGACCTGCGGTAGGCCAAGTCCTCCCTGGGGCCCCTTACGTGTTTGACTCTTATTTCTAACCAGCATAACCTCACACTGTCAAATTGGTTAGGTCTCAGGTGACACTGAGAGACAGCCCACTTCTTGCTTCGGAGGAAACAACCACCTCTACTTTGCAAAAAGAGAACCGTGGGCAGATAAGAACAGGAAACAAGGGCCTGGGGCTGCAGATCAACTGGTAGAGAGCTTGCCTAACACCCTCAGAGCCCGGTGCTCCAACCCGAGCACTGCAGAAAGTGAGTGTGATGTCTGTGAGCTCAACCCTTGGGGGGCAGGAGCCCGAGGCCCTCCTCTGATGCAACAGGGTTAGAAGCTAGCCTGGGCTGCCGTGAGGCCGTGTTTCAAAAGGTAAACACACAGACAGACAGATGATTGCTGGAGCAAGAGATGGCTCGGTTGGGAATAGAACCACTGCCACAGTTTAAAGACGAATTTGAAGCAAGCTTTAATTAAATACTGGCCCAGTTATTAGACTCTGGCAATTCCATGCCTGGGTTCCCAGAAAATGACCACAACTCATGTTTTGCAGAGGCTTAAAAAGGCAAAACCACGGGACCAAAATATTTCCTATCAGCTCCAAAATGTGTACATCCCATCTACATCCAATCACGGGCAAACACATATCCTTACGCATTTCCTGCCTGTGAACCTCCCGCCCACGTGTGATCAAGCACATCTGGTCAGATAGGTTTAGGGGCGTGAAAATGTGTGGCTTGTTGTCGCCCATAGACAATAGCGTCCTTGGGCAAGGGGCTTACAGATCGGAGGCGTTTTTGTTTCATGGATCTCTTGGGCATGGTCATTAAGACTTGAGACACACGCATTGAGTATTTTCCCTTGTGTTTGGCTTGTTTCAGGTGGCTTGGCCAGGCCAGCAATGCCCATCAATAATTCCCATCAATAGTTCCAGGCCCAGCATTCTAGAAGCTCCGGTTTTCTGGAAAAACAGTGTCAGACAGAGGAAACAGTGGTTCTCGGTGGCGGTGGTGGTGGAGGTGGCGGCAGACTCTCACAGGCTCAGAAGAGCAAGGAGAAAGGGAACACAAGTCTTTGTCTCCAAGGAAGCTGGTGGCTGTTTTCAATTCTTCAGCAGCCCCCGAGGCTACTGGACAAGGCAGTATGTGGGCTCTGGCTCTACCTGTCCGCGTTGCCATTTTAGTAGCCTTCTCTGCTCAGATTATTTTACTCTCTGTGCCTCTGTTTCTCCGTTGTTAAGATGTATGTGATGTATCTACCTGGATTTCCTGAGCATCCATTGGCAGGGACGTGGCTATCAGTTCCCATGCATCTACATGTTCTTGTGTGTGTGCGCACTGTATGCACACAGACACACATACATGTGTGCCTGTACATGCAGGAGGCCAAATTCCTTCTTGACTGTTTCCTGGTGGCTGCCACGTAGCTCTGAGCTTTGCCTACTAGTCCCCTTTATGCTTCTGTTTCTCAGACACGTGGCCCTCTGCTCCCTTGGTGGCTCTGTCCCAGGAGTCAGCCTTGGGTGCCATTCTGCAGGCACTCTCCATCTTATTTTTTGAGGCAGGGTCTCCCACTGAACATCACTGAGCAGCTAGAAGGCTGGCCAGCGGGCCCCAGGGATTCTCCCGTCCTGTTACCTTTCCAGTCTCGGGCTTAGAGGGACGGGCTGATACCCTGTGCAGCTCTCACACAGGAGCGGGTGGGGAGGGGTTCAAGCTCAGGTCCCCATGCTTTCATGGCCAGGGCTTCCTGGCCATGAAACTGTCCCCCAGCCCCAGCTGCCTTTCATATGTGAATTTCAGTTTCTGGTTTTACTTGTTCCTTTTCAGATCAAGGGCACGGCAACTCTAGCTCTCTAGTTGGAATGGACTTCTGTGAAATGGCAACACATGTCAGAACACATGACAGAAGATACATTCCAGGCTCAGGCGGGCCCTGTGATATCTGCTCAGTTTACAAACGGATTATTGGACAGTGATGCTTAAATGTCTAGAACTGCCCCCCCCAGAGGCAGGGAGTCTGTCTATGTTGGATATGCCTTCAGTACTTTACCAGGAAATGGTTGGCTCTGCCTTCCTGCTTGTTTCTACGCCCTGCTAGTGTAGACTCTTGGGCTCAGAGGAAGTGAGAGCCCAGAGCCTTCTTGGGGTCTTCTGAGCATGTGCCCACGCCTATACAGGCACACGGCCATCGGGAACCTGCTGGAATTTGAAATGCCACCACAGACAGCTTGGTGGCTGTGCTCAGCCTCTTTCATGAGACTTCTCTTCTGAGTTCTCTCTCAGGCTTCTGGTTAGCTCGCAGTTTGCCCCGACTGTGGTTAAATGGGTTCCAGTGAATGCATCCATCACTTGTTATTGTTTAAAACAAAACAAAACAAAGAAACCTCAGACTTTACACACTGGGAAAGATCAACTGAAGATGACCTTGCAAGAGGAGTCACCCAGGGACAGAGAAATGACCTCCCTGGTGCTGAGGCTCTGTCCCTTCCGGGGGAGGCTGGACTGCTGACTCTAGGCTGTGGCTTTCAAAGGGACCCAGACCGATGAGAAAGTTATGGAAATACCTCCAGTTTAAATGCTACCAGGCTTTCCCACAAATACTCGCTCTCTGGAATTCTGCAAACCAGTGCTGGGTTTCCAGAACCCTGAAAAAGTTGATTTGGGCATTTTTGTCAGATTTTGTCATGACTTTTGTGGAACAGAGAATTATCCATTCTTTCTGGTATCCCTGTGACTTCCTGTTAGTTATGGCAAAGGAACCTGAAGCCCCACCTGTGAGGGTGATCTCGCCGGAAGCTGATGCACAGATTAAGGTACTCGGGACTAGGTTTAAAGTAGGTTATTAATTTTATTAGGGGAGAAGTCACATGAGAAACCGATGTAAGTTCTTGCTCCAAAGATCCACACCCAAGCTGCTCTCAGGGACGGGACTGGAACCAAGAGAGTGAGTTGGTGTCCTGGACCCCAGACCTACCCTCCCTCTCTGTTAGAGCCCCACCTGTGACCACACCCAAACAGGCGTGGCCAGTGCCACGGGTACGGTCAGGGTGGACATCTCACTACAGGGAGACACAAAATTTCCCCTTTAAAAAGAAGGCATTGGGAAATCCAGCCTGGAAAAGCTGTGTATTCTAATACCATCAATACATATTATGACACATGCGTCTGACTGTGTGCTGCCCTGGGAAGGGAGAAGTTGGAGAGATTGTGAAGAGGTTAATGACTGACCTCAAGGTGCAGGGGCAGCCTTGTCCTCCCGGGGACTATCATTGGTAGGGTGGGGGCCTATCCCCAGGGCACATGGTACAGTACGGGGTGGGGATGGTGCTGAGGATGCTGTCCTTTCCTCTCCCAGATTTGAGAGTTTATCTGGTGGTGGGGTGGTGGGTGTTCCTTATGCTTCTTCACTGGCATTCTGCTCCCCAGGGAGTCTGGTTGCAGAAGGTGACTCGTCAGACCTTTATGGTAAAGTCATATAGGCTTTTGATGTATTATTCAGGGTTATCAATCGATGCCAGAGAGTATCCATTCTCCACCAGTCTCCCTGGCTAGGGCCTCCGGTGTTTGAGAGGCAAATGCTGCCACCTGAAGCATCCGTCTTTCTGCAGCCTGAGTCCCTGGCCCTGGCTGCTGGAGACCACTCTGGCCTCTGAGCCCGTGGCCGTTGGGGGAAGAAGCTGCCTTCCCAGTCTAAGATGAAAAGAAGGGTGGTCTCAGCTTCCCTGTGTTCTGTCTGTGTCTAGAAGCAGCTGTGATCAAGAGGGAGGTGCTTGGAAGTCAGAAATGGCTTGCCACGTCTCAGGGTGCACCAGCTGCCCAGAGCCATTATGATACTTAGGACAACAGGGCCTGTCCTGTGTTTGCTGTGTCTGAGCTGTGTGACTGTAGCTGGACCACCTTGTACAGATACCCCGATGAAGCCAGTGAGCCCTGTGCAGGATGCCCTACTCAGCAGGTTCAAGTACAGAGGCTGTCTGGTGGGAACTTTGGCACCCCGTGCTGGGTCAGGCTGAGCAGCTGTGGCGTTGCTGTTTGGTGGGGATTCAGGGCCTCAGAGTGTGGTGGGACATTGCAGCCTGCAAGACTGAGTGTCTGAGGGGTGGCCAGCCTTCCCTCTGGGGACACAGCAGGCACTGGCTTTCATGTAGCAGGTGTCCATCCCACCAGTTAGCACTTTTGACTGTGCATTGATGTTGTTATTAATAATAGAGGCTGGCATTTATTAAGCACTCAGTATATGTCAGGCACTTCTCTGAGTGTTTCAAGCGTGTTTAACCCTCGCCAGTGCATGCAGGAGCTGCTAGCGTGGTCTGTAGCGAGTCCACATCCCAGACACACACAGCAGAGTAACATCTGTGGGTGTGTGTGGAATAAGGACAGTGTGTCTGCCTCACCCTCCCGGAAGCAGAGTGATGCCAAAACTGTGTTAACTCTATAGGCTCCCGAATTACAAAGAGACGCAGACTTAGGATGTGTCTAGGAGGAATTCTCTAAACTGGGTTCACTGAGATGAAAGACCCATCCTAAATGTGGGGAGCACCTTTCCATGTGCTGGGGTCTGAGGCTTCATACTGAGCTGAGCACAGCACATCTGTCTCTCCACTTCTGACTGCAGAGGCCTGCGACCTCTTCTCACAGCCCTGCTGCCCAGATTTCCATAATGGACCTCACTTCAAACCGAACTGGAGAATCCTCCCTGCCCTCAGTGGCTTTTGTTGGGTATTTATTTCCTCAGCATTGCAGTAAGTAACATTCTCTCTCACCAGGCATGGTGGCTCCGCCTTTATCCCAGTACTCAGAGACAGAGGCAGGCGTATCTCTCTGAATTCAAAGGCAGCCTGGTCTACAGAGCAAGTTCCAGGACAGCCAGGGCTACACAGAGAAACCCTGTCTCAAAAAACAAACAAACAAACACAAGGAATAAAGAGATGGATAGATGATGGATGGATGGATGCATGGATGATGGATCATGGATGATGGATGGATGGATGGATGATGGATGGATGGATGATGGATGGATGGATGGATGATGGATGGATGGATGGATGGATGATGGATGGATGGATGATGGATGGATGGATGGATGATGGATGATGGATGATGGATGATGGATGGATGATGGATGAATGGATGGGATGGATGGATGGATGATGGATGAATGGATGGGATGGATTGATGGATGATGGATGATGGATGGATGATGGATGGATGATGGATGGATGAATGATGGATGGATGATGGATGGATGATGGATGATGGATGGATGATGGATGATGGATAAAATCCCCACTCCCTCCCTGACTGTGGGTGGTGATAGGAGGCCAGGGTGTAGATGGGAAAAGCATTGACCCCTGGGCACGCTGGAGCTGTACCTTGTCATTTCTTCACAGTGCTCAGTACTTAGTTACCGCTTGCTGTTTCACTAGCATAGCCATGCGCCCTGACGACATACCATCTCCCCACCTGGGGACCAGCTCCTCAGGCTGGAATGCGGCTTTCTGGTGCCTTCAATCTTGGTTTCAGGTTGTGTCACGACAAAGCCTTGGCACACTACTCTGGTCATTTCCCCTCCTGTTCCCTGGTAGTCTGGTAGTCCACTCGTATATCATGGTGCTAGTCAGACAACCGGCTGCTGTCATGTCCTACTGAGTGCCTGGTGGAGTAGTTCATATGTCCCACAATGCATCATGGCTGACTCACCTTCATCTGGGTATTTCCCACAAGACAGGTCTAGGCTCACCCTTGAGATCTAGAACTCAGAGTTCCAAAGGCAGCTAGTGCCTCCCACCCCTCTCCTGTGACCTCCCACCCCTCACCTGTGACCTCCCACCCCTCACCTGTGACCTCTCACCCCTCACCTGTGACCTCCTACCCCTCTCCTGTGGCCTCTCACCCCTCACCTGTGACCTCCATCTCTGCCACAGCCTTCTGCTCTCCTTGCCCCCTCCTACACCCCGCCGCAGTCTGCTGATGAATGGTTCAATAAGACACCAGAGGGGACGCTGAGACTTGGCCACAGCAACCGCATCCCCCTCCATCAGCCACCATGGGTTTTTGCTGCCAGGGTTTCTGAAGTCCTGAAAGCAGCTGTCCCTGGCGCTCCCGGCCTTTGACATGAGAGGCAGGCCGCTGGGATCTTTCTGAGACGCTGCAGGCACCCTGCATGGGCCCAGCACAGGTACCTCTCCCCCCCCCTTCCCCTCATGCCTGCATGGGTCACAGCCAGGCCCAGCAGACCCGGGGATCTCGGACGCGGTCTCAGGAGTCACAGGAGGCTGGAGAGGAAACTCACGCAGTGACGATTTCAACAGCAGATTTCAAATCGTTTCAGATGAGAAATGGTCGGTCTGCGTACTCCGCGCTAGAGTGGGCACTTGAGCGCCAGGGCGTGCACGCGGCGTCCATGGGCAACTTGTGGACGTGTTTCTCTCTTTCCACCACGTGGGCCCAACTGCTTTACCCTCTGAGCCATCTCACGTGCCCGTTATCAGCGCTTGGTCCCGCTCGCCGGGCTCAGAGGGCAGCGTGGGCTGGGTTCAGAGGAAGGCGCTGCGTGGATGACGTTGACCACATCGTTTAGGAGCCGTCACTTGCTAGTGGACGTGAAGGCTGGGTCCTGTGGCTGCCACACAGCCCTCTCACAGCTTGGGCACCTCTGGCTGGCGCTAAGGAGGGCACAAACCTAGGATCCCCGTCTCCAGCACTGGTGGTGTGTCTTTGAAGCCACTGTCCTCCTGGAGACCAGATGGCCGGCCCTCAGTTACAGACACTGAAGCCGAAGGAAGCGAACGGAACTTTCCAGCTTCTAACTGTGGCCCCCAGCCATGCCCAGCCGGCTCCACCGAAGAACTGACCCCAAGCAGTGTGAGGCCAGCTGTATCGCTCGGGGGTTCACTGGACTCCAGGGTCTTAAAGCGCTCTTGCTCTTCTGTCTCTCAAATTTATCAGCTCCATGTTCCAGGCCCCGAAATCATCCATATGAGATAGTTACTGACAACCACACTAATTAAGCCAATTAAGATTTAAAAAAATCCTCTAATAACAGCCAGTCCAAAAGTAAGCGAACGCCTCCAAAATGTCTCTTGGTGCTGAAGCTCAAGGGTACAGCGTTTTTACAGACAAAAACCGTAAAAACCACAATTGCATCAGTGTTGGGGGGGGGGGTTGGGGTAACCTCATAACATCTGCCTTTTTGCAGAGCTTAGCAGTATTTTCCAGACACAACATGGCAATTATTTTTGATTTACACTTCCTCTAGTTATTTTAGTTTTATGTTTTAGCTTGCACAAACATTAATTATTTTGGTTAATACATCTGGACCGTGGTTAGGGTCACGGACAGTCCTCAAAGTACTGCCAAGGCAGATGTGGCTATTGAGGGGTGGCAGGCAGAGAAAGCAGACACAGAATGGAGTCAAGAGAAGATGGAGTTACCCCAGTCACGTTAACCCCCGGACAGCTCAAGCTACCCCACCTCCCATCCCACTCCCTACCCTCTCAGTGTGAAAGAGGAAGAAATCACAGATATGTCTGTGTGTCTTCCCACATGGGGGCCTCTCCTTCAGATCACTCCTGGAGATATTTATCCACTTGCTATTTATTTCACCTTTCATTATGCTTTATTTATTGATTGCCCAGATTAGTTGTTTCTGTTGGCTTTCTCGTGATGTCCTTGACCCCTCTGGTTCCTACAATCCTCTCAGCAGGATTCCCTGAGCTCAGCCTGGTGTTTGACTGTGGGTCTCTGCATTTGTTCCCATCAGTCACTGGATGAAGACCCTCTGATGACAATTGGGCTAGACACCAATCTATGAGTATAGCAGAGCGTCATTAGGCATCATTACATTGACCAATCATCTATGAGTATAGCAGAGCGTCATTAGGCATCATTACATTGACCAATCTATGAGTATAGCAGAGCGTCATTAGGCATCATTACATTGACCAATCATCTATGAGTATAGCAGAGTGTCATTAGGCATCATTACATTGACCAATCATCTATGAGTATAGCAGAGCGTCATTAGGCATCATTACATTGACCAATCATCTATGAGTATAACAGAGTGTCATTAGGCATCATTACATTGACCAATCATCTATGAGTATAACAGAGCGTCATTAGGCATCATTACATTGACCAATCATCTATGAGTATAGCAGAGTATCATTAGGCATCATTGCATTGACATGTTTTTCTTCATTGTGTTTGCTTCTATCCTAGGTCTCTGGGCTATCCAACCTCTGGGTCTGAGCTCCAGGCAGTATCAGGGGTGGGTTCACTCTCCTGGTCTCAGGCTGGACCAATCATGGGTTGGTCTCTCCTACAATCTCTGCCACCCTTACCCCAGCACATTTGTGGACAGGACAGACTGTAGATTGAAGGTTATGTGGTGAGGTGGTGTCCCAATCCCTACACTAAGAGTCTTGCCTGGCTACAGGAGATGGCCAGTTGAGGTTATGTATCCTCTATTGCTAGGAGTCTTAGCTGGGGTCATCCTTGTAGCTTCCTGGAAGTTTCCCTTGCACTGGGTTTCTACCTGACCCCTCAAAAGTGCCCCCATTTCCCCATCAGCTTTCAGCACTTTCCCCTCATGACCCCTCATGTTCCCATCCCCACATGTTTGCAGTCTACCCACAAAAACCTCTTCTATTTCCCCTTCCATGAAGATCTGAGTGTCTCCTTTGAGCTCTTCTTGTTACCTAGTCTCTCTGGGTGAGTGGATGATAGCGTGCTTATCCTTTACTCCTAATATCCACTTATGAGTGGGTACATATCATGTTTGTCTTTCTGGGTCTGGGTTACCTCACTCAGGATGATCCATTTGCCTGCAAATTTCATGAAGTCATTGTTTTTAAAAGCTGAATAATACTCCATTGTGTAAATGTACCACATCTTCTTTATCCATTCTTCAGTTGAGGGACATCTAGGTTGCTTTCAGTTTTTGGTTATTATGACTTAAGCTGCTATGAACATAGCTGAGCAAATGTCCTTGTGGTGTGATTGAACATGCTTTGGGTAGATGCTCAAGAGTGGTACAGCTGGGTCTTGAGGTAGATTAATTCCCAATTTTCTAAGAAACCACCAAATAGATTTCCAAAGTGACTGTGCAAGTTTGCATTCCCACCATCAGTGGAGGAGCATATCTGTTACTCTACATCCTCTCCAGTATGAGCTGTCACTTGTGTTTTCTGATCTTAGCCATTCTGACAAATGTAAGGTGGAATCTGAGTCATTTTGATTTGCATTTCCCTGATGGCTGAGGGTGTTGAACGTTTCTTTAAGTGATTTCTTGGCCATTTGAGATTCTTCTGTTGAGAATTCTGTTTAGATCTGTACCTCATTTTTAATGGGATTATTTGGCATTTTGATGTCCAGTTTCTTGACTTCTTTATATATTTCAGAAATTAGATGTGCGATTGGTTAAGATGTTTTCCCATTCTGTAGGCTACCATTTTGTCCTATTGATGGTGTCCCTTGCCTTACAGAAGCCTTTCAGTTTCACGAGGTCCTGTTTATTAAGTTGATCTTAGTGTCTGCACTATTGGGGTCTTGTTCAGGAAGTGGTCTCCTGTGGCAATGTCTTCAAGGCTATTTACCACCTTCGCTTCTATTATGTTCAGTGTATCTGGTCTTATGTTGAGGTCTTTCACCCACTTGGACTTGAGTTTTGTGCAGGGTGATAGATGATACGGACCTATTTGAATTCCTCTACATGCCAAGATCCAGTTATACCAGCACCATCTGTTGAAGACACTTTCTTTTTTTCCATTGTATAATTTGAGCTTCTTAGTCGATAATCAAGTGCCAATGGGTGTGTAGATTTATGTCTACATTTATGTCTGGGGTCTTCAAACTTGATTCTATCAGTCTATCTGTCTGTTTTTATGCTGATACTATACACTTTTTGTTACTATGGCTCTGCACTAGTGATGGGAGATGTCATTCTGTAAATATGTTTCTCTTATTGGTTAATGAATAAAGCACTATTGGCCAATTGGAAAGCAAGATAGGTGGGACAAGGAGAGAAGGAGGATTCTGGAAGTAGTAAGGTGGAGTCAGCATGGAGAGACTGGAGAAAACAGAACGCCGGCCCGTCTCTCCAGTAAGATGAGACCTAGTGGAAACACTTAGATTAATAGAAATGGGTTACTATTTAAGACAGAGCTAGCCAATAAGAAACAAGTAACTGGCCAACAGCATTTATATCTAATACAGTGTCTCTGTGTGTTATTTGGGGCTGGCATGGAGGTGAATCAGACTGCCAGGAAAAAACATACTCCTGCACACTAGGCTTGAAATCAGGGTGGTGATTCTTTTTATATATATATATATATATATATATATATATATATATATATATATATAAATAAAGTTGAATCTTGTTCTTTCAAGCTGTGTAAAGAATTGTGTTGGAATTTTGATGGGAATTGCATTGAATCTGTAGATTGCTTTTGGTAGGATTGCCATTTTTACTGTTAATCCTACTGATCCATGAGTATGGAAAGTCTCTCCATCTTTTGATATCTTTTACAGTATCTTTCTTCAAAGATTTGAAGTTCTTGTCATACAGTTCTTTCATTTGTTTGGTTAGAGTTACCCCAAGATATTTTATGTTTTTGTGGCTATTGTGAAGGGTGTCACTTCCATGATGCCTTTCTCGGCCTTTTTATCATTTGTATATAGAAGGGCTACTAATTTTTCTTTTTAGTTATCTTGTATTCAGCCACTTTACTAAAGGTGTTTATTAGCTATAGGAATTCCCTGGTAGAGTTTTTAGGGTTGTTTAGTATACTATTGTATCATCTGAAAATTGCAATACTTTGACTTCTTCCTTTCCAATTTGTATCCCTTGAACTCCTTTAATTATCTCATTGCTCTGTCTAGAACTTCTAGTACTGTATTGAATAGATATGGAGAGAGTGGACAGTTTTGGCTTGTTCTGATTTTAATGGAATTGCTTTGAATTTATCTCCATTTAATTTGATATTGGCTATCTGCTATGTTGCTTTTATTATGTTTAGTTATGTCCCTTGCACCCCTGATCTCTCCAAGACTTTTGTCAAGAAGGGGTGTTGGATTTTACCAAAGGTTTTTCCAGAATATAATGAGATAGTCATGTGGCTTTTGTTTTCTTCTTTCTTGTTGTTTGTATGGTGGATTACACCGACAGATTTGTGTATATTGAATCATCCCTGCATCTCTGGGATGAAGCCAACTTGATTGCGGTGGATGATCTATTTGATGTGTTCTTGAATTTTGTTTGAGGGTATTTTATTAAGTATTTTTGTTTTCTATGTTCATGAGAGAAATTGGTCTGTAATTACCTTTTTTGGTTGGTTGTTGTGCTGTTTGGGTATCAGGGTGAAAGTGGCTTCATCATATGAATTTGGCAATATTCCTTCTGTTTCTATTTTGTGGAATAATATGAGAAGTATTGGTATTAGTTCTTTAAAGGTCTGATAGAGTTCTGTGCTGAAACTACCTGGCCCTGAGCGTTTTTGATTGCTAGATTTTTAATGACTGCTATTTCCTTGGGGGTTATAGGTCTATTTAAATTGTTTATCTGCTCTTGATTTAACTTTGGTATCTGGTATCTATTGAGAAAATTGATTATTTCTTTTAGATTTTCCAATTTTGTGGAGTACAGGTTTTTGAAGTATGACCTAATGAGTCTTTTGATTTCCTTAGTGCCTGTTGTTATGTCTCCATTTTTGTTTCTTAATTTGGATATTCTCTCTGCTTTTTAGTTAGTTTGGATGAGGTTTGTCTGTCTTGTTGATTAATTTCCTTGGGATGGAGTTTTCCTTCTAGTAACTTCTGTAGGACTGGATTTATGAAAAGATACTGTTTAAATTTGACTTTGTCATAAGCTATCTTGCTTTCTCCTTCTATGATGACTGAAAGTTTTGCTGGGTACAGTAGCCTGGGCTGGCATCCATGATCTCTTAGAGTCTGCAAGACATCTGTTATGGCCCTTCTGTCATTTGAGTCTCCTTCGAGAAGTTAGGTGTGATTCTAATATATCTGCCTTTATATGTTACTTGGTCTTTTTCCTTTGTAGCTTTTCATATTCTTTCTTTGTTTTGTATGTTTATAGTCCTGATTATTATGTGGTGAGGAAGCTTTCTTTTCTAGTCTAACCTACTAGGTGTTCTGAAAGATTCTTGTTCTGTCGTAGGCGTATCCTTTAGGTTAGGGAAATTTTCTTCTATTGTTAAATTTATTTTCTGAGTTTTGGAGCTGTGATTATTCTTCTTCTATTCCTATCATTCTTAGGTTTCATCTTTTCATGGTGTCTTAGATTTCCTGGAGTATTTTGTGTTAGGAGTTTTTCAGATTTAAATTTTTCTTTGACTGGTAAATCTGTATCTTCTATTGTATCAATGTCTGAGACTCTCTCTTCCATCCCTTAAATTCTGTTGATGGCCCTGTTCACTTACACAGATTTTCCATTTCCTGAATTCTCCCAGTTTAAGTTTTCTTTATTGTTTCTATTTTGAGTTTCATGTCTTAGTTTCCTTCACCTATTTGTTTTTTCTTGGCTTTCTTGGCATTCCTTAAGGGATTTGTTGATTTCCTCCAATGTTTTTGGTTGTCTTTTTCTCAATTTCTTCAAGGGAGTTGTTCATTTCCTCTTTAAGGACCTCTTTCGTCATTATGAAGTTGGTTGTAAGATGGTTTTCTTGGGCTTCAACAGTGTTGGGCTATCCAGGGCTGGCGTGGGGAGATGGGCCTGGTGGTGATATTGCCCTGCCATTGTTGATTGTGTTCTTACGTTTAGGCATCTGGATTTGGAATGATTATAGATCTAGGCGCCTATTTCTGAGTTTGCCTTTGTTGGATGTATGTTTGGTTCCTGGGTTTCTGTTTCTTCTCTGGGATTTTGGCTGGAGTGGTCGTGGTTAAGCAAAGGGTCTCTGATCATTTGGGGCTGAACTTCTTATGACCTGGGTGGTCTCTGGTCCAGCAGGGGGTTGCTGACTATGTTTGGCACTGAAGTTCTGTATGTATGTGCATGACCTCTGACCTGGCTGGTGTCCCCTGGGGTTCAGATGCTGACCTGGCTGCTGGTGGGAAAGGGGGCGTTTCCCTGGTTTTCAGGAAGTTAGCCTGGTCTCTGGGAATCAGGATGCTTGGCTGTCTTCTGGATCAGGATTCTGGCCTGCCTTCTGATGGGATGGAAGGCTTCTGCCAGAGGTGTGGCCTGGGATACTGACATGAGGAGAGGAGGGTCAGTTGGGTTATGCTGAGGTTCAGAATGCTGGCCTGGCCTCCTCCTAGTAGTTTTTTGAGGCAGTCTCATGTATCTCAGGCTGCCCCCTTCTATTACGCTTTTTGAGGCAGCCCAGCGTAGCCCAGGCTGGTCCCCAGCTTGCTGTGTAGCTAAGCATGACTCTGAACTCCTAGTCTTCTGCCCTGATCTCCTGAGAGTGCTGGAATTATAGACAGGCACCATCACATCCGGTTTGTGAGTTTCTGGGGATGCACTGTTCAGCCATCTGGCAGGCAGAGCCTCCGGCTGGAGTGCACTTTGAGCTTCTCCCTGCACTAGAGATGTAGCTCCACTCTGGTTTTGGAAGTGATTTTCATGCCACACGTTTCCCTGGCATTTCACACAGCCAAATAATGGTGTTCACAACAACATACACCAGTCAAGGTCTGAGTAAATGCTGAAATGGCATCAGTCAGAGAGGAAGGAAGGAGGGGACCATGAAAACGCCCAGACTGGAACAGACGAGGGGATAGGCTCATGGTTTTTTAGAAGTAAAAAAGAAAACAGAAATTGTACAAATCAATTTTAAACCTTGTCCATGTGGTCTAGCAAATTACTTCAAAGCTCATCACCATCACATGGGTTCTAAAGACTCAGGGAATTCCAGGATGTAGATAACCCAGAAGCCTCCGGAAGTCTCTGAAACTGACCAAGGGCCTTAGGCTCCTCCTTCCCCACATTTATCTAATCAGCAAGGATGGTGGAGGAGACAGAGACCAGCTGAGCTGCATGGAAGCCGCACTGACCAGTTATACTGATCAGTGTACTGCAGGATCCCAGCCTTCATGAGCTGTCAGCCATGCTAGGGTGAGATTTGGCAATGCATCTGTCTTCAAGTCATCTCTGCTCCTGTCAGTAACCCCTCACCTGTGCCCCAGTAAGTAACCCCAGTAAACTCTTCGGTCTCCAAGCTTGACTTTGGCAGCGCCCTTCCTTTTGGTCTGTTGTTGGGTCTCTGTCTGGAGCACACATTTGTTTGTACCCCAGGATAGCATCACACAATAATTAAATGGCTAAGGAGCTACTGCGGAAACTTAAAGGACACCCACACGCGGATCAGAAAGCCATCTTACCGAGCAAAAGCATCTCAGATGACCCACAGATGGGTCAGACGACACCAGTCACTCTCCCTGTGACTCTGCAGAGGGAACGGCTGCTGGTGTGGGGTGCCTGGCAGCTAGGGTGTCCGTACCCGGTTTGTCCCTAGGATATGCTCAGTTTGTTCACAGGACATTCCTTATAGCTCCGTGCTGATATAAACAGACATCTCAGCAAGCGGGGAACTAGTGTGCTTGAAAATGCTGCTGCTGGGTCCCACAGGCAAACCTTGTCCAGTGAGGATGTTCTGGAAGCCTTACGGGCGTGAGCCACGACCTCTGGGAAGACCTTTAGGTGTGGCGGGCGGAAGTGGGCCCTGGTGGAGATACGGGAGGCCCTGAGAGTGTGTGGCAGAGGCTAGCACCGACAGGTAGGCACGAGTGAGCTCAGTGGTGGTGCCAGATTGGTGGTCACTGAAGCCAGAGCCATACACAGAGGCTGGCCTTAAAGTCCCTTGTCCATGTGTGTTAGCACAGAGGCTCGGGAAGCCATGCCAGGGCTTGAAAGCACGGCGGTGTGACCCTGGGGCCACCTTTTGTATCATTGCATCGAGCAGAAGCTTTGGGGCTCACAGCTTAGGGTGGGTGGGTTGGTTGGTTGGTTGGTTAGTTAGTTAGTTAGTTAGTTAGTTAGTTAGTTATCAAGGCCTGTCCTGGGCTTGGCTCATATCTGAGCTGCCCGTGGTCCATTAATAACACATCAAGCTTGTAGGGGGGTATAGTGGGAATATGATGGGGTATGGTAGGTGTGGTGGGAGCGGATAGTTCCTATTTGAACTGCCTGGTGGCAGGCTCCTATTTTATAGGTGTTACACTGTTCCGAGTCACACAAAGTGAGTTTTCAGTTACACAGAACAGTTTTACTTACATTCCTAACATTCTTGTCTATCGAGCGTTGACTACAGGTCAGACTCGTCTTGAGTGAGGCAATTCTCACACTAGCTGGAGCTGCCGTTAGGTTCCTATTACACAGGTGAGAACACCGAGCCGAGAATGTGCTCTCTGTCCAGGTCATCATGGGTTATGTCCAGAAGCTACTGCTACTCACTGTTTGGTGTGTGCCTCGTTCTGACAGCCGGCGCTGGCTGGACCCTTACTGAGAACTACAGGAGGCCACGCTCCAGTCAGGAGCATGAGCCGTGTGGGCAGATCACGGGTCCTCAGGGTGACACTTGGCTCAAGTCCAAGTTCAGTTCCTTCGTGCTGTGTGACCCCAGGCTAGGAACGTTTCCAGCCTGGGCTGCCCACATGTCTTCATGTTGGTCATCAGTGAGACTGATAATCTGGGTTCCTCGCTGACATGGAAGGACCTTTCACACACTGAAATGACTTTTTCCTTCTTCTGTTTTTATTTGTGTTCATCTTTCATGATTTAACATACATAAAGTGTGTTTTAATCTGATTCTCCCCATTACCCTCTCTCACTCACTCCCACCAAACCACCTCTTACCAGCAAGCCCCTCCTTCTTCCGTGTATCATTGATGTCCAGTGGGCTCAATTAGGGTGCACAGGCATGGGGTGAGCAAGGAAAACTGAAGAAATGCACGGAGAAGCTGGGTCCTTCCTGCAAGCTGACAGAGCCTAACTCCTGGAATCTCAGCATGTATATTAGATGCAGCACAGGGAGAAGGGTCAGCTAGTCCCAGAAGGAGGTCTCTAAAGTGAGCAGTCTCTGTCTATAGGGGTTCTGGAGGATGAAGATGCAGTGGGTAGTTTCTGTGCACACTGACAATCACCCTGTACACACCTGTCAATCATCCTGTACACACCTGTCAATAATTCTGCACACACCTGTCAATCATTCTGCACACACCTGTCAATCATTCTGTACACATCATGAGCCAATCATTCTGTACACACCTGTCAATCATTCATAAGCATTCATACAGGGACTGAAGTCTTTCTGACATCCAAGCCTGGCCCAGGGGAAAGGCTTTGCCACTTTTCCATGGGTCCAAGCCCTTGGGATTCTTGACGTCAACAATTCACACTTCCCATCAGCTACCAACTGCCAGAAGCTTCCAAGGGACGGGTGGGGCCCCGTGAGCCCCTCCCCCATCTGGGCTAGCAGATGACCACAGTTTGTGGACATGACGGCTATGCCATGTCCAGAGGACATCACCTCATGGTGGCCCTCTCCATCGTTCAGCCCTTACTTCTTCCCCCTCTTCCCTCCACCGAGTCTTCTGAGCCTGAGGTGATACGGGTGCTTCTCAACAGTTGAACACTGGACGCCATTCACTCTCAGCACTTTGAGCCCTGGTAAACCTCACACAGTGCATACAAGACAAACTGCACAACCCACCTTGACAGTCCCTTGGTCCCCTCTTTTCCCAATATTGAGAACCAGGCTCAGGCAGCAGCCTGTGGGGTCTCAGGCTTTATGTAGGTCCTTGTCCCACCTGGCCTGAGGTCCCTGCAGCATTACAGGTTTGTGGGGACCAGGGCAGCATTGGGGTAATGCTGGGAAAGGCCTTGTATGGGACAGCCTGGGGCGGGGGTGGGGGGCAGGGGCCCCTCCACCCTTCCTGGCAGTATCTTGCATCTTGGCTGGCAGGCAGGAGATGGAGCCCGTGCTCATCACTTGGAGAACAATGATAGGGTGTGGTTCTTTCTGCTTGTCTTGGAGAGCAGATCCTGATCTAGCTCCTCTGACTCCTATCCAGGAGGTGGCCCTAACTAGCTATGCCTTTACTCCCCACGGCTTTCCCTCAGCCACGCAGCCGCAAGTGGCCAGGAAAACCCCAGTCTCTGTGCCCAGTGCATCCTCCCAAGAAGGCCCAGGGGACCCTGGTGAGGGTGAGACTGAGACCCTACTTTTAACGAGAGGGAGTGGTAGGTGGAGGGGTGTGACCCTGGCCAGCCTTGCAGAGTTTACTGCCCCGTGTGATTGTGTGTGCTCATGTAACAAGATATAACGGACTCATCCTGTGGCTGGTGGTGGGAGACAGAAGCAATAGATCAGACGGGAAGAGAGACGGAAGACAACAGCGACAGACAGAATGGAGAAATGGAGTGTCAAAGAGGCTCAGGGGGCACTGAGCGGCCACAGCAGGTCACTCCCAGAGGGCCCTACTAGGAGTGCAGTGCAGGAAGTCGCTTGGCAGTAGGGTGGCAGGTCAGCTGTGGGGCTAACAGGCAGAGGCTGCTGTTGTGGTAGATCTGACCCCTTTTCACTGAGCCTTGGTCCCGGCACAGGTCTGTCGTCTCAATGGCTCCAATTATTCCTTTGTGGGATCATTGGGAAAGGCTAGCCGCGCACACCCTGGCCTGGCGCATTGTGTGGGACACAGACAGCAACAGCTCTCCGCTCTGCCCGGGCTCCTCTGAGATGTAAGACTGGAGGACTGGCCCCTCCCGCCCCCGCCCCCGCCCCCGCCCCCGCCCACGCCCACGCCACCAGCAGGAGCTGCCAGCCATTCTCTTAGATAATCACTTCCGACCCAGGGCTGAGTGCTGGTGACAGCGGCTCTCTGATTCCCTGTGACAGTAGCCCTTCTTTACCGAGGCCCCTACCCGCCACCCTCTCTGGGAGCTGAGCCCCGTCCGTTCTCACAGAAGTATGTCTTTAATAGCCACTGGGACACCAGCTGATGGACTGGCCATGAACTTCCCCTGGTCCAAGTCCAGAGCTCAAAAGACAAAGGGGACTTGAGAGCCCATAGCCGCGTCCCTGGCCCTGTGTCCTCTTCCCAGGCCCTCCCTGGCCCTGGCCCCTTTGTTTAGGGTTCAAGAGTATGGACTGCCAAGATTCTGACTGAAGCGCTTGCTGGTCAACATCTTAATAACTAGACAAGAAGGAAAAACACACAGGATGCGGAGGATGGGAATGGTTAATGGGGCACCGGGAAAGGGGCAGCGAGGGGCGCAATTAACTACCCCTTCCGGGCGAGGCAGGAATGCGAGTGCTGGACAGAGACTAATTTGAAAATTCTGGCTACCTGCGCCACCCGGAACCTCCACAGAAGATTCTAGTTGGGAAGTGTATCACCAACCTCTAGTCTGGTGGTTCCCAACCTGTGGGTGGTGGCCCCTTTGGGGGTCAAAGGACCCTTTCACAGAAGTCACCTAAGGCCATCAGATAACACAGATATTTTACGTTACAGTTTGTAACAGTAGCAAAACCACAGCGATGCAGTGGCAATGAAAACTCCTTTATGGTGGGGGTCAGCACAGCCTGAGGAACTATGTTAAAGGGTTGCAGCTTTGGGAAGGCTGAGAACCCCTGCTCTAGACACACCCTGCAAACTCACAGCTCTAGATTAGGGGCTGGGACATGGGAATTCGCTGCTGCAGGAATTCCCAACCACGACTGCTGTCCATGGAGACCTTGGGGTTGCATTTGCCCATGCGTCCTATCCCTCATCCCTGCTTCTCTGACAGCCAGTCCCAATCTACCCTGGGCTTCATGCTTTGGGGTGAAGGCCAGGGAGTTGCTCACAGGGGTCCAAGGCTCAGATTCTGGCAGAGAGGATCCCGGTGAAGGATGCCGAGAGCTGGTTGGCTACCTCCAGAGTGGCTGCTTTTGGGTCAGAGGGTCCTGTTTGAGGTCTGCTTAGTTCATAGCCCTGGTAGTGTGAAGACAAACCTGGAAATTGCAGATCAGCCTGGGTTCGTGTGGACCAGCCTGGATTAACATGCATCCCTGACTTGCCATGGCTTCTTCATCTGTCATCTGGGGACGGTGGCAGCCATTGTTGTTATTAGATATGGCACATGTTATGGACGGCTTACTTCAGAGTCCCGCAGTGAGGAACACTGGCTTCTTGTCCTCCCTGCCAGAGGAGCCTCAGCCTGCCCTAGGTCACTGAGCACAGAGCCGGGGCGTGCACAGCCTCATCCCCTCAGCCTGAGAGGCTCACAGAGCGTCTGCCTCGGCTGCACACAGTATTTGCCAAAGCCGCATGGGGCAGGGTGACTTGACCCTAGGCCTCTTCTTTGAGATGCACCTCACTTCCATGGCATGGCTGTGGGACCTGGCTGGCTCATTAGACCTCAGGTCAGAGCAGAGTTCTGTGTTCCCAGCCTGTGGAAGCCCACAGGAACTCACCAGCACATTGGACGCCACCCGGTTTCAAAGGCTTCCCGGCTCAATGGGGCCAGCTGACCCTGTTCCCATGGGACTGTGTCTTTCCCACGGCCACGCAGGCCCCAGGCAGTCCTGTCTGTGAATGTCCCACGCTGAGAGGCAGTGAGAGAGAGATGAGGTCAGAGCCAGGACCCAGAACTCAGGGAGATCCAGGCTTGGCTTTGAAAAGCTTTGCTGTTGGATAAACATCTTCCCTGATCAGCTATGTCTTCAGAGATATTGGGTTAGCAGTGTCTGTCTCAGGGCCTTCCACAGGGGAGCTGGGTAAGCCCCGGCCCCTATGTCCTGCAGGAAGGGGGCAGCCACACCACCCTTGCTCAGCTGGTCCTGTGCTCTGGAGACAGCCAACACACCAGTCAGCCACGATAAGGGACTTCCAAACCCTCCTCTTGGTGAACTTGGTTGGAGAAATCACTTTGTGTTATGGCAGGTTTCCCTGCCGGCTGCTGCTGGTTCTGCCGCCATTGTCCCACAGCCATGTGTGCCCCAAATAACACTCTGAGACTCCATATTTGATACAATCCTGTTGGCCAGTTATCATTATTGTTTATGGGCTAGCTCTGTCTTAATTATTAACCAATTTCTACTTATCTAAGTATTTCCACGTGGTCGTCTTATCGGGGAGCCGCGGCAGGTGTCTTTCTTCCTCCCTGGGCTACATCTCGACCCCTCCCTACTCACTTCCTCTTTCCTTCTCCTAGTCTCCTAGCCCCGCCTATCTTGCTATCTCATTGGCCACAGAGCTTTATTAACCAGTATGAGAAACATATATACAGAATAACATCTCCCATCAACTTTGGACAAAAAAAAAAAAGTGTGTGTCTTGAAGTAAAGTCCATGGGGACAAAAATGCCTCCACTGCTGGCAACAGGAGCAAATAATGATTCAGAGTCTTGCTATGTAGCCCAGGCTAGCCTCAAACTCCTGCTCCCCCAGCTTCAGCCTGCCATGTTAGCACAGGTTAAAAGTGTGCAACAACATGCCTAGCTACCCCACAAAACTATTATTTGTGTGTCCGTGTGGTGTCCATACATGTTCATGAGGGTAAAGGCTTGCTGTGTGGTGTATAAGCATGTGGTGTGCACATGCAATGGATGTCAGAGGTCAACGTCGGGCACCTTCCTCAGCCACTCTTGGTCTTATGTTTTGGACACAGTCTCTGGCCAATCTGGCTAGGTTGGTTGGCTGGCAAGCCACAGGGAGCCTCCTGTCTCCACCTCGAGAGTGTTGGGGTTACAGGTGTGCACTGACATGGCTGCACTTTTGTCTGCTTGCTGAGGATCTGAACCCGTGTCCTCATTTTCCCAACCGAACCATTTCCTAGCCCTCCAAACGCTGCTGCTGTCATGTCAAAAGTTTGTAAATAATAAATTGTAAAGTTGGGAAACAGGCAAACACATGGAACAAATACCCGATCATTCGGAGGCTTGCAAATGTAGGTCTTCTCACCGCCTAAGAAAGCAGAGCCCTGGAATAGCAGGCACAGTGCGACGCCTGAGTGGTTAGGGAACAGTGGGCTCAAGAACAAAGCTGCCCACACACTTACCACTCACACTTATTTCATTTTGGTTGAAAGAATGTTCCACAAAGAGTCTCTTGCCTGCTTATTTTAGGTCAAAAGTTAACATGCACAGTCAGCACAAAGGTGACAGTGTTTCCAGAAGCTCTTGCACGTTTGACAGCCAAGGTTCCCAAGAGAAACATTCAAGGGTGACACATACATGTAGATGCATGTGCACATGTTTCTGTGAGTCTCTCCTTATACATATGAACACACACACACACACACACATGCACATGCGCGGATGGAAAGAGGCTGCTGTAAGACACAGACCATGTGACAATGAGGTCGAGGATTCCCACTGCTGCCATCAGCTACCAGGAGCTCTAGGAGGGTGATGGTGACACTCCAGCCCAGGCTCAAAGGCCAGAGACCAAGGGTGTCTCACAGCCAGGAGCAGAAGTTGCATGTCCCAGCTCCAGATGGAGAAGCCAATTTACCCTTCCCATGCGTCCATGTGCTCAGATCCTCATGAACAGGGTAGTGTCCCGTCACGCAGGTGAGGGCAGATCACCTCTGCCTGCCCAGAAACACCCAGGAATCGTACTTAGCCGGCTCAGTGGGCAGCCTGGAACCCAGTCACACAGAGCTAGCCCTGCCTTCTGGGAAGAGCCCGAGTGAAGTCAGTTAAAGGGTTATTTAAGAGAACTCAGGCCACAGATGGTGTCCTTAAGTCTTACAATGCAGCCAGGAAAGAGACCCGCCAATGATGGGAGATGTTATTTTCTTAAATCTTACTAAATGTTAATGGACAAAATATTGTTAACTGTGATTCTTATTTGATAACTGTTGTGTGATATATTTTGCCATGTTAAGGTTAAAACCCTTCTTTTTATTTTAGACAGAAAAGAGGGGATGATGGGAGATGTCATTCTGTAAATATGTTTCTCATACTGGTTAATAAATAAAGCCCTGTTGGCCAATAGGAAAGGAAGATAGGAGGGACTAGGAAACTAGGAGGAAGGAGGAAGTAGTTGGGAGGAGTCAACATGGAGAGCCCGGAGAGGTAGGACGCCAGCTGCTCTGGCCGGTAAGATGAGCCACGTGGAAATACTTAGAATAGTAGAAATGGGTTAATCATTAAGACAGAGCTAGCCCATAAGAAATGATAGTAACTGTCCAACAGCATTGTATCAAATAGAGAGTCTCTATGTGTTATTGGGGGCTGGCGCAGCAGTGGGACCAGGCGGGCTGGTGGAAAACATACTTGCTACACACCAGAGTTTTCCTTAAACTTAAAAGCAACCCCCCAGATCACCTTAGATTACCAATAAAGAGCCGAGAATTTAAATGAAGTCCTTGCCAAACGATAAAACTGTTATAAGTCATCCAAAACTCTCTTCTAAACCTTGTACAGAAAAGGGTGTTGCAAAACTGTGAAGGAGGGTTCTGGTGGGCGAGGCGCCTGCCACAGAAGCGTGAGTTCTCAGCGCCCATGCCAGCCATAAGACAGGCAGTGGATCCCACTTGCAACCCTGACGCTTAGCAGGTGGAGACAGGACCCCAAAGCAAGCTGGCCAGGCAAATGAGTCACATTGGCCTGCGCTGGGTTTAAGTGGGAGACCCTGCCTCAAAGAACCACGTGGAGAGCCATGAGCGGACAGTTGACCCAGCACTGGCTCCCAGACGCACACAGCCACCAACAACACAGGCAGAGGTGAAGCGTGTGTAACACTCTGACCATGATTAACAGGACTTTCCTCTCCGCTCTCCTCCCCGTCTACGACGTGGTTCACTCCCCAATCGCGGTGCTTTGGAAAGGAAATGTCCCTCGCAGGCTCAGACATTTCAATGTTGACGGCGCTATTCAGGGAGGTGTAGGTGGCGTGCACGGCCTTGCTGGAGGAAGTAGGTCACTGGGGGCGGGCTTTCGGAGTTTAAAGCCTTGAACCACTTCCCGTTCACTCTGCTCCTTGCTTGCGGGTGAATATGTGAGCTGGCTCGCTGCCGCCTGGTCCTGTCGTCATGCCTGCTCTGGAGTCGTACGACAAAACGGACTCCCTCTTCCTTAAATTGCCTTTGTGTTTCAGCACAGCAACTGAAAATTAACTGATACATGACTGTTCGTGGCTCTTGGAGTCATTTCTAAATAAAAAATTTAAGATGTGAAAATGACCGTTACAGGAGGAAAGCCTTCTTATGTCACCCTAAAGCTGAGCTTCTCCTCCTCCTCCGGGAAGGACACCAATTGACATTCCATTTTCCAAGTCTCAAGAAGGAGCCTCTGTCTCCAAACATCCCAGTCCACCCAGTATGATGCACTCCTAGGGGTCCTGCATGGACTGGGAAGGACCCCCCCCAGGACTAAGAGGAAGCTGCTGGTTGGGATGGGGCAGCGGGCATGACACCTCCATGCTGGAGCCCTGCACATTAGAGCCCTGTGAGATGCAGTGGCCAGAGTTGCTTTACTTTAAGAAGCCCAAAGCCTTGGTAATTTTGAATGATCAAGCACTGCATTGGGTAGGTCCTTGTGACCCAGAGTTTAGTGTGTCCACCTGGTTAGCCATGGTCCCCAGGCGGTCAGCCAGCTCTTTCGAGGATGTGGTGGAACCCAGGTGAGGGTAAGACCAAGGTTTCTCATTCTAGCACCCATGGCCTGCAGGTTTCAAACTGTCCAAACAGCAGGACTAACTCTTGTCCTGGAGGAGATTTGCAGTCACCAAAGGGAAGCCGTGAGTGGTGCTGAAGAGTGGCCAGAGACAGGGACATGTTTGAAAAGGGCTGGTGGTTATAAAGGCAAAGCTGGTGTGGTGCCCGTCCTGTGCCCAGCACGCTGTCTGCCCAGCTCCGCCAGAAGGTCCCCAGAAGGCTGCAGGCATTTGCTTTCCTGATGTGTGACCAGAACCTGTTTTAATAGTAAAAACTAGGAGTCAGAGATCAGGGTAAACGCTGAAAGACCAGAGAAGCAGAGCAGCCCCTAGTTCTTACCTCTACCAAATCCTCAGACCAAAGGGGCCATCCCGTCTCTACGAATACAGGATCTGGTCTCTAGGAAACCTCAGACTGAATGCAATGAGCTCCTGTCTCCTCCTGCCTTACACTCCTCTCTCCCCCCAACCATACCACTCCTGTCTCCACCTCCCTACTGCTGGGGTTAAAGGCATGTGACTCTCCAGTGCTGGCATTAAAGGTCTGAGCCACCACCGCCTGGCCTCTATGGTTACCTAGCGGCTAGCTCCGCACTCTGATCTTCAGGCAAACTTTATTTGTTAAGGCACAGTCAAAACATCACCACAAGAACACAGGTGGTTCCGCTCCAAAGGGGCCAGAGGCGCAGGCAGAGAGGGGTGTGCTCTTTTCCTCCACCTCCTTAGCACCTCCACTTTCCTTCCCTAGCCCCTCTTCCGTATCTGCAGGGCACCCACCGTGACAGGCTTCCTGTTAGGTATCAGAATATTGGGCAGGGAAGAGGAGTACAGGGGTGGGCTGGACCTCACAGGTGAGACGTCAGAGAGCTGAGCTGGAATAATCTGGAGACCTGGTCAGGCAGAGGCTAGGGAAACACTGGGTATCGTGTCAGAAATCAGGGCGTGTGAGCAGAATCTGGGGACCAGAGGAGCGAGCAGCAGGATTTGGGGTCATCTCCTGGAGGGCTCGGCGTAAGCTATCATTTTCCTGATGTGCCTCCCTCGGGGCTTCCGTTGAGGGGATGACAGGTGGCAGGCAGGTCCCCCCACACACAAGGCTCTAAGGCACAGAATCGCCCTTCCCAGCACACTGTCCGGGCACCTCCTAGGGGAGGACGCTGCCATTATTTCTTTTTTGCAGTGGTCTTGGGAAGGGACCGTCCACGTGACCTCCAGTTGACCCATCTTCTGCAGAGCCCTCTGAATGGCTGTGTGACAAACACAACGGCCACGTCTGCAGTCAGGGCACAAGGACCCTGTGTTCTCAGCCAGGCTCCAACATCCTTGATGAGTAGCTGGGACTGTGAAGGGACGGGGAGGTGGTCACAATGCCCCTATTGTGCTTCCCCAGGAGAACTGGAGCACCAGGCCAGTCACAGGCCGGGCTGGCAGCCACAGCTGCAGGGACTCAGCCTTCATCCCATGGACCTGCCCGGCATGGGGCTGCTGCCCATGGACGCCCTTCGCAGACCCACCACAGCACACAACTCCTGTTCCTGAACAACAAAAGGTGGTTTCTGGCAGAGGGCGTCCGATTCCCTTCCTGATTCAAGTCTTCCTTATCCATGCCATAGGCATTCGACAGTCTGAAAATTTTACCCCAAAGATGAAAATGGCACCCAGGCCTTCAAAGACGCTGAAGCCCTGCCCACGTCTACCTCCCCACACGAGACACTTCCTCCCCACGGCTCACCCTCACAGCAGCCTGAGGGTGGACTGGGCTGGACTCCTTGCCACCGTGCAAGCGTACGCTACACCTACAGTCGTCACATGGAAGGTTCCAGACGTGTCTTCCAGTGACTTGCAGGTCTAAGGAGGAGTCCTGTAGATGGTAGTGTGATTGATGAGGCTGCCCCTGGGTACTGCTTCCAGGGTCCTGTTAGCAAAGGAAATCAAGAGGGGTCATGGGCTTTCCTGAACCCGAGCAAAAGGCTGCAGCATGGTCAAGAAGCTAAGGGAGGCAAAGATAGAGTGAGGCTCCAAAACACACACACGCACACACACACACACACACACACACACACACACACACACACACACACACAGATATACACACCATGCATGCACATGTACACATGTGCATACATTCATACACTCATATATACATATGCACATATATGCATATATACATACATATACTACACACATACATGTTTACATGCACACACATGAATATAGGTACACCACACACACACACACATATACATATGGCAAATTCATGCACACACACACAAATACATGCAAACACATGTAAGATATATAAACACACATGCACACATATATGCACACACATGCATACATATGTATGCAACATGCATGCACACATACACACCATCCATGTCAGTTTCAAAGGCAGACGGAACCACTGTAGTGTCAGAATTCATTGTTAGATGGTGTGCATCGGTGTCAAGATGAATACAGGTGGATCCCTGATGTGAGGACCCCACACAGATCTGCATGTAAGCGTGAGTTCTACAGCCGTGTTCACACGGCTTTCCACTGAGCTAGTACTCATGATTTTACTAAATATGTTAGTCTTAAATTAAGATGTCTACCAAAACTCAAAGTTTTATGAAGAAAATAAAGTACAAATATTAAAAAAAAGCAAAATGAAAAATATTACTCCCTGGCAACTCAGGAACCAAAGATAAAAACTGCCAAAGAACTTAGACACTCAACTTTATCAAGATTTGTCCTTGGTAATTAATCGTAAACATGTGCAAATAGTAGTTTGCAATATCTTAATTGCAGAGTGATTCAAACTGTTAAAAATAAATTAATATTATTCAAATATTTGGCAAAGAAAGCTGGGTAAACATATCTTGACACAGACACCAGCTGGACTATTACTCAGTCATGGACATTGTACTATATGGAAAATATCTCATTAAGGGTCAAATGTGTTATTAAACGACAATGATCAATTCCTTTAAATGACTCTTTCATTTTTTTTTTACAAGAAAAAGTAACTGGACAGAAACAAGCCACAATATTAATAGCTGGTATTGATGCACAATGGTGTTGCCAGTCATAATATATATATTAATAATATATATCAATATATAGTATATATTAATAATATATATGTATATATATGCATGAGTAAATGTACACACATAAAAGTGAAGTAAATACATATTTATATAAAAATATTTTAAAGTTATAAATATGTGTGTATGTGTGTGCATGCATGCGTGTATATGAGCATGTGCATGTCCTTGTGAGGGCCTGAGAGACCAGAGAGGGCGTCAGATCTCCTGGAGTTGGAGCTGTAAGTGGTGCAGGTACTCATTGTCACTTCTGGACACAGAATTCTGTCCTCTGCAAGAGCAGGAAGCTCTCTTAACCATGTTTCTATGTTTCTTTTGTAAATTCCTTTTTTTATTTTCGAGATGGGGTTTTCTCAGTGTAGCTTTGGAGCCTGCCCTGGAACTCACTCTGTAGACCAGACTGGCCTTGAACTGGCCTTGAGAGTGGTCTGCCTCTGCCTCCCGAGTGCTGGGATCAAAGGTGTGCCCCACCCGCACAGACTCTTGTGAATTCTTGATGGTGAATGTGTACTTCTGTCATAAGCCCCATTGTGTTCATCGGAAACAAGACTGCTCTGGTATCTTCCTGGCACAAGTATGTGTCTCTAACAAGCACTCAGCTGAGTAAGAGCCTGACCTTCCAGGGTAGAATGAGGGCAGCCACAAGTAGAGAAGGAAGTGTCTACAACAGTGACCATATCTGAGTGGGACAGGGGACATTTTAATTGAGTGTATGAGGAGGTGGCCTCAGTGGGTAAAATCTTTTGTGTAACATTCTTTTTTATAACAACATTTTATTAATTCTTTGAGGATTACATATAGTACATTTTCATCACATTTACCCCATTTGTCCCCTTCTTTCCAGATCCACCCCCACTTCCCGAACCCTAACTTAGTGTCCTTTTTTATGATCCCCTGAGTCTAATTACTGCTGTCCATGAGCCTGGGGCCACCCACCGGAGCGTGGTTCATCTACCAGGAGCCACACCCTTAAAGAACGCAGACTTCCCTCCCCCAGTGGCCTTGAACTGCCAACAGCTAGTGCTGGAGACTTGTCCCTCCTCCATGCTGGAATGCTGTCTGGCCTCATCTTGTGAAGGTCTTCTTGAGGCACCCACGGCTGCAGTGAGTTCCTGAGCTTGGTCCTGTCGAGTCCAGAAGACTGCTTCTCCGCCAACCTCTACAATCTTTCTATCTCCCCTTCCTCAGTGGTCCCTGAGCCTTTGGGGGAGGGATGTGATGCAGATGTCTGTGTGTGTCTGCATACCACAGATGCCTACTTATCTACACTTGAACTAGTTGTGAGTTTCTGTCTTAGCCACCATGGTTGTTGTTGTTGTTTGTTTTGGTTTAGTTTTTTGAGCCATATTTACAGATTTACAGTAGTAGGCGTGTGTCCTGTCCTGTGGAGTAGACCTTAAATCCAACCGGAAGGCAGTTTGTTCTCTGAATGATGTTCATGCCGCTGCTGCTCCCATGGGCACGTCTCATCGTGCTAATCTTTACAGGGTCCACAGGTGGGTGAAACTGTTGGCGACGTCTCCCCAGCTCCCTGTACCGCGCCTGTGAGAGACAGCCCTCAGAGAGGAAGCTTCTGGTCAGTACCAAATTACTTCACATTTCGTCACCGTTGTCTTTAGGAACACGGTCTTGCCATCAAGTTCCCGTGTGTAACCAAGAGCGATGGCAATGGCTGCATTGTTTGGGGTCTCCACTGCTCCCTGACCAGCAGCTCTGGGGAAGTCTCCCACACTTTGAACTGGGGTTTCCATTTGGCAGCGTAAACCTTCTGGTCGGGGGAGCCTTACCCTGTGTAGGGTGACTTCAATTATACCCTTTCACGTGAACACACACACACACACACACACACACACACACACACACGAAGTCTATAAAACAGTTGATTTCTATGACTTTTTGAAGCATCCTTACACCCTTAGTATTAATTATCCTTCCCCAATGCTGCATCCCTGTCCCTGCCCCCATCACTCTCCCTAACTCATTACATTCATTACCTCTCTCTGTGTGCGTGTGTGTACATGTGCATAGAGGCCAGGGTTGACACAGAGTGACCTTATATTACTCTCCACCACATCTGTTGAGGTGGAGTTTCCCACTCACCCCTGATCATGCACTCGGGCCACATGGCATGTGTGGGGAGGTCAGAGGATAGCTTATGGGGTTGCTTCTTTCTCTACTACGTGGATCTCAGGAATCAAACTCAAGCCTTTTACTTACAGAGCCATCTTTCTGGCCTGTAGATAAAATTCTTGAAGATTCTGGTTGCATTTTGAATGAACAAGGAAGGAAGAAATGAACAGACAAATTGAGACACCTTCTCAGCCCGTGTGAGCCTGCCCTTCTACAGTAGGAAGAGAGGATGGTGCGTGCGGGGGAGGGGGGTCCCTGCAGCTGCAGGCAAGAAGGTCTCTGAGCTCACAGCGAGTCCGGATGAAGTCACTTCTGAGCATCAGGCCATTCTTCATGGCTCCCATCCTGGGGGCTGATCCTTGCACCAAAATGGCCTGCACCAGCCATGGCGCTGAGGCCCCTCCCCTTAGCCCCTCAAGGGAGTTTAGCTGTAGGAGTAATTTGCAAAGTAATCTCAGTGTTCAACACCATCGATAACTCCTGTGTCTGTGACTGAATCTGACAGGGAATGCGTCTTTCTCCTTGTGGGGTCAGGGAGCTCAGTGGTGATGCCAGGGACTCCAGAGCACATACCTGGGCCTGTCTGTGGGAACCTCCTGCCTAAGATACCCTCTGCAGGGGGCGCCAGCCACCGGCCCCTGAGCCGAAGCCTGCTGTACTCCTTACCTCCGGAGCTACCCCTGGAGGTTCCCGGCATGGAGGCTAAGAGGACTGGGGAGACTGAGACAGCCATGGCCTTCTGTGTGTCACAACTGGCCGAGCCCCTCCGCTTTTCTGGTTGGTAAAATTCTGGGGAACCAATGAGTCCTTTTATGCTGGGGTGAATGTACCCTGTCAGCTCCTTGGAAATGACAGACTTCCGCCAGGGAGCCAGCCGCCTATTTTGGGTGGCAACTTCCTTTGACACCCATTTCGGGGAGACCTGGTTAGCTGTGAAGCTGTCCACAGACTGGGCCAGAACTTTGTTAAGTCAGGAACGGCATCCCCCTAGCCCTCCCCCACCCCCCTCTTCTTCCTCCTCCTCTCCCTCTCTTTGTCGATGATTCCGGTTTTATCCAGCCAAGATTCATGCAGACGCTTGCATCTTCCAACGCTTAAAACGATGCCATTGTCACTTCAGATTAAGGGTCAGAAACACAGGGAGCTGTTGCCACAGCGGTCCACAGTGCTGCAAAATGACACATGGCTTACTCTGTACTCTGGAGGCAGAGAGGTCATTGCTCCAGCAGAGCCTTTCATAGTTTTGAAATGAGGAAGATGTATTTGGCTCATGAAATTCTTATGCTTGTCTGGCACCAAAGCAGCGGACACATCTGAGCTTTGACCCACTTAAGAAATGGAAAGCAGCAGTTGAGTAGCTGGGGTGGCCCCCAACTTCCTTCCTGGATCCAAGGCTGGAGCTGGTGACAATGGGGTGGCCAGAACCCTCTTACAGTTTTACCTGGGTTTAGAGGGAGTTACTCGTGTTTCCATGGTGATCTTTGTTAATGTTTCAAAAGGGAGTGTGGAGTACATTCCTTCAGCAGGAGAGTGCAGAGCACTGGCACTCAGAGGACTAAGGGGCAGGCAGCAGGGCAGCCCAGGTGCCCTGGAGAGCTGTGTGCAGACGCCTGGTTCCACGATGGACAAAAGGGGAGGAGAAAGGCAGATGAGCCCCGTTCACCTTGCTCTGCTTCCTGACCTTCCAAGATGCACCCAGGCCACCCCACACACTCCCACGGCCACTTCCAAAGTTCATAGGCTCACCAGCCACACACCACGTACCAGCCCTTCAGACCCCCAGGTGCTGCTTGCTGTGTATCTGGTCTTCGTGGCGAGAGAAATGTGTGTAACACACCTGGAAGCCGTTGAAACGACGCTGGAGAAACCATGTCACATTGGGCCATCAGGACATCGGCTTCTTCACATTTTAAGGCAAGCAGTAGAACAAAGGCAGCCCGCATTCCTGACACCAGAGAGATTTTAGCAGGCACAAAAGACATTTTGAAACTTCTAAACGACCGTGTATTTTCCTTCGGAATCCATTTTTGGTTTTCAGTCCTCAGCTGTGACTCGGGTTCTTCTGTTGTTGAGTTTTGTTTTGTTTTGCTTTTTGCTTTGTTTCCCCCCACCCCATCCTTTCTGTGTGCTCTGGGTGGTAAAAGGAAAAGGAGTGGCCTAAATAAGTCAGGGAGTGTCCTAATAAGTCCTAAATAAGTCCTAAATAAGTGCTGAAGGCGACCTGTGTAATTAACATCTGGGACACAGTGGCCGGGCTTATGAGACACCTTGATTTCAGGACCCCATGCAAGGTTCTGGCTTGCTGCCCTTGGCGTTACCTTGCAGCATGAGCAGCAGTGAACCCTCCTGTGACCAGGCAGCCAGGTGGGCGACACACCCTAATAACCTAGTTTGCCCTCTGGGTATTCTCCCGTGTAGCCCTTACAGACACAGCTGCCACCCTGAGGCCGTGCCATCTTGAATCCCACCCCTTCTAAAATGTGTATTCTATGAGAAACAGCACAGGCCAACAGGCTGGCTCTGCAATGTGACCGTCCTACCTCTAACAGACCTGCTGGTGCCTATTGTCCCTGGGAAGCCACAGTGATACACAACACTGCTCGGCCTTTCTGTGCAGGGACCTGAGTCTCCTGACCTGATGGACACTCTCCTCAGAGGAGTCCCTTTACAGTGGGGAGGAAGAAGGTCACCTCCCACCTCAGGGGCGGCCTCCCTTCCGCCCCCCACCTCCGCGATCTTGGCTGCAGTTCCAAGCAGCTGCCTCCATGGCAGGGGGCCACTGAGCTCCTACCCTGTCTAGACAGTCAGTGTGCCAGCCACTGCCGCGCTGCCCAGGCTGTCTGTGTGTGCACGTGTACATGGCTGTTAATCACCCCAGGATGTCTGCCCCAGCTGCTGCTGGAGAAATGTAGGTCATCTGGGTACAGCGGTGACGCAACTGACAGCGTGTGGAGACGTGGATCAGGGCCACAGTGGCCAGGGACCTGGCCCGACGGGACTGGGGGCCGGATCACAGGCATGCCCACCACGTCCTGCGGCCGTTTCTTTGGCATTCTTTACAGTGCCGTGCTCATCTTCAGCCTGAGGCACACGGCTTTTCTACAAGACTAGAACAGCTCAGCATTGTGCATCTTAAATACGAGCCTTCGTGCAGCCATCTGTCACGGAGCCAGACAGCCGTCTATGAAGTGATTTCCCTGGGATGGTCAATGAGAGTTCACCCCTGCAGCAGCCCTGGAAGGAAACGCTGGGTCACAGGGCAGCCTAGTGCAATCTCCGACTACAGATGGGGGAGCCACGGTTCAGCAAGGCTGTGCTGCTCTTCACGGGAATGAGTAACTGTGCAGCGATCCCATCGCCACCAGGTAAAACCTCTCCAGTAGTCACCCAAGCTTACTCCAGTTTTATAGATGGGAAAACTGAGGAGCCAATTGCAAAGCAAGTGTGATTCAAAGCAAGTACGATCCATTCGCCTCCCGCCAAAATCCCCAGAGTGCTCTGGGGTCCATCACTACTTTGGGTAAACCATTTGGACTTAGAAAACATGAGGTAAGAGCTGAGATTTGCGATGGCTGCAAAGAGGCTCTTTAGCAAGACAGAGTGAAGCGGTGGCCTGGCCAACAGGAGGCTCCAGGCAGGGGCTCGGAAAGGCAAAGCTGCCCAGTGCTGTACTTTCTAAGCTATTCACCAGCGTGGACTCCACCCACCTCACCCCAGGCTTAAAAAGAGAAATCAAGGGCCAGAGATGTTTCACCATGTTAAAAGGTGACTCATGTTCAACTCCTGGGGATCTGTGTGAAAGGGAAGGATCAACTCCAACCTCCATGTGTCCACTACAGAGGCCGGCACTCACGTGTTACACACACACTGATGAAGATGAAACTCCACGTGTCCTCTACAGAGGCCGGCACTCACGTGTTACACACACACTGATGAAGATGAAACTCCACGTGTCCTACAGAGGCCGGCACTCACGTGTTACACACACACTGATGAAGATGAAACTCCATGTGTCCTCTACAGAGGCCGGCACTCACGTGTTACACACACACTGATAAATATGAAACTCCTCTACAGAGGCCTGCACTCACGTGTTACACACACACTGATGAAGATGAAACTCCATGTGTCCTCTACAGAGGCTGGCACTCACGTGTTACACACACACTGGTGAAGATGAAACTCCATGTGTCCTCTACAGAGGCTGGCACTCACGTGTTACACACACACTGGTGAAGATGAAACTCCTCTTCAGAGGCCTGCACTCACGTGGTGCATATACTGATAGAAATGATGATAACAAAACAATAAAATTCTGAAACTCAGGTGGAGGGCGCCTGTAGACTGTTGAACCCCAACACCATATAAACTACACACGAAGGCGCCTGCAACCCTGGTACTTAGGAGACAGAGGCAGGAAAATCAGAAACTCAAAGTCATCTTCACAATGATCGGAGGCCAGCCTGGGCTACATGGCACCCTGTCATACACACAAAAAGAATCCCCTAGTCATCTAACTTTGAGGACTTGTCCTTGAATGGGACACAGCTTTTGTCTGGGAAACCTGGTAGTAATGATGACTTGTAAACTGCTCATTTGCATAAAGGCTCTGGGAAGTACAGGGGTGTGGTACCCTCAGGGGAACAGGGAGTGTCGAGCTCACCTCCAAATAGTGTGCTATAAAAATGTTAAAACACAGGAGCTGTTCATATTCTCGGCATCTATGTGAGAAGTGCAGGATACACAACACAACCCCAGAATGGGGACAACCCCAGCATCGTTGACAACCCCAGAATGGGGGCAACCCCAGCATCGGTGGCATTGGGAGAGCCTGTGTAAATTATTTTCCCACTGCTGTATCTGAACAGCATGACCAAGGTGACTTAATGAGGGGAGGTTCATTTCGGCCTCTGTTCCCTGAGGGATAAGAGTCTGTCACCATCACAGGGAGGCTGCAGGGGTGGCAGCTGGGGTGTCTGCCCCAGCAATCTGAGAGAGCTCGAATCTTGAACCATAAGCACAAGCAGAGTAAGTGAGCCGGGAATGGTTTGTGGCTTTGAAACCACAAAGCCCACCCCCAGAAACGTCCTCTAGCATGACTCTCCCCTCAAAGCCTCCCCAAAGAGCATGGCCATCTGGGGACCAAGGTATTCAGTATCTGAGACTGTGGGGAGCATCCCATTCGAACCTCTACACAGGCAGATCCCCGGAGCTCATCAGCTAGCCACTCAAGCCAAGTCTGGCAAACCCCAGACTCAGCGAAAAGCCCTGTATCAATAAAATAAGGTGGAGCATGAGTGAGGACCACACCTGAGGCTGGGCCCTGGCCATACAAGCGCGTGTACACACAGGTGCCGCACACCCGAGCACTTGGAGCTGGAGCAGCTGGTGGAACCCATGGGAACCCACATGTTCGCCTTCTAGAGTCTGCCTATGGTTGCAAGCTGCTTCTGTGCCCTTCTGCTCTGTCTGTGGCTCTGTCTGTGGCAGAGAGCACTCACCAGAGGGTAGCCTAGCTCCCATGAGATGTTCCAGACACAGTGGGAATGTGCCTTTGACTTTTGGTGGGTGTTTTAGATACAGAACATGGTGTTCTGGAAGGGGCGGGAGGAGAGATGCCAATGGCTCAGGGATGCTTCTGCCTAAGGGAAGGATGAAACTCAGCACCAGGCTCCGCTTGCCTCGAAGCCTAATGCCATGCAGACCAAACAGCCACCTGAGCCCCAGCCGTTATTTTTCTCCCATTTTTTTCCCTGTGGGACAAAGTGAGGTTGAAGGAAGCTGCACACCATCTATGCATCCACCTGGTCGGGAAATGGCAGAAAGCAGGCTGAATGACCCCAGTGCAGGATCATCCTCCCCAAGGACTGGGCAGGTCTCTAAGTGCTTCTTATACAAACTGGTATGGGGGTGCAACAGCCCCCCTCATGAAAGTCTTGCCCTGTGGAAGACTGAAGTCTGTGAATCAGACATGCAGCGGTTCAGGGGACTCCCAGTACACAGCGCAGCCTCTTGCCTGGTGGTCCAGGCATCCTGCCAAACTGCTCCAAAGTTCCCCTCAGGCCAGGAAGCCCTTCCAGCCCCCCAGACCAAGAGACATATCTGGTTCAGAGCTTCTCTAGGACTGCTCCTTGTCCTGATGTCTTTAGAAAGGACTGAAGGAGCAGTAGCACAGGAGGGGTGACAGCAAGAAGCCACCTCCTGGCATGCTACAAGTCTACAAGGAAAGCCAGCTCTGGCTGGGATTAGGACCAGGTTCTGTTTGAACTTGGACCATGGTTTCTTCTCATGGTCTTTGAGAACTGCCTGGAGAGAGCCATGGTGAGGAGTGGAGAGGCAGGGGACTGCACACACCATCGCACACAGATGCAGGGGACTGCACACACCATCGCACACAGATGCAGGGGACTGCACACACCATCGCACACAGATGCAGGGGACTGCACACACCATCGCACACAGATGCAGGGGACTGCACACACCATCGCACACAGATGCAGGGGACTGCAAACACCATCACACACAGATGCAGGGGACTGCACACACCATCACACACAGATGCAGGGACTGCACACACCATTGCACACAGATGCAGGGGACTGCACACACCATTGCACACAGATGCAGGGGACTGCACACACCATCACACACAGATGCAGGGACTGCACACACCATTGCATACAGATGCAGAGGAGCGCATACACCATTGCACACAGATGCAGGGGACTGCACACACCATCGTACACAGATGCAGGGGACTGCACACACCATTGCACACAGATGCAGGGGACTGCACACACCATCACACACAGATGCAGGGGACTGCAAACACCATCGCACACAGATGCAGGGGACTGCACACACCATTGCACACAGATGCAGGGGACTGCGCACACCATTGCACACAGATGCAGGGGACTGCACACACCATCACACACAGATGCAGGGGACTGCAAACACCATCGCAAACAGATGCAGGGGACTGCACACACCATTGCACACAGATGCAGGGGACTGCGCACACCATTGCACACAGATGCAGGGGACTGCACACACCATTGCATACAGATGCAGAGGAGCGCATACACCATTGCACACAGATGCAGGGGACTGCACACACCATCACACACAGATGCAGGGGACTGCACACACCATTGCACACAGATGCAGGGGACTGCACACACCATCGCACACAGATGCAGAGGACTGCACACACCATCGCACACAGATGCAGGGGACTGCACACACCATTGCACACATATGCAGGGGACTGCACACACCATCGCACACAGATGCAGGGGACTGCACACACCATTGCACACAGATGCAGGGGACTGCACACACCACTGCACACAGATGCAGGGACTGCACACACCATTGCATACAGATGCAGAGGAGCGCATACACCATTGCACACAGATGCAGGGGACTGCACACACCATCGCACACAGATGCAGGGGACTGCACACACCATTGCACACAGATGCAGGGGACTGCGCACACCATTGCACACAGATGCAGGGGACTGCACACACCACTGCACACAGATGCAGGGGACTGCACACACCATTGCATACAGATGCAGAGGAGCACATACACCATTGCACACAGATGCAGGGGACTGCACACACCATTGCACACATATGCAGGGGACTGCACACACCATTGCACACAGATGCAGGGGACTGCAAACACCATCACACACAGATGCAGGGGACTGCAAACACCATCACACACAGATGCAGGGGACTGCACACACCATCGCACACAGATGCAGGGGACTGCACACACCACTGCACACAGATGCAGGGGAGTGCACACACCATTGCACACAGATGCAGGGGACTGCACACACCATTGCACACAGATGCAGAGGACTGCACACACCATTGCACACAGATGCAGGGGACTGCAAACACCATCACACACAGATGCAGGGGACTGCAAACACCATCACACACAGATGCAGGGGACTGCACACACCATCGCACACAGATGCAGGGGACTGCACACACCACTGCACACAGATGCAGGGGACTGCAAACACCATCACACACAGATGCAGGGGACTGCACACACCATCGCACACAGATGCAGGGGACTGCACACACCACTGCACACAGATGCAGGGGACTGCACACACCACTGCACACAGATGCAGGGACTGCACACACCATTGCATACAGATGCAGAGGAGCACATACACCATTGCACACAGATGCAGGGGACTGCACACACCATTGCACACATATGCAGGGGACTGCACACACCATTGCACACAGATGCAGGGGACTGCAAACACCATCACACACAGATGCAGGGGACTGCAAACACCATCACACACAGATGCAGGGGACTGCACACACCATCGCACACAGATGCAGGGGACTGCACACACCACTGCACAAAGATGCAGGGGAGTGCACACACCATTGCACACAGATGCAGGGGACTGCAAACACCATCACACACAGATGCAGGGGACTGCAAACACCATCACACACAGATGCAGGGGACTGCACACACCATCGCACACAGATGCAGGGGACTGCACACACCACTGCACACAGATGCAGGGGAGTGCACACACCTCTGCGCACAGAGCCACGGCTCAGTGGGAACTGAGCCCCATGAGGGCGGTTGAACTGATGGGCACTGAGCTGGCATTTGCCTGGGAGAGGGGGCTGTGAGCTGGGACTTCCATGACCGATAGCTACAAGAGCTGCTAGAGCCAGACTTCTGAGAAGTATGACAGGGCATCCTCGCTGCTCAGTCCTCGGTGTGCTTTGTCACCCGTCCACTTGCTCAGAGTGAAACACGACTTATGTGGGTAATGCCACCACACCTTGACAGTGAGTCACACTCGCCTGGTTCCAGTTTCTCTTGTAATTATCTGTTTCTGCCCTCAAGGTGCAAAGGTCCACAGAGAAGTAGTTTTGAACTCTTTTTCTGCTAGCACCAAGGAGACCCAGTAAGGAGCCCCGGGTGGAACACCGCGGGGCTGCTCTGTGCAGCCTGTGCCCGCTCCGCCTGGCCTGCCATCGGCCGGCTTGAATCACTCACATATGCCTCCACTGCTAGCTTGCAGATGTCACCTCCAGGGGCCATCATTCTTACTTAGCTAATAAGGGTGCTAAGAGCTGCCTCATGGACCTTGGGTACAAAGGTCCTGGGGTAGCTTTTGGGTTTAGAAGATGGACTAGAAGGAGTTTTACCCTCTCCCTCTTTCTCTCCTTCTCCCTCTTCCTCTCTCTCTGTTGTCTCCTCCCTCTCTCACACACACAGGGTGGGTTCTGGCTCCCATGGGTTCAGGGTAGGTCTACCTGCCTTGTCTAGCAGGGACTCTGAAGCCCAGAGGGGGCGAAGTCTCAGATCCCAACTGATTGGCATCCTAGGGGATGGTCGGAAACTGAAGGGGTGTCTATGAAATACACAGCTCCTCAAAGCCAGAAGTTGCCCTTCAGGTACCTGAGCTGACCAGGGAAGCCACAGCCAGCCAGCTGTTGAAGAGACAGCAAGCCTCTCCGAAAATGTAGACACACACACACACACACCACTGACTGAGTGCAATTGAAGAGGCTTCGCCTGGCAGATTAATTAAGGATGGCAGTCTCATTAACCGCTGTCTGACCTCGGAAGCACGGGCCCGCTGGGTGGGCGGCGTGGTCCAGGGTCGTTAGCGGTGATGTGTATGGACTCATCAGAGAGACCGTCATCTTCCTTCAGGCCCAGCTTCAACTGAAAAGGTCTTTGGCCCCCGGCGCTGCGCTGTTAGTGCTTTATGAACAAGAGAAGCCTGGCCGTGGGGCTCGGAGGGGGTCCCTCTGGAGGGCATGAGAAAAAGAGGGCTACCAGAGCCCAGAGCCAGCAGGGGCTGGAGGACAGGCCCACTATGTGGAAGGACCCTGTAGGTATTATTTTTGTGGCACTGGGTACCAAGCCAGATGAGCACCCTGCCCTGAGCTCTCTTCTCCAACCTCCCTTGAGCTTTAAAATAAAACACCTCACACTCTTGTGAACTTATACGAGCCGCGTGCCACGTCCCGTACGTTCTCGCCCCCCCTTCCCCCCCCCGGAGTCACCCACCAGAGCTCTGGCGGGCTAAGGTTGGGGACACATCTGAGTCTGGCCAGAGACAGATGCAAGGCTGAAGCCCTTCTGCTGAGCTTTACAGCTGTGACTGCCCCTTACTGTCTGCAGTAGTTACCGTTAGCAGCGTTTACTGGTCATACGGGGTCATGCAAGCTTCCAGATACATGCTGTATGTCACATTACTAACCCCTGCAACTATGCATGGATGTTAGAAAAGGCCTCACTTGACGTGCTTACTCTTTACTCCTCAAATGGGAGTCATCTGTGCCTTTCCAGCCAGTGGCAATCCTCCAGAAAGCTGGCAGCCTGCACTGACCCCTCAGCTCTGGTCTCTGCCTGAACCTTGCTTTGTTCTGCAGAAAAGCAAGCACAGGGTCTCTGTCACTGCATCCTCTGAGAGCTGGGAACTGACCAGGATGAGGAAATGGGGCACTTGCTGAGGGGGAAATGGGGGCATTTGCTGAGGGGGAGATGGGGGCATTTGCTGAGGGGGAAATGGGGGCATTTGCTGAGGGGGAAATGGGGGCATTTGCTGAGGGGGGAGATGGGGGCATTTGCTGAGGGGGAGATGGGGGGCATTTGCTGAGGGGAAATGGGGGGAATTTGCTGAGGGGGAAGTGGGGGGCATTTGCTGAGGGGGAAATAGGGCATTTGCTGAGGGGAAATGGGGGGCATTTGCTGAGGGGGAAATGGGGCCCACACACTAGTTTGGGTGCTTTCTTTTATGGTTTGTTTAAATGAGGTGTTGTTTATTCTATTTTCAGTCTGGGATTTCGTCAATTCAGAGTTTTAGGCTGAAGTGTGCCAGATCTGTATCCTTTAGCTCCTGTGAGCCCTACGCCCTGACCTCCCCCTCTGCTGGGTTTTTCACCTCCCAGCTGCCCCACCCCCCAGGCCTGTCACAGCTGCCAGACAGAATACAGACAGCCTGGTTAGACCAAACCTGAGTGGGGACATGTGATTTTAGTGCAGGTGTAGTTCATGAACACTTGGGGTGTTGAGAAAACCAAAATATTTATTCATTGTTCTCAGAAGTTCCATTTTAACTGGACATTGTATGTTTTTATTTGCTGTTTAGTTACTGTGCCGCATGACTGTGGTGGTGGTGGCGGTGGCAGTGGCAGCAGTGGTGGATGGTGTGGTAACAGGGTCTCAAGCCCCCTTCCACCTTGAGGACTGGACACAGCTGGTCACAATAATCCTGGTTTGTTTGCTGGCAGTGGCTTCATGTCAGTTTCTGCTGCTCCCATGCCTCCTGCCCACCTGAGATCCTTCCATCACCATGTACTCTGTGAGACAGAGGTCCCCAGAGGGCCGGAGGCTTGCCCAGAGTCACATGTCACTGATGCTTGCTTCACCTCCCCACAGAACTGAGACACACGAGGTCCCCATGTCCTCTAATGCACCCCCCCCACACACACACACACATTTCTTCCTCCTGCCTACTGCAGGTCTCCATCATACTGTTTCAAACCCAAGGTCTGGGTCAACATTACCAACCCGTCCAGTTTCTAGGGAGACTGCTGTACCTTCTGCCAGTCATGAGCCTGGAGTTGGCTTGTGAAATGATCCAAGACTCCCAGCATCTCCAGAGAGCTGGCTGGGTCCCCCACTCTGGGCTGCGTCTCCTACCTGGATCACCATCACTTGTCATTTCCAGCAGGTCAAAAGGCTTAACGACTGTCATGTGATCCCCATTGGCAGGATTGTCTGATTCACTTTGTCCCCTCATGGACAGAAAGTGACCTGGCCCACAACACCCAGAGAGCCTGGGTTTGATTTTGTGCTTTTGTTTTATGTCGTCCTGCCTTAAGGGAACCAGGGGGTTGGGCAGCCTCCAACCACTGCTGGTCACATCCCTAACCCACTCCACAGAACTGAAAGCTAAGGCTCACTTGCTTGCTGTGGCTTTGCCCGAGTTCTCAGAAACCTTCTCCAGTCTGAAGATGAGCCATTATGGGCTGGGGAGTGGTGTCGTTGGTGAAGTGTGTGGAAAATCCAGCACAGCAGTATCCATCTGTATCCATCTGCAACCTGTGTGCAGGGAAGCTGAGAAGGGGGATCCACGGGGCTCAATGGCCAGCCAGTCTCGCTGAATCAGCAAGCCTTGAGTCTGGGGGGGGAAGGAGGGAAAGAGAGAGGGAGAGAGAGAGAGAGAGAGAGATCCTGCTTCAAAAGGCAAGGCAGATTGACAGCTCCAGAGGGACAAGTCTTAGGTACCCTGTGGTCTCTAAATGTTTATGAGTATCCACACCTGTGCACACAGCTGAGCACCAACAAACACACCTACATGCATCACACACACACACACACACACGTGCACACACGTGCACACACACGTGCACACACACGTGCACACACACGTGCACACACACGTGCACACACACGTGCACACACACGCACGCACGCACGCACGCACGTAGGGAGTGGCAGGGGCAGCTAGCAGTCTACCTTAGACTTCTACATCTCTGTCAAGCAGGAAGCAGAGAGCTGGGCTAGAAGTGGCGGGACTAAACCCCTCAGGCCCCACCCTACAAATGGCCTACTTTTTCCATCTGGGCCCCGCCCCTTCACACCCAAACAGCGCCACCAGCGGTGTGCACACTCATGGGCTTGTGGAGGCATCTCAGACTGCAGCTACACTTGGGGGCAAGGGCTCTGATTCACTGCCTCCAACAGGTCTCCTGGCCGCTAAGGACACCCACACTTTGCGCCTTCGTGAAGGTCGCAGGTCATCTCCCCGTCAGTTGCTCTTCTTTGCTGGGGTCCTTGGGGCCCACTGTGTTGATGCTCTCTGAGGTTTTTCTTCTTTTTTTGGTTTTTAGAGATGGGGTTTCTTCGTATAACAGCTCTGGCTGTCCTGGAACTTTCTCTGTAGACCAGGTCGGCCTCGAGCTCACAGAGATCCGCCTACCTCTGCCTCCCAAGTTCTGGGATTAAGGGAGTGCGCTGCCACCACCCAGCAAAGTTTCTTCTTAAGAGAGAGGTTTGATGTATAAGCTTGCAGCTGGGAGGGAAGACCTAGGCATCAGGCAGTCCTGACTCCCATGACAAAGGTCATATTCTTGGCCTCTACTTTCCCCTTCATGTCAGGAAAAACACTGGCCCCATGCTCCCCGCTCATGGGACCACCAACAGGAAGGCTAAACACACAGAACTCCCAATATGAGGTCACTGTCCCTGCTAGTGTTGTCAACCCAGGCCCCAGCCAAACAGGACCTACCTCCCAACTCCTCAGCCTGAGAGAACAGTAAGCATCACTTGCTCAGGGTGTTAGCGTAACTGAGGAATCTGTCAGTTGTAGCCTACAGGACTCCAGTGAACTACTGTCCACTAGAAAACTCTAGGCGGTGCAGGTTCTGAGAAATGGACCTTCTCTGGTCCTCAGACACTTGCAATGTCAGGGAATAGAGGTCACAGGATGTCGAAACTTTTCTTGTCCCACCAGGTCCTGTCACTTCAGCCCCAAATAGACACACAAAGACTTATATTAGTTATTAAACTATTGGCCGATGGCTAGGGCTTCTTATTGGCTAGCTCTGTCTTAATTATTAACCCATTTCCATTAATCTATGTATTTCCACATGGTCCTGGCTCACTGGAAAATGTCTGGACCTGTCACTCCTTTGTGGTCCACATGGCGTCCCTTCTGGCAGGCTCCCTCTGCCTATCTTTCCCAGAATTCTCCTCATCTCCTAGTCCTGCCTATCTTCCTGCCCTATTGGCCAGCAGTGTCTTATCCATCAACCAATAAGAGAAACACACACACAGAAGGGCATCGCCCATCAGCAGGATGTGGCACTGTTTGGTTGTGAAGTCAATAAGAGAAACACACACACAGAAGGGCATCGCCCATCAGCAGGATGTGGCACTGTTTGGTTGTGAAGTCAATAAGAGAAACACACACACAGAAGGGCATCGCCCATCAGCAGGATGTGGCACTGTTTGGTTGTGAAGTCAATAAGAGAAACACACACACAGAAGGGCATCGCCCATCAGCAGGATGTGGCACTGTTTGGTTGTGAAGTCAATAAGAGAAACACACACACAGAAGGGCATCGCCCATCAGCAGGATGTGGCACTGTTTGGTTGTGAAGTCAATAAGAGAAACACACACACAGAAGGGCATCGCCCATCAGCAGGATGTGGCACTGTTTGGTTGTGAAGTCAATAAGAGAAACACACACACAGAAGGGCATCGCCCATCAGCAGGATGTGGCACTGTTTGGTTGTGAAGTTCTGGCAGAGCAGGCACACAGCTGCCGTGGGTGAGAGAGACCGTAGCTTCCAGAGAGACTAATGTGGAGCCAGACTTCTACATCTGCTCAGAGCCCTGACGTCTCTGGACTTCCATTCTGCGCCTCCCCCCAGGAGAGCCAGGTAGACATACAGGCAGTGCCCCCAACTCTTTGGGTGCCGTGGCTCCCAGAAGGAGCTTCCCGAAGCTCAGAGCCAAACCCTGTACAACAGAGCGTCTCTGACAAGCTCTGGGTGGGGTCCACACAGTGAGCAGAAAGACTGTGGATGCTGCCACTGCATCTGGGGCTCCCACTGGCAGCCAGCCCCCACATTCTCCTTGGAGCCACCATCTTGTTGACACTCTGAGCTTTAATTCAGCTCCACGATTCCAGCACCCAGTTGCTGAGCATATACCCCACTGCAGTGCGGCAAGGCTTCCCAATGTCTGCTGAGTGGCCAGTCACATGACTACACGGAATGGAGACTTCCAGATGTGGGATAGTGAGTATTTAAATGATGCCATACCGTCCAAAGACTGTGGCGTTATATGCTAGGTGATGGGGTAGCCCAAGGCATCAGGAGAGGGGCTCAGTGGTGAAGAGTTGGTGCCAGCACACACACCTCTCTTGGATCGAGAGCATCCAAGCTGGCCTTCGTGGTTCTCTGTGCTTGTCCCACAGTCGAGTCTGCGGTCTCCGTGCCAGCGAGACAGTAATGACATTACTAATGATGAGTATTTTTATTATCATTCCACCTCCTATTCCCTTGGCCTCCCTACTGCTCTGTGGGGCTGGAGAAAGCAGGGTTCCTACTCCCCTGATGCAGTAGTGAGGACAAGGCTGGGGACAGAACGAGGTCATAGGCTCTGGGCACCTCCTGGGTTTAGAGCCCCCCCCCTTCCTTCCAGTAGCCCTGATCAGTTAATGAGTCTCTCGCTCAGCTCCTTAACAGGAAGAAAAAAAAAAAAAAAAACGTGTCCTTCTCAGCTGAGGCTGAGTGCCCTTAATTTGTCTCATTTGTGCCTAAAGCATAGTTCGGCCCGCCGATGTTAAGCAAAGAGGCCATTACCATAATGCCTTGTCCCTGTGGCCTCTATCTTCTCCTAACTAGACAGGCGGGCAGGAGCATAATCATGCGTGGTTCCAGCCGCGGGCACATTGCCACGGCGCAGGCTTTTATTTCCACCTCCCAGTGAGTCTGTGTTTTCAAGAAATGACCTACATTTAAAAATTGGAAAGATTTAAATACTGTTTTATATTTCTAATCGCTCTTGAGCAACCTCCATATGGCCTGGGAGTTCCTTACCCTGGGACAGTTCGCAGGGCCTGAGGACAGGTTGGCCTGAGGGCAGCAGGGTCAAATAGGATCGGCTGGTACCAGGGCCTCTGTGGCAGTTCAGCGGAAGTCTCTCCTGACCAGCCTCTGTTGTTACAGTATTGGTGTGTGTGTGTGTGTGTGCATGGTGTGTGTGTGGGTGCATGGAGAGTGTGTGCGTGTATGTAGTGTGTGTGTGTGTGTATAGTGTGTGTGTATGTGTATATATGAGTGGGTATGTGTGTGTATGTGTATATGTGTGTATGTGTGCATATGTGTGTATGTGTATATGTGTGTGTGTGCATGGTGAGTGTGTGCGTGTATGTAGTGTGTGTGTGTGTATAGTGTGTGTATGTGTGTATGTGTATATGTGAGTGGGTATGTGTGTGTATGTGTATATGTGTGTATGTGTGCATATGTGTGTATGTGTATATGTGTGTGTGCATGGTGAGTGTGTGTGTGTGTGTGTGTGTGTGCCATAGTGTGAGTTCTCGCCTCCTATTTTTACATGGATTCCGAGCCATCTCCAGGCCCCAGATCTTGTATTCTTATAATTGAGAGACACTGAGTTCCCCGTAGTGTTGTAAACCCTGTGTAGCGACAGCAATCCATCACCACAAGTCACTTTCTGTTCCCAGCCTTGCCTGGAGGAAGGCTTTCACACCACAGGACCTCAAAGCAGCGAGGGAGTGAGTTCCGGTATCTCTCCAGTCTTGTGGAGAAATGTGTACTGGTGAAGAGGGTACCACGTGGGGACAGCTAAGTCCACATGTGCAGCCTAGAGAGCTGTGTGTGGAAATGTGTGGTCGGAATCCCCGATGTATTTCTAGTCATGGATTAGAAAGAGAAGTGTTCGTTCTGATGTCTTCGGGTGAGTATCTCAGGGGTAAGCGTTGGAGCAGCACGGGTCTACAGGAACAAACAGAAGCCACCAGAGAGTAAGGCCCAGCTCGTGAACTCATTTACTGCTTTTATTGTCAGAGTCAATCCGATGGCAGGAAAAGGTGTTGAAATATACACATACATACGCACCCAGGGGCAGATACTGGGGTTAAAACCGAAGATCAGAGAAGCAAAGCAGCCAGTCACTGGAGAGTTCTCACCTCCACCCATGCTCAGACTGGAGGGGCGATCCGTGGAATCCCGACTTCCCTGCTGTCCGCCAAACCTCAGACTCACTGCTACATCTCTCTCTTGCCTCCTCCCGCCTCTTATTTCTCTCTCCACCCAGCCCTGTCACTCTGTCTCTGCCTCCTTAGTGCTGGGATTCAAGGCGTGTGTGTGCCACCACTGCCTGGCCTCCTCTATGGCTAGCTAGTGTTCAGGAAAGATTTGTTTGTTAGATCACAAGCAAAATGTCAGCATGCATACAGGCGCATGCGGAGTGGCGGGCTCTGGGCCGTGTGTGGTGTGTGTGTGTGTGTGCTTGCATATGCAAACAGTGGGGAATTCAGTCAGTAAGCATCATCACCCAAGGACAGCTGGATTCTGCTTTCTGTCTAGTCTCATTTTTGAAAAATAGTTTTTTTTTTTTATTTAACTGCATATGTGTGTTTGCACATATGAGTGCTTGCACATGTGAGTGTGGGTGCCTGCAGAGACAAGATACATCAAATCCCCTTGGAGCTGGAGTTACAGGCAGCTGTGAATGCTCAAAACCAAATGCGGGTCCTCTGAAAAAACCAGCGCACGCTGTTAACTGCCGAGCCAGCTCTCCAGACCTCCACTTTTTGTTTTGTTTTGTTTAAAAGATCTCTTGGACCTGGCTAGCCTTAAACTGAATACATGGCCTAGGGTGGCCTTGAACTCCTGATCCTCCTGACTCCATCTCCTACATGCTGAAACTCCACACCTGGTTTATGAGGTGCTGGGAATTAAAGCCAGAGTTTCAGGAATGCCGGGCGAGCGCTATACCACAGAGCCGCGTGCTCAGGTCTCGATTTTAAAGACAGATCTTGACCCAAGTTTGTAAATGCAGTGTAGGGCACAGGATCATCTGCAAATAGTGTGCAGTTGGGGCACTCCAGTCATTTAACTTCACATCGGCTGATGGAGACCTTGTCTACAGGGCCTTCCCGTGGGCCTGGGCCCCCTTGGGAGCCCGAGCCTCAACCTCTGCCTCGGTTTAACCCTTGGGCCTTGGTTGGCAGAGCCTACCTTGGCCGTGTAGCTTCTAATTCGTTTCCCAAGCTTGGGGTGAGTGACTAAAGAAGGCTGAGTTTGCAGCTGGAACTGTTGTTTGGTGTCTTGGGCTTAACCACCTTGGGCTTCACAGCAGCCTTGATGGCCTCTGTACCTGCACTCATGGCAGTCACATTGTTTGCCTGTGTCTCTGGGCCTTTCCTGTTGACCCCTTGAGAGATTTGTGTCATTGTGATGGGCGTCTTCATGCCGTTTCTGTGCCGTTTTCAAGGTCGGTTGTGTGTGGTGTGGTCCTGGGTCCTGCCGTGTCTGAATGGTAACCCACGGCCCCCAAGGACCCTGGGACTGAAAGACGTCTAGTCTTTTGTTTTTATTTATTTTTTCATCTTTTTTTTATGTGTGTAGGAGGCAGCCAAAGTTATTTTTCAGGAAAAGGTCCTTCTTGCTGCTCAGCTGACATTAGCTGTGATTCCCCAGGGACTCGGGCTGGTCCCAGAGAGAGAGAGAGAGAGAGAGAGAGAGAGAGAGAGAGAGAGAGAGAGAGAGAGAGAGAGAGAGAGAGAGAGAGAGAGAGAGAGAGAGAGAGAGAGAGAGAGAGAGAGAGAGAGAGAGGTGTGCTGACCTGTGGGCACCAGGCACTCAACGGCAGCCCAAGTTCACAGTCCCTAGTGTAACACGAAATCCAGACGTAAGCAAATGCGTGGACCCAGGCACTGCATTCCCAGTCACAGAATGCAGTGCGGATTCATTCTCCTGGGAGCAAGCTGGCTGCCTTGTTCCCAGTTTAGGAAGGCAGGCAGGCTCTGTCCTCATGTCACCTCTGTTACTGTGATAAAATCCCCTGACACAAAGTGACTCAGGGAGGAAAATGCTTGTCTGGCTTACAGTTCTAAACTATGCTCTGTCATTTCAGGGAAGCCATGGTGGGAACTCATGCCTCTTGTCCACATGTCCACCCTCAAGAGCAGAGAGAGGAGAGCGCTGGCCTTGCCGGCGCTCATGTGTAGTTCAGGCGCTGTCTGTCCGCAATGAGCCGGATCTCCATAGAACAATTAACAGGACAGCCAGAGCAGCCGCAGTAGAAGTTGGGGACCCAGGGTGGGAACCAGTGTTGAGGCTTGGTTAGGGCTTCAGGCTCAAGGAAAACGCCACGTCTCCCTGTGTCTTCCGTGGACGCCGTGGACAGGGCAGGGGGCAGATCTGGCTCGGGTGGGGCCCACAGTGTTGCTGGGATTACAGGAGGGAACCACCCACTCAGCTCCACACTGATTTTAAAATCACCAAGTAAGGACAAAAAGGGAATAAAGACGAGGACAGAAGCCCAGGTGTCTGTCACTTGTCACTAGGTGGAACTCACCCTCGGGAGTTTGGCTGCAACCTTGGACGGAGGAGGCACGGGGTTCTCACTGTGCTGTCCCCGGTCTGTCACTTCCCTTATTAATAATTAGTTTGTGGCCACCTGCCTTTATGATTATATAAATGTTTCCCTATCTGAACATCCTGTAATTCATTTGATCATTTTTTTATAGTGTTGGGAGTTAGTTTAATTTTTTAGAAAATCGAAGACTGCCATAATTAACGTATGTTGCTAGCAACCTATTTTCATTTTCTAATTATTTTCTTAGTCCAGATTTCAAGAATGGAATTGCCAAATTGAGTAGCTGAGTGTTTTTTAGGGATTTTTATGCCTGCAAGCATACACACACATGTGCTTACATCCGTGTACACATACATGCACACACATATAAACACACATACATGCCACATATCGTATACACATATTCATGCACACACACACATACTCACATAAATGCACACTCACGAACACGCATGCAGGCACACACACTCACACTTTACTTCCCTTGTAGCTTCAATAGTGCGGAGAGAGTCCACCATCCCCTTACTCAGCATCCAGTGCTGTTGCTTTAAAGCCCTTTCTTTAGCCGCTTTGGGATGGGATCTCAGTGACTTGGAAAAACTGATTAACTCCAAACATAGATCCAGACACTTAGGAGTCACAGGACAGACTGCCCAGAATCGAACACGGCAGATGGTCCCAAGGCTTGTCCTTTTCTAGTATCTTCAAGATGGAACCACCTGCCTGTCCAAAGCCCTTGCAGAGGTCAGCGGGCCAGGAAAGGCAGGTGAGTGTTGGCACTGGAGGCTGGGCCTGGGCTCAGCAAAGCTGACTGCAAGCATGACTGACTGCAGAATGACCCACAGCCATGGTGAATAACCCTCTGCAGAGGGAGGGCAGCCCCGCACTCCCCACCCCACCCCACCGCCCCCCCCCACCCCCGGAGAGAGGGCAACACTCCGCAGAGGGAGGCACTGTGCTCTCTCTCTCCTTCTGCCTTAGGGTTTCTATTGCTGTGACGAAACACCAGGATCAAAAGGCAAGTTAGGGAGGAAAGGGTTTATCTGGCTTAAGCTTCCACATCTCTTTTCATCACTGAGGGAGAAGTCAGGACAGGAACTCAAGCAGGGCAGGATCCTGCAGGCAGGAGCTGGTGCAGAGGCCATGGAGGGAGCTGCTTACTGGCTTGCTTCCCCTGGCTTGTTCAGCCTGCTTTCATAAAGAACCCAGGACCACCAGCACCACCCACAATAGGCTGGGCCCTCCCCCACTGATCACTAATTGAGAAAATGCCTGGCCCTGGCGGCTGAATCTCATGGAGGCGCTTCCTCAGCGGAGGCTCCTTCCCTCTCTGATGACTCCAGCTTGTGTCAAGCTGACACACAAAGTTAGCAGTATGCCTTCCAAGCTGTGTTTGCTTGCGCCAGCCTCATTGGAACAGTGTGCAGCATACTCCCAAATTGTTAAATCTCATACATGTGCCTTGTGTTTTGTATACAAGCATAAACACACATACTGATGTTTATTTCGTCATGTATTGATAAATTCCCATACATACTCAGCACACACATATGTAATATATATGTATATATAACATATGTATGATGTGCTCATACTCATGCGTATGTACAATTCCCTCTCCCTGTTTGATTATTAAATTCAATTTTAAGAAAATGCAAAGGAAGACAGTTTAGGAGAAACATTCTCATTAACTGCTTTGTTTAGGTCCCATGACCTGTCTGCTTCACTCGACTAGCTTAAGGGAGCCATGCCAAGAAGATGGACACCAGGAGAAATCCACATGAAGCCAGGACATTGGGGACAACGTGTGGCTCTTCAAGACGGATCAAGAGCAGCTTCGGAGCTCAGTGGCTCTGAAGTTTCCTCTGTGCTGATTGCACGTCGTGGCAGCGCCCGGTATGGGTACCCTACAACAGTACCGCTATCTTCAGGTAGAGGCCATGTCTCTGTACACGTGTCCGTAGCTGACCATGTGACGTGGGTCTGCTGGCTCCTTCTCCAGCGTCATTCACTGGCTTTCTGAGGTCATAATGATTTGAGACCACGTGACTTCAGGGGACACCTGGATATGAGGTTGTAGGGTAATCTGTCCGTCCTGGGAGGACAGGCTGACTTCTTTCCCCTCAGGCACAGGGCCTAAAAGGAGTCTTTCATAAACCCACAGAATGTCCCGGTCGATTTTAAAGTCAGGAAAAAAAAATGGCCTTCAGGCAGAGGAAACAGGATGTGGGTGGATGACTTAGTGTATGGGGATAGGAAAGGCAGAGGGAGGGGGTAGGATTCCTAAGTGAAATAGTTAATATTGCTAGTATTGACAGGGCCTACAATCCCCTAGAACAGCCTCTGAGAGTCTCTAGGCGAGATTGTTGTTGAGGTTTGAACACAAATGGCTCCCATAGGCCCATAAGGAGTGGCCCCAGGAGGTGTGGCCTTACAGGAGGAAGTGTGTCCCTGGGAGCCACTGGGAGGTGGACGCTGAAGCCAGGCTCACTGTCCCTTCCTGCCGCCTGTGGACCCAGATGCAGAACTCTCAGCTCCTTCTCCAGCACCGTCTGCCTGCACCGTGTGCCTGTGCTTCTGCCGTGTGATCAAGGACTAAAACTCTGAATTGTTTTTCTCCATAAGAGTTGGTGTGGCCACGATGTCTCTTCACAGAAATAAAAGCCCTAAGGCAGACGTTGGAACCAGGGATTGGCGTATTGCTGTGATAGGCCTGACCGTGCTTCTGTTCAGAGGAATGTTAAATTAGGAAAGTAGCTGAATGCTTTAAGTGGGGGTTAATGAACCACACTAGCAGAATCGTGGAAGACAGAGGTAAGGTACTGAGGGGGATTTGAATCCGGGGACCGGCTCAAGCGTTTTCAATTGAGAAGGGTATTCGCATGTGGCCTAGAGACCATTCTTGGGATATTTTGGTGAAGCACGTGGCTACTTTTTGTGCTTGAAAAAGCTGCCCAAGGCTAAAGTGAAGAGTTTCGGATTAATTCCCTTGGCAGAGGAAATCTCAAAACAGCCCAGCCTAGACTCTGTTGCGTGGTTACTCGTGTTCACTCTGATGAAGATTTAATGGGAAGGAGCGAGCTGAGCAAGGGAAAATACGAAATGTACAGTTCAAGAAGAGAGGGAACACCTGTTATGGGCAGGTTTTTCCCCCCGCAGGCTGCCGCCGGTCCTGTCGCCATGGTCCCACCACCACATGAGCCCCAAATAACACTCAGAGACTCTGTATTTGATACAATCCTGTTGGCCAATTACCATTACTGTTTATGGGCTAGCTCTGTCTTAATTATTAACCCATTTCTACTTATCTAAGTATTTCCACGTGGTCGTCTTATCCAGGAGCTGCGGCTGGCGTCCTCCTTCCTCCATGGTCTACCTCTTGACTCCTCCTACTACTTTCTCTTTCCTCCTCCTGGTCTCCTAGCCCCACCTATCTTGTTTTCTATTGGCCATAGGCTTTATTAATTAACCAGTATGAGAAACATATTTACAGAATAACATCTCCCATCAGACACCAAGCAGTGAAATGGAGCCAGGCCCTGCGTTCAAGGAGACAAAGAGATTACCGAAAAGCCTGGTGTTTGAGGAACTGAAGGGAGGGGTGACCTGGGCAAAGTCTCACCCAGGTAAACTTACAACCGTGAAAGGGGAAAAGAAAAGCTTGGAGTCGTGGATGGTGGTGCATACCTTTAACCCCAGCACCGCTGAGGCACAGGCAGGCGGATTTCTGAGTGTCCCACCCGGGTCTGCAGAGGGAGTCCCAGGACAGCCAAGTTTAGGCAGTGAAGGAAGCCACTGAAAACAGAAAGCCGGTGACGATGTAATTGAACTAGGGGGCCACGCTCCAGCCCTGACAAGAAGTAGAACTTGGCAGCTTCAGCCAGGTGGTTCTGGCTTTGGGGTCAAGAACACAAGAAAGAGGTTATGGAATCTAAGGAAAGCTGCTGAGGCCAGGCATGTGTCAGGGGTGTCCCGGCATGGAAGCCTAAAGCGGCCATTGTGTGAAGCCTGGTTTGCCTTGGAGACCCCAGGGATGGCTGGGAGACCCCAGGGCTATGGGATGCCTGCTGAGGAGAGCTGCTACCCAGGAGAGGAACCAGCCCAGGAGAAAGAAGTGTGTCACAGTCAACAAAGATGAAAGGAGCTGGAGATTGAAGAGCGCTTCGGCCTCAGACATGAGACGCAGAGTCGCTTTGACGTCAGACATGAGACGCAGAGTGTGGAGTTTGCCCAGTTGGCTTTTGGTCTCGCTTTGGTCCTGTGTTTCCCCACTCTGCTCCCTTTCCTCCCTTTTGGAATGATAATGTACCTGTGCCATTGTGTGCTGGAAGTTTAGGATCTGCTTTTCATTTTGATTTTATGGGGGATTACAGGTGCGAGACTGCATGAATCTCAGAAGAGACTTTGGGCTTTTAAACATGGTTGAGACTGTGATAGACCATGGGGGCTTTTTAGACTGTGATAGACCACGTTGGACTAAATGCATTTTGCACTGTGGCATGGCTACAAGCTTAGGAGTACCAGGGATAGAGTGTGATAGTTGGAATAAAAGTGTCCCCACTGGCCCATGGGGAGTGGCATTATTAGGAAGATGTGGCCTAGTTTGAGGAAGTGTCTCATTGGGGACGGGCTTTGAGGTTTCAGAAGCTCAATCCAGGCTTATTGTCTCACTGTCTTTGCTGCTGCCTGTGGATCCAGATGAAGAACTCTCAGTTGCTCCAGCACCATGCCTGCCTGCAGGCCACCATGCTTCCCACCATGATGACAATGGAGTGAACCCATGCCCTGTAAACGGCCACCCAGATTAAATATTTTCCTTTATAAATCAGTCTTGCTGTGGTCATGATGTCTCTTCACAGCTATGAAACCCGAGTCTAGCTGGCTTGGTGGAGATGGGAACACCCAGCTTTAACTGTGGAAGGGGCAGCGCCACTCCATGGGCTGGGACCTCAGACTGATGAAAAGAGCAGGCGACCTGAGCACCCATGTCCATTGCTCTCCGTAAACAACATTTCCTGTCCCCACCACCCAGCCCCAAATAACCAACTCGGAGGCTGAAAGTGGGTTGCTAATGTTCAGTCAACAGCTCGGGCTTATGCCTAGCTAGCTCTTACATTTTATGTTAACCCATATTCCTTATTTATGTGCTGCCACAAGGCGGTACCTTTATTAACATGGCTTAACACATTCATCTCCTGCTCCCTCCCTCTGCATCAGGCTGGTGACTCCAGGGAGCCCACCCTTCCTCATCCCATCATTCTCTGTATGTTTTTCCCCGCCTAACTGTATCCTGTTTAGCCATTGGCCAGTCATCTTGTTTATCAAACCAATCCTAGCGACATATCATTGCTCCACAGCAGCTCCCGGCTTCCTGGTGGCGGACGGGGTGTAAGCAGCTGCTTCAGGGTCCTGCTGCGATTCCTTCTGCTCCATGGTGGATTGCGTCTTCAAACTAACCTGAAATAAGCCCTGCTTTCCAGACAGGCACTCAGGAGGCAGAGGCAGGGGATCTCTATGAGTTCAAGGCCAGCCTGGTCTACAGACTGAGTTCTAGGGTAACCAAGGCTGCACAGAAAAACCCTGTCTTGAAAAAAAAAATCCCCTACTTCCTATAAGTTTGTCGTCAGGTATTCTGTCATAGTAACGAAGCAAATGGCTAACACAGGAAACTGATACGGTGAGGTGGGGTCCTGATGTGTGACCTCACTATGTGGTCCCCAGGGCTTAGGAGCTGGCTTGTGGGGGCAATGTGGAAGGGCTGGGAACTTTGAGCTAGAAAAGACACAGAGTGGATCATGCTGATGGGAGCTTGGAGCTCAAGAACGCTGAGGGAAATGTGGCCAGTGGAGGCCTGTATCATGAGGTTCCAGAGGCAAACACGGACTCTGTCAATAGCTAAGTGAGGACCACTGTTGTAATGCTCCGGCCAAGAACTCAGATACATTCTACCTGTGTCCTGACAACCTGAGTTGGACTGAATTTAAAGGCAATGGACTAATTTGCTTGGCGGAGACCTCCGAGGCCATGATATGGCACCACCAAAGAAAAGACAAAGTTTCCAGTGAGGCCAACAGCTGCTGAAAAGGAGGTTGTGGTTATTAAGGAAAAGACCACTCACTGTGTTGCCATAGCAGGTAAGATGCCCACTCTGGGGCAAGATGTCCCAAGTTGTCAAAATGCAAATATATTTTAAACAGTGAGAGAACAAACTGGAACCCAGGGGATTGTTTCCCAGGCCAACCTCCTGTGGTCCAAGGGTTCAAGCTCCGCCCAGAACTCGGCAGCATCACTTGCATGGCACTTAGATCTGGGGACATGGAAGATGCAAGATGGAATCATGAGGTCTTCCTCTATGGTTCCAGAGGGCCGTTGGGACCAGGTAATGTGAGACAGAATGAGAACTCCAGCAAAGAGGCCCTGAGAGGCCCTAGGCAAAGATGTGAAGTCCCACTGGAGACTCCATGAGGATGTAGAAGCCAGGACTGTGCCATGTCTGCCTCGAGCGTTGGTCTGTAGAGCAGAGCAACGTGGACACGTGTAAGAGGACCTTGAAGTAAGCAGAGGGCAGAGACCCATCAGCTGGGCACGGTGATGACTGGCTCATAAAGTAATACCAGAAACATCCCCACTGTTGACTGCGTTCTGCCGTCCCTGGGACCCCTGGAGCAAAGCTCCCGAGAGAGTGTGGTGCCCCATGGAGAGACACCTTTGCCTTTGCAGACCACAGAGCTGCCGTGCGAGGCTCGGTGACTCCCCTGGAGTGAGACTGGCAGAGTGGGAGGGCGTGCGTGAATGTGAGTGTGCACATGCCATGTGTGCGATTGGGGGGGACCCCAATAAAACAAAATCTTTACAGGGCAGGTCCAGTAAGCAGAGAGAGGTGAAGTGTGAATGCCTGTGAGGATGGAGGAACAGGGCAGTTTCCTGATCTCATGGACGTCTGTTAGTAAATAAAATACGAAACCTCAGGCACAGCGGGAAAGGACAGGAGAGTGTCATTTTCAGACAGGCCCCTGTCACCAACAGAAGCTTTAACATGGGGATCCCCGGTGTCTGTACAGCTTCCAGACCCCCCAGGGCTGTCTCTGATTGCCCTACTTTATTTCTGGGTCACCCTTCTGTCTCTTCGCCATGCTTGCTACCCCATTTCTGCTGGCTTCTTTCGTCTGTCATTTTTTTTTTTTTTTAATGTTTCTGGGTGGTTATTACCAGTTCACAGACTGCACTGGGAGTTCCTTGCTAAAAACCTGAGTCCTAACACAGCCTCCCCATTCATGCATGCAGTCACTCACTCATTCGTTCATTCATTGGTCTCTCATTCACTAATTCGCTCATCAACTTAATCACTGTTTACTTGCCTTTTCACTAATCCATTCATTCACCAGCTCACTTGGTTTTCATTCATTTGCTTGTTCGTTGGTTTATTCATTCATTTTGATCCCATCATACCTGATCCGTGCAGTCTAGGGAAGATAGAGGCAAGCCAGCCTGTGCCAGTCAAGCAGAGGGACTAGAGCTTGCTCTGTGGTGAGGATGGCCGGGGATACCCAATTACACACCTTCTCTGGAGTACAGATCATGGGGGTCAGCTGACTGGAGCAGAGTGCCTGGATGAACCCTAGGAGCTGAAGAGAACCTCACACGTAAGAGACTCTGGGAGATGCCTATGTGGCCAGAAGCCCAAAACCGAGAACTATGGGTGGGAAACAAAATTCTTGCCATTCACTCCAAAATTTAGGGGAGATGGAGAACAGCCAGAGATCAAGATGATTTTAAAGTAATATTTACAATTAAATTTAAAGTAATAAGATAACAAAATAACCATACTGTTAGCCAGAGAGAGTCTGGGCAACACGGGGCTCACAGAGATAAGTCACAAGCAACACACAGATACAGGGCAATTTTAACCTAAAATTTCAGTATTATAATTTTTGGATGATTTTTGTTTGTTTGCTTTGCTTTAGAATGTTGATAATCTTGGTTCCTTGGTGTTATGGTGTCCTTCCCTTTGTGACCAAGACCATTGTTTCACTCTCCTTTCCCTGGTCCAAGGCAAGGACAAGAGGTTGAGGAGAGAGATAGAGGCTAAAGCAACACAGAGGTCTCGAGGGTGTGTGTTCTACCCCACAAGCAATGGGAGCCACAGAGGCGAGCCCTCAGGGGCATGGCATTTCTGGGAAATGACTTGCGGGGACTGGAGGGAAGACCAGAGGGATGAGGTGGATCCAGCTAGGAGGGAGTGATGGTGACCATGTAAGAAGTACAAGCATGGAGACAGCCAATAGGGTAGAGTGCAGAGTGAGACCCGTGAGCAGGACTTGAATCTACGTCTTGAAGGTCACTTCTACATTTCTGATGACTGACAGGCCCTGAGAGGGGAGGTAGGTAGTGAGTCTGGGTCTCAGCCTCCTGAGCCTTTGGTCCTTTTTGCAACATCCCAGAAATGTCATTAAGCAAATAATCTCAGAGGATGTGTGACTCCATGTGTGGAGATGGTCATTTCAGAGACAGATCAAACACAGGATGGTCCCTGCAGCATTTGGGGCAGACTGAAAGGGCCCTACATCTCACATCCAGATGAACCTCTATGTCTGAAGTGTTTATTTAAAAGACTAGCAGGGCCCAAGCGGTGCTTTGGCCCACAGGCTTGTGTGAGCTTACACAGACAGAAGGGGCCGCAAAATGTTCCTGGTGGTCTCGGGCTCTCGTCCTTCCTTCCAGGGTCCACCACCCATTCATCCTTCCAGCATCTATCACTCCCTCCCACCCATTTGTTCATCATCCATCCATCTTTCCTTTTATTGTATATCCATCAATTCTTCCTTCAATTCGTCATTTCTCTCTTTCTCACACACACACACGCACACACACTCACACACATGGTCACACACACATTCACACACACACATGCATGCACACACTCACACACACAGACACACACATTCATACACATTCACACACATTGCGCACACACACATCAATCCATTCTTCTTTCTAAATAGTCTTCCTTTCCTTCCCCTTCCCTTCCATTTATTGGTTTAATCCTTTCGTCCATCACCCATTCATCATTCTATATATCTACCCTTCTATATATCCATTCTTTCTACTCTCCTCCTGTTTATCCTTTCTTTCATCATCCATTCATTCTTCTATGTATCCATCCACATATCCACCTGTCCATCAGTCCATCCATTAGCCTTGTATAGTAAGAATTACCATAAAGAGTTTGATATCTTGTAGAAGTGTGGGTGCTTTAGTCTGTTACATCTAAAACATCAGTGGTGTGTTTGTGTGTGTGTTTGTGCGCGCGTGCATTTCTATCTCTTCTCCCATTCGAGAAGTAAATACTGACCAGCCTCAAGAAGATGCTGAGAGTCTGGCTGTCTAGATATGAAATCAGAAAACTAGATGCTCGTGTGTGTGTATGTGTGTGTGTGTGTCTTTGTGTGTGTCTTTGTGTGTGTCTTTGTGTGTGTGTGTGTGTCTGCATTGGTGTGTGTGTGTGTGTGTGTCTGCATTGGTGTGTGTGTGTGTGTGTGTGTTTCTGCATTGGTGTGTGTGTCTTTGTGTGTGTGTGTGTCTTTGTGTGTGTCTTTGTGTGTGTGTGTGTGTGTGTGTGTGTATCTTTGTGTGTGTAGTGGTTTGAGAGAAAATGGAGTGGCACTATTAGTAGGTGTGGCCTTGTTGGAGGAGGTGTGGCCTTGCTGGAGGAGGTGTGGCCTTGCTGGAGGAGGTGTGGCCTTGCTGGAGGAGGTGTGGCCTTGTTGGAGGAGGTGTGGCCTTGTTGGAGGAGGTGTGGCCTTGTTGGAGGAGGTGTGGCCTTGTTGGAGGAGGTGTGGCCTTGTTGGAGGAAGTGTTTCACTGTGGGAATGGACTTTGATGTCTCCTGTGCTCAAGCTACATCCAGTGAGACATTTGCTTCCTGTTGCCTGTGGAACAAGATGTAGAACTCTCCAGCACCATGTCCTGCAATGAAGATAATGGTCTAAACCTCTGAAAATGTGAGCCACTCCAATTAAATGTTTTCCTTTATAAGAGTTGTTGTGGTCATGGGGGCATCTTCATAGCAATAGAACCCCTAACTAAGACAGTGTTTCACACATGCATGTGCACACAAGCACAGCATGGCACATACACATACACACACAAAGAGAGAGAGAGAGAGAGAGAGAGAGAGAGAGAGAGAGAGAGTACCCTCGAAGGACAAGATGGCAAGACACTTGGTATTATTCTCCCTCCCACCCTCCCACCCTCCCACCCACATGGGCTCAGCCTTGGTGGCTCATGGAGGGAGATGGCAGGGGGCTCCTGTGAGAACCCAGCCCTCAGTCTGGCCATCAGCAGAGAAAGCAGACACAGATGTCAAATCTGCGTGGCAAATGTGAGACTATTTAGTACAATTTAGCAGAAACGAGTCATCCTGCAGACATAAACATTTTAATCAGAGTGACAATTTATTCAAACAGCTTGACAATGCGTGCACACGCAGAGCAGACGGGCTCGGGTGGGGGCCAGCCAGGGAGCTGACGGGAGAGTGACCCGAGCCCCTAGCAGTGGTTGTTTGTCTTGTGGTGTGAGCGAGGGCAAAATGGAAGGAAAGGGTCTGCTTTCCTCGAACCGAGCAGACATGATCCGGGATGACCTCAGTTTACCCCTCAGAAACACCTGTCTGCAGCTCAGGCCCCTCTGATGTCACAAACCGCGGGAACTAAAAACAATGGCCGTGAGAGGAATCTCACTTAACTGGAGAACATTTGCTGAGTGCCTGTGGAGGGGACCATCATGTGTGCAAACACAGGCGTGTGCAAACACAGGCGTGTGCACGTACATCCACAGGGTGTGCATGGCCAAAGCCTTCCGGCTCCCGCACGCAGAGCCCTCCTGTGTTTGTGTTTGGGATGCAGAGCCCTCTGGACAGGCCCAGGAGCAGCCTCTGCAGATGAAGATTTGGGAATAAGCAAGTTGTTGGGAGGCGATGCCAGGATGTTCTTGAGGGGCTGGAATGGGAGAGCAGGACGCCCACTGCGGGCGGGGGTCCTTGGTGGGCCCAGTGAGAGATCAAGTCCCTTGCAGGGAGCTTGACCCCAGGTGAGCCGGTCACTGGGGACAATCCTCAACCAGTTGATAGCAAAGGCCAGATGGTCCCTGAGATTCAGGGGGTTCCAGGGAGGAACCAGCGTTTGTGTTGAAGACCCATCCAACTTTGTCATCACACAGCAGAAGACCAGAAGGCATGCTTTCATGCTGGCCGGGTGTGCTGCCCTGTTACATAACATAGTAAGGCGTGTGGCACTGGCCTTAGGAGCACTGTGTGCAGACAGATGCTCAGAGGCCACAGAAGCAGAGATGTTAACAATGTAACCACTGTAGAAGAGATAAGGCCCTACCGAATTTCCACACCAAGGAAAACGGCAGCCTCTGAGTGTGAGGCCTCTATTACACAGTAACAGATTATTAAAACAACACTTCTATCCCCCTCGTCCTAAACAAACTTGCAGCACCAAGAACTTTTTTCAACTTCACTTTGCTGATGATGAGACTGGGATCAAGGTTGAAGGTCTTTGTAGCCACTGTTTGGTACCCGGTCTGGCTGCTGAGTCCCACCCTGCGCCTGGCTACAGTGTGCACACCCTTTGTCCGTTCCAACATATAGGTTGTGGATGGAGACAAAATGTGGTGAGGGATGGGATGCAGCCATTTCCACCAATGTTTTTCTTCACTCTAATGACAGATAAATTGGGGGAAATCCAGGATAGTTGTTCTGGAAAGGGGAGGGAGGAGTGGGGGAGGGAGGAGGAGGACGAAGGCTCTTCAGCCTCATGCAACCCACCAAAACAAAACAAAAAACTCACAAGACGTGAGGGCCTCTCTCCAAGGGTGTAAGGGCAATCACAGCTGACGTTGGTGAGGGAGACTCTGGTGGGGCTGCCTCGGGAACTCCTCGAAGAAGGGAACTCCGGGAAGAGAACTCCACGAATGCAGCTTCTAGAAGTCACAGAGGCAGCTGCCCTAGTGTCCATGCTCCTCTTGGGTAGAGGTTAACACTGTCAACTTGACAGGATCTGGAATCACCCAGAAGACAAACCTCTGGGTGTCGTCTGGGAAGGACTTCCTGCATAGACTGAGTTAACTGGAGTGGCAATGTAGGTCAAGGTCGTCACTGTCCTTGTGCCTGTTAAGTGGCGTGTGTGACCCCTCACGCGTGTGCCAACAGGCTCCCCGGCTCAGCAAACTGGGCTTGGATGGAGCTGTTTCTCTGATCTACTCTCTGGGGTGAAAGTTCACAGGACACTCAAGGACTTCGGAAATACTGAGCAGGCGGCATCCTCACTGGGTTGAACGGGGTGAGCTGGATCATGGAATCCCAAGATGGATCTTCCCCAGCTGCTCTGTGCTTCATCTCCCATTACCCCCTCCCTTCCCTTCCTGTACCGGCAGAAGGGTTTTACGATCTAATTTAATCACCCACTGAGTTTCCAAAATTAATTTCCTGTTAGAAATAAATATTGTGCTATGAATTATAAATCAGACAAGACAGTAATTGCAGAGAACTTGTAAATTAAGATTTTGACTGTTGTTCTCTGTAACAAATAGATGAGGCAGCTCTGAGGACTGAACATTCATAGCCACTTAGGGGACTGTTGGAACGGAGGGGAAACGTCATTAACAGAGGGGAGCTCGAGCTGCGTGGCATGTGTGTCCCCGCCACTGCCATGTCTGTGTCACATAGTGAAGTTAGACCCGTGTTCAGTGAGTGCTCTGACAAGTCAGCCTCCGAGGAGGAGAAAAGTAAAGAGGGTCCTGGCCCAGAACAGGGGGCCTCCTGAGCGTCCCACACTAGTGTGTTAGTCAGGGTTCCCCAGAGGGATGGGATCAGTGCAGAGTGTGTGTGTGTGTGTGTGTGTGTGTGTGTGTGTGTGTGTGCGCGTGTGATATTTATATATATTATAAATATTTGTGTTTATAAATACACACACACACACACACACACACACACACACATATATATATATATATCACGATATGCATTACAAACAGGGTTATTGGATTGGCCCTCGGGATAGGAACTGGGTGGGGGTGGGGAGTGTCCCACAGTGGCTGCCTCTCTGGAGAGGTGAAGAACCTCACAACTGCTCAGTGTACCTTAGCAGCCTCCGTCTGTCACTGTGGGCCTGAGGGTTCTGCAAGGGTTCCAGGTCTTGGAAGGTTGAAGAAGTTGCAGTCCAGGTCAGCAAAGAATAATGGTGGTGGCTACAATAAAGATTGGGTAGAGTTGCCAGCAAGAAGTCCAAGAGGGCAAGTCACACCAGTTTTCCTTTGTATCTGGGCCGTCGTCTAAAGGTGCCACCTGTTCTGGGGAGAGGCCCTCCCTCCTCAGTTTGCCCTACCTGGAAACACCCTTCCAGAGTCGCCCAAAGGTGTGCCTCTTAATTGATCCTGTCGAGTTGATAGTCAAGATTAGCCACCACAGTGGTAACGAGAGGGTGTGGGATGCTCCCACGGGGTATCCGAATGCCACCTGGAACACGGTAGGGATGTGTTACCTTACGCTACTTCAAGGCAGATTCTCCCTTGGTGATTCTCCCTTGGTACTGTGTCAAAGATGGAGAAACAGGCTCAGAGAACTAAGGCACTGGCCAGATGGAGACTCAATGGCCGGTGGTCCCAAAACTGAGATTTCTGCCTCTTCCACCACATGCTACCAGACAGGGGCTCTCCTGGCTCCAACATCAACAGCCACTGAGGTTCCACAACTTCCCAGCTCCTTCTCATGCCTGGGGTTGCTCTGTCCTCTAGGGGAAGTCAGATGGCTCCTCAGAAGTATACATTCCAGTGAGGTTTTTCCGTCAACACCCCAGGAGGGCCCTGTGCTCTGGGTTAACTAGAGAGCAGGCAGGCCTGCATGAGTGGGTAAAGAAGAGTGGTCCCCAGGGCTGATTAACAGGTGTCTCTCTAAAGGCCTCCAGACTGCCCAAGCATTTTACAGGACAGATCTGATCTCATTATCTGGGTTGGGGCTGGAGGGTGGAGGCTCTGGGACTCACAGCAAAGCATTTCTCTAGGGAGCAAAGACCACAGATCCATCCAGCATTCCGCCAGCAGGGCGTTTACTGACCAGGAGCTCAGCCATCCTAAGTGGTGTCCTTGGAATCACTGCCTTAGCGCCATGGTGGGGCCCTCTGCTTGGAATTTAAAGTGACAAAAGATGGAGCTTGAATGCCCCCTGCCAGCTGCACCTGCAGCTGGATTTACTCATTCCGTCCAGCCAATCACCTTTGGATTCTGAGCTCCACTGGGCCTGCCCTGATGTCCTTTCTGGAGTCAGTCCATGACTGAGGGAAGTCAGGCAGGAACTCAGGGCAGGAGCTTGAAGCGGAAACCAGGGAGGAATGTTGCTTATACTGTTCACGCTCAGCTAGCTTTCTCACACGGTCCAGGGCCACCTGCCTAGGGAATGGTGCCACTCACAGTGGACTGGGCCTTCCTGTACCAATTAACAATCAAGAAGGTCCCCCAAGATATGCCCACAGAGCAATCTGGTTAAGCTTTCCTCTCAGATGACCTTTAATGCTATCTAGACAGGCCTGCAGTGGTAAGTTTGAGTGACCCAGGACTGGCCACCATCAAAACCTTCTTCTTGTCCCATTCTTTGAGCATGTGGAACACTCAGTAGCCATGCAGAGGACAGAGCCTCTGCTGCCCTGGTGGCTGTCACTGCGGTTTTGCCTTTTTCTATACAGACAGCCTCACTCACATCCCTTTTCCCCCTGAACCAAATCCCCCACAGAGGGTCTTCCTCCAGATGATGTGCCAGGCCCTGGCCAGAACATCTGGCCAGAACATCTGGCTGTCCTCTTCACCCCAGCATTTGTTCCCAGGGTGGAGATCCTCCTTTCTTTGTTTATTCCATCTGCTCCCAGGTCTGGTCCCCTGGGGACACTGAACCAAGACAAATATTTACCTGAGGCTTACTAGGCCCCAGCATTGGCTAAATGCCTTTTTAAAATGTTGGAGTGGAAACTTCCAGATGCCTTGGGTGAAATCCTTTGGCTCCACCTGGGCCTTGGTGGTCAAGCAGGGAGGAGCATACTGTGTGCCCTTGACAGGGGTTGCTGCTCAAACCTTCAGGGCTGTGAGCATTTTCTACAAGTGTGGTCTCCGTGGTTGGTGGCAACGGGCTGCTGAGGATGGAGGAGTGACTTACGGCTCCCAGATCCTTGCAGCCCAGTTCTAACAAATCTCAAGGATGTCACAGGTGGAATCCTGCAAGCGTCCTCGAAAAAACTTTTCAAAATTGTAGAAAATGCACATAAGATGGTGTTTTTTTAATAAATCATTTTTAATTCTTTCAAATTTGAACACAGTGTATTTTGATCATATTCATCCCTAAATCCAACCCACAGCTCCCACCTCCCAACTTCCCTCTCAACTTCGTCTCTCTGGCCTGTCTCTGTCACTGCCTGAGCCACTGAGTCGCCATCTCTGTCCTGTTTTTTAACAACTCATTGACTCCAATTTGTGCTGTCCTTGTACTTCCGAGTGTGGGACCATTCCCTGGACTATGGTCAGTCTGCTAGGACCCCACACCTGACTCTTCCTTGTCCATAACTCACCAGCTGTTCGTAACACTTTAGTTAGTGGTAGGGAGCTAATGAACCCCTTTATATTTCACATTCCCTCCCTAAAGATCAGGATAATCCTAGGAACACTGCATATGAACTTACAGTAGCTTGGAAGCCCGCACAAGACCTGCTCACTATCAAGTAGTTGACCATGCCACAAGATAGCATTTTTTTAAAGCTATAGTTTTGTCACATCACCATGCATTTTCAAAACCTATTAATCATCTCTCTTTCCCCCCCCCTCTTTCTGTGTGCATGTGTGTGTGCGCGCAAACATGTGCACACGCATGCATGTACACACGTGTGCATGTTCCTATGGAGGTCACAAGTATCTTCCTCTATCATTCTTCACTCTGTTTTTATGTGCAGGGTCTTACACTAAACCTAGGACCCACGGATTCAGCTAAATTGGCTGTGGGGGTTTGAACAAATGCCCGTGGGCGCACATGTTTGAATGCTTGGGTTTAAGTTGAGGAACCAATGGGTTTGCTCTCTGTTGTCTTCCATTCCTTCCCCTGTTCACCTCTGCTCTTCCTCAAGGGAAGCTGAGACTTGGTTCAGAAGTGTCGCAATACTCTCCTCTCAGGCCTTCTGCTTTTGGCCTGTTATTTAAAAGTTCCAAATATTGAAAGGGCCGGGGTCTAGAGAGCAGCAGGGAAGTGTGGACCCCACGGACTGTACACAGGATGCTCTGGGCCACAGACTGTTGGCTCAGAGAGGCCGCCGAGCTCCAAGCTTGCTGCCAGCAGCAGGTACCTGTTCCCAGAAGAGCGTGAGGGGCCTCGGGCTCTGGAATGAGGTCATGATGGACCCAGTTTTGGCCAGAGAGCACCCTCGTGAGTCATTTTATAAGCGGGTGGAAGATGTCTAGACTCTGCCTGTGTTTACTGCTTACCCTGCAGTTAGTTACTTATGTAAGAAACAGCTAGCCACTGGTCCCTCATGAGAATACTGGAAGCTGGAAGTTGCTGGCAGTCTGCTATGTGGAGGAGCACACTACCAGAAAGCAGACAGTCCCCAGCCCCAATCACTCATCAGATACACACTGTGTCCCCACCAATGGGGTGGGGAACGTGGGAAAGGGGTAAGTCCAGGCCTTGCAGAAATCAAATAGCAGGGACTTCTCATGACCGGGGAAGTATAAAAACTCCCATCTTGCCCCAAGTCCACAAGGCAGGCCAACTTTTGCCCCTTGTCTGTGCTGGCTCCCTCTCTTCGGATGATGCTAAAAAGCACTTCCTTTTCAGTCTCTCAAACTCACTATTTTCTTATTTCTCACACTTCCCCAACAGCACGAAGGTTGGCATTCACAGAGGATAGTGACACCAACCCTCCTTTTAGCCTCTGTCCTTCCAGTGGGCTACAGAAGGTGACTTGCAGGAAAAACTGTGGCTGACACCGAGAACAGGTGTCGGGTGAGGCCACCATGGCACGGCAGCGGCGTCTCTGCCATGATCCAAGTCCCCAGGCTTTGTTTCCTGGTGATGCGGAATCTGAGCTCGTGGCGCTAGATGGGAACTGGGGGCCCTCAGGAAAGCACATCTTTAAGACAGAGGAAAATAAAGGGGCCAGAGTGAGGTGGCCCACATGCAGAGGGCCATAAAAATTAACGACCCTCCTTTGGGTGGCCCACTGCAGCCTGCTGACAGGGGGGGTCACTCGAAAACTCAGGGACAGGGAACATTCTTGCAGACTGACACAGTGCGTCAACGCTGACCTCACCCAGCAACCCAGACTGTTTTCCATGGCCTCATCTCATTTCGCTTCTAGGAGCTGGGGAGCAACTTCACACACAGCAGCATCACAATCTGTAATGTGGCACCCCAAAACCTGCAGGCATTGTCTTGAACTTAGCAGCTCTGGTTTCCGCCCAAGCCCCGGCAGATGCATGGGAAGACACCCACAGATGTTCATTTACCCCATCAGTCTACAATCCCAGTGCAGTCACTTTCAGAAACATGGGTGGCTCAGAGGCCCTACTGGGAAGTCCCCACTGCCACCAGCGTGCTTGGAGGAAAGACTGAGCTCTAGCTGGGGACTGCCCCAAGACTCCAAGGGGAGCCCTGGGTATGAATGCCACCACAGGTGTGAATCTGCTTAGGCGGGAGAGAGACATCAGGGCCTAACCGAGTCCTCAGCTGTGAGGCCTGTTGGGCTGAGGGAACATTGCTCCCAGGGTGCCAGGTCTCAGTGTGGGGTTGAAGGACAACAATGAGGTGGATTGTTGGAGGCCAGAAGTGCATTAGCAGAGTTTTAGTGCCATGGACAGATGGGCAGACATCATGGCTGGGGTCCTGAAGAGGAATCAGACCCGCATGGCATTGTCAGGGCCCCTTCCTGTAGGTCTCCGAGAAAGGGGGATCATTTGTGTAGGAATCCAAAGCCAAGCTCTCTTTGCTTCCACAGCAGCAGGGAAGGACGTGGGGAAGGGTGTGTGTTCACTGATAGCTGCAGATGGCCCCTTGGGGTCTAAGCCTCTCAACTCTGTCACATGCCCTGAGCGGTGCAGGGGGGAGGGAGGGAGGGAGGGAAGAGGGAGGGAGGGAGGGAGGGAGGGAAAGGGAGGGAGGAAGGGAGGGAAAGGGATGAAGGGAGGGAGGAGGGAGGGAGGGAGGGAGGGAAAGGGAGGGAGGGAGGGAGGAGGGAGGGAGGAAGGGAGGGAAGAGGGAGGGAGGGAGGGAGGGAGAGGGAGGGAGGGAGGGAGGGAGGGAGGGAGGGAGGGGAGAGGGAGGGAGGAAGGGAGGGAAAGGGAGGGAGGGAGGGAGGGAGGGAGGGGAGAGGGAGGGAGGAGGGAGGGAGGAGGGAGGGAGGGAGGGAGGAGGGAGGGAGGGAGGGAGGGAGGGAGGGAGGGAGGGAGGGAGGGAGGGAGGGAAGAGGGACTGTCAGTGTCTGTGAGAGGAAACGGGGCTGTGGGTGTGTGGCCTGAACTGCAGCCTGGTCTGGATTCTACACTCCGAGTCTTTAGTTTATGTAGCAGAAGGGAATAAACAATGACTTTGCGGGAAAAGGAAGCCTCAGGGGTGGTGGGCGCCCGGTGCCCACTTGCTCTTGTTCCTTTAAGATGCTGAAGATGTGGCGGTGGACCCTTCTCTTCTCCAGCAGGCCGCCAGGGTGGGACTCTGGGACAGAGGCTGGCATCCACATTGGCATGTGGGGAGGGAGTGTTTGAGTCAAAATATCACAGTGGCCTGTCCATGAATATCAGTGTCAGAACAGTTACTAGCGGGAACCAGGGGTGTGGGAAGAGTTTGACATCATTTTGAGATGAATTACTGAGGGAAAAGAGGGACCATACGATTTGAGCTTTTATTTTAGAGGGGGCTGTGGGATGGCAGAGGGCAAAGACAGGTTTCTAGAGGGTTGCTATAGGCCTCCTTAAGGCTCACTCCAGTGCAGTTTGTAGTTTTTGTCACCACACTGTTAAGTCACACACAGGAGAAGGTAAGAGACTGGCTATTAAAATAGCTAAGCTAGACCTAGACAGCTTTGGCCTTGGGTTAGTAACATTCTAACTCTCCACACTTGGAGACATCCATTGTGAAAGTTGTAACAAGTTAAACCTTGGAGAAATTTCAACTCATTCACAGTTTCCTTTTGAAGCCTTGGCTTAGCATATGTGACACCTCATGCCCTCCATGGCTTTTTCTACAATCAGACAAGGAGGAGATGTCCGCGAGTCTCTGGCAGACCTTCGGGAGAAATTTAATGACAGCCATTAAGGAAGAAATTCCTGGGCCGTATTGTCTATTGTTTATTACCTATGATCTAAGCTTGATCAATTTTTGTTTTTGTCCTCTGTATCTGATAAGACACTGGTGTCACAGAAACATTATAGGCAACATTAAAATATCTAGAAACAGAGTATGACATTAGTCAGGCAAAGATCACAGATGGAGACAGGCACTTTAACTTAAACTAGAAGAGCTGATTTAAATCTGTAGACAATGGGCTGGAAAGATGGCTCAGCGGCTAATAGCACTGGATGCTCTTCCAAGGGATCAGGGTTCAATTCCCAGCACCCACATGGCAGCTCACAGCCATCCTCCAGGTCCAGACCTCTGTGGGCATTGCATACACGTGGTACACAGACATAGTGCAGGCAAAACAACCAGACAGACATGTAAAATAAAAGAATAAATACATACAAGCAAAGATAAATTACAAAAATAAAATAAGTAAAAGCTGTAGGTATCCCCAACGATAGGAAACGAAGAAGAGGCTGAGAAAGCAGCAATGTCATTGGATGGACCCAGTCAGTATACCCTTTTCTGCTGTTGTTAATAGAAAAAGTTTATGCTTACTGTTAAAAGTTTGTATTTGAAATATAGGTGTCTTTCCAGGACAGAGGTGGTGCACGCCTTTAATCCCAGTGCTCAGGGGACAGAGGCAGGCGGCTTTCTGAGTTTGAGGCCAGCCTTGTTTACAGAGTGAGTTCAGATCAGCCAGGGCTACATAAATAAATGTGCGTGTGCCTGTGTTTTCAAGATGGAATTTGTGTTGCTGTTGTTTTCCACATTTAGCTCTCTTTTATCTAAATTATGCTTCGTCAGAAAATTCTCTTACATGGGACAAGGCAGGGCTGGAGGTCAAGGACAACTCCAGTCGTGGGCCTAGCAGTGAACTCTGCAAAGAGCCCTGCTCCCTTAAAGTCTGGGCCAATTGCTGTGTAGTTTTCCCCTTCACCCAGTTCAAGACCACCAACCGTTTCATAACGGGCTCCTTGCGAAACACCTGCATCTCGCAGTGAGTCTCACTCCAGCATGAAGCAGCCTCGGTTCTGTCAGAAATGACAGTGGGGGAAGGCAGGGTGGGAAGAGACATGGGTGGGCAGTGCAGGGACCACACTGGCGTCTTCTAACTTACTTCTTACCCCACTTCCTTGATGGGAGATGTCAGTCTGCAAATATGAATGTCTTATTGGTTAATGAATAAAGCCCTGTTGGCCAATAGGAAAGCAACATAGGCGGGACTAGGAGACAAGGAGGATTCCAGGAGAGTAGGAGGAGACTTAACATGTAGGACCAAGAGAGCAGAACTCCAGACCCTCCCTCTGGTAAGTCAAGACCACGTGGAATCACTTAGATCAATAGAAATGGGTTAATATTTAAGACAGAGCTAGCCAATAAGAAATGCTAGTAACAGGCCAACAGCTTTATATCTAATTATTTGGGGCTGACGTGGCTGTGGGACCAGGCTGGGGGGAAAACTACTCGTAACAAAATGGTGCCTGCAATGTGGGTACTAAGAACTTCCACCTAAAACTCAACAAAAGCTTAAGAAAGGGTTTTAGAAACAAAAGAACAGAGACAAGCAAGGCTTCTTGGTAGCAGCATTTTTTTTCAGTTGAGCTCTGTTTTGCTAGAGACAAGCAGAGATTTGCACGGCTCCTTTAAGGGAGGTTTCCTGACTCAGCATAGTGGGAAACCACCCCCCCCCAAAAAAAAAAAAAACCAAAAAACCCATAAGACTTTTAAAAAGCTCTACTAACAACTTGATAGTGTGTACAAGAGCTGGGTATGGCAGTGACGACATCTCCAAGCCGGCAACACGCTGCTGTATGGTAGCATAGACCAAGGTGGTAGTGAGCACAGCTCTTGGTTCTGGCAGTAAATATGCCCCGCCATCTTGCATAGATGATGGCTAATACAGCAGCTATGGCTTTCATTTTAACAATGTTGTTTAGCAGATAAAAGACTCGTGGTCAGAAAAAGATAAAGATTTACAATAAAGACAAATTCAGATTAAGAAAAACCTCTAAAGGTTTACAGTGTATTTTAAAATATACGTAGTCTTGGGAGAGAAAAAGAAACAAGATAAAATGGTTAAAAAAATAAAACTAATAAAAAGAAAGAGAGTAGCTGAGTGTGGTAACACACGCCTTTAATTTCAACACTCGGGAGATAGAGGCAAACAGATCTCTGTGATTTCAAAGCAAACCTGGTATACAGAGTTAATTCCATGACAGGCAAAAGTTACACAGAGAAACCCTGTGTCAAAAAATGAAAAAACAGAATTAAAAGAAATAGAATAATAAAAAAGCCATGTAAAGATGGAAAGCACAAAGAGATTCTGGATACTGCATGCTATTGTTTTGTCTTTGTATTGTTTGACTACTGAGGAAATACCAACAACTGTTAAAAGAAATTTTAACTACTAGATTATTCCAATTTATGTATTTTTAAAATGCATTGGCTTCAAATTTTAAGTCCAAGGTCAGTTTACTGGGGATAAGAATTTCTATTTTTGTTTCCACAGAAAATAAAAAGCTATTGATTCCTTCCAGACTAACATGATTTGATCAAGCAAAACCCCCTGAAACAGTGTCCCAGGTGATCCAACATTCAAAACAGCTGGGACAAAGCAGCCTTGCAGACCACTATGGCCAGCATATCTGTATCTTCTTAGGATCCCCATGACAGTGCCCACTACCAGCAGGAAGCAGTTTGGAAAGAACGATGCCCCAAACCCAAATATTGTCTGTAAATGTTTGTTTTCATTTAAGTGGGGTTGGTTATAAATATTTAATGACCACAACCAATCTCTTTAAAGGAAAAAAGGGGATTATGGTATAGATACGAAAACTTTGTTTTAAAATGGATTTTCATTTATTGATACAAATTTAAGGTCAATTTTGTGATATGTATATTTCTCCACTTGTTTAGGTATTGTGTTTATATAGCTCATTTAGAAATGTAATGTACAATTTAGCACAGATTATAGATAACCTATGATAATCAAAACTTAGAGTTAAGTTAGTTAGGATTTCTAGATATACAGAGATGTATTTGAGATGAATAGGCATTCTTCAAACCTTTCAAAGACCTACAGAATATGGCATTCCAAATGCTTTAGGGTTTTTATTAACTGCTCCTGGCAACACCACTTGTGTCATAACTACTCCTGGCAACACCACCTGTGTCAGAAAGGAAGATGGACATCAAAGGAAATGCATTATGGAGTTTGCTTTCAATATGACAAGACTAGGCATTTGGGCAAGATACTGCTCTTGTCTTGACTGTTTGATTTTATGTTGCATAAACTGGACATGCAGGACCCACAGGAAAGTGACTGCTGAAACAAGATGGACATTGCTACAGAGTTCCTGCTTCGTGGAAGAGGCTGCCAGACACACTATAGCCTATAGGTTGAAGATAGAACATTACAGAAGAACTTCAGGTGACTGACCAGGTAGTGAGTTATCTCTGTCATTTCTGGAGTTTATATATTACCCTTCTGTGGTCTTTGATGGAGTTGAGGACAGATAGTTATGGTTATAGTTTTCCTTAGTTAGGATTAAAGATAAATTACATATAAGACTTCAGACTCACAAAGATAGATGATGGAATATTTTCTTTAAATTTTGCTAAATGTTAATGGATCAAATATTGTTAACTATTGTTCTTATTTGATAACTGTTTTGTTATATATTTTACTATGTTAAAGTTAAAATCCTTCTTTTTAATTAGACAGAAAAGAGGAAATGATGGGAGATGTCGTTCTGCAAATATGTTTCTCTCATTGGTTAATGAATAAAGCCTTGTTGGCCAATAGGAAAGCAACATAGGTGGGACTAGGAGACAAGGAGGATTCAGGGAGAGGTAGGAGATTCAACATGTAGGACCAAGAACTCCAGACCCTCCCTCTGACAAGCCAAGACCACGTGGAATCACTTAGATTAATAGAAATGGGTTAACATTTAAGACAGAGCTAGCCAATAAGAAATGCTAGTAACAGGCCAACAGCTTTGTATCTAACACAGCGTCTCTGTGTGTTGTTTGGGGCTGACGTGGCTGTGGGACCAGGCTGGGGGGAAACTGCTCGTCACACTTCCCCACTTTTCCACAGACTCAGCTCTCATGCAGCACTCCAGATGTGGAATCTTTCACACTGTTCAGTTACATCCACTCCTCACTTTGCTCTGCAAAACCTGCTCCCAGGCCCCAGCTAACCCAGCCTCACCTCTCCCTACACCTTCTCCCAAAAACTCTGTTCTTTCTCCTTAACCTGTCTCCTGACTCCTGGACCAGGAACACCATTCTCCTACCCACTCATCCTGGTCATGGTGAACAGAGCCTTCCCCTTCCACACACCTTGCTTGTGAGTCAGGCCGTCAGGCCTGCTGTGTGAGCTTGGTCAGGAATACCCGTCTCTGAGCTCAGTGGTGGTCTGTCTGCCAGCCTAACCTTGTTTGGCTGTTACTTCTGAAAGCCCCTACAGCTGGGACAGGGTGTCACCATGGATCAATGGAAGAGTGATCACACCCGCCCATCAATCAGCCAAGCAGCTGATGCATGCCTGACTGGATACAGGGCAAACGCGAAATGACTCCCCGTTTTAGAGACAGGGAAATGGCAGAGGCTTGAGAAGCTCAACTAATCTGTGCTGGGCCATCACGGTCCTTGGTACAAGTACTCCCTGAGTGGTTTTTGGGCCAATCGCATTCCTTGGCAACCTCCCACTTTAGATGCAGATCTCTCCAGCCTTGTATCTGCCTCTGCATGCTGTCCTGTGGACATCCTTCGCCTGCTGAATGTCCCACGTTGCTGGGGATTCAAAGATGGCCATACTGGCTGGAAGAGAACGAGAGAGACATTCCAGACCCCAGGCCACTTTTGAGAGATTTCAGTTTCTGCATCATTGTGACAGTTAACCTTGACTGTCAATCTTGAAAGGTGCCCGAGAGAGCTGTAGAGACCCACTGTGTGTCTCTCGGGCTTTTCCAGAGAGACTTGGTCCTGAGGACTCTGACCTAAAGAACAGGCTCATCCAGGGACACAGTCCGATTGAAACTAGACTGTGGGACCCTGTCACGAGCAGTTTCCCTACCGGTCTGGTCCCACCACTGCACCAGCCCCAAATAACACACAGAGACGCTGTATTTGATATAAAGCTGCAGGCCAGTTACTAGTTTCTTATCGGCTGGCTCTGTCTTAAATATTTACCTATTTCTATTAATCTAAGTATTTCCACGTGGTCTTATCTTACCAGAAAGAGAGCCCAGTGTACTACCCTGTAGGTCCTCCATCTTGAATCTGCTCCCTACCACTTCCTCTCTCCTCCTAGTATCTTGCTTTCCTATTGGCCAATAGGACTTTATTCATTAACCAATACGAGAAACATATTTACAGAATGACATCTACCATCAGGGCCCAGCTTTCCCTGGGGTTTGGGATCATGGAAGTTGGAGCCTGGCTGGAGGAACTGGGCCCAAGCAGGTACATCTTTGGAAGGTGTGAATATATGTGTACCCTTCTTACAGTTCTCAGCTTCCTGGCTGTCATGACATTCCACCAAGCTCTCCCCACTGCATATTTCTGTCCCTCCACAGGACTAAAACAGAGCCAGACAACTGTAGGCTAAGACGTCTGAGGCCAAGAGCCTGTATATGTCTCCCTTCCTTTAAACTGCTTCTCTAGATATCTGTCACAGCTGTGGAAAGCCTGGCTAGTGTAGCAGGAAATAATTAGCATAGAAGGGTGGGGCCAAGGCTCAGGGGAGAGCCCTTGCCTAGCAAGTACAAGGCCAAGGGTTCAATCCCCAACACTGGAAGAAGAAAAAGAGACTTGTCATTGCCTGGGGACTACTCCTTTGTCCCTGGGTCCTGGGAGCTCACCTGTAAGGCCCCGGGCATGTTTTGTCTGATGGAAGCCTTTGTTTACCTGGGCTTGGGCTGAAAAGCCTATGCTGATCACATGACTCACATTGGACCAAGGCAAGCCAGCCGGCCCCGGGGGAAGATGGAGACCCCTGGTGAGCAGTTATCCCTGTCTATGTGACCAAGCCCCAACAATCACTTCACACAACAAGGCTTGGGGAGGCTGCCACTCGCGGCCACACCCCAGCGCTCAGCTCATCACATCATTGCTGGAGGGGAGCAGGATGGCCGTGTCAGCATCCTTGACTCCACCCACAAGTGTCTTATGCCTTTGGTGGTTTACTCGGCTCTCTTCTGTGACCAAGTTCTCAAGAGTTCTGAGTCCTAACGCAAACTTACTAAACCTGCGGGTGCTCTTCGGGACTGCCAGGTTTGCAACAGATGGCGAATGGCAGCCCTTGGTATTCAGCAAACTCGGACTTCAACATAAGCATTGTTTAATTGTCTCTGTTTTCTGATACGGAGCTGGGAGGGCTCAGAAAAGGCAGAAGGCTGCCCAAACCACACAAGAAAACCAGCATCGGAGCCCTGTGTGTCAGCCCTCTATGGAAGTCTAGCCTGGGCAATGAGAGGCCTGAACAGAGGGCCAGGAGTCAGGCATCAGAGGGGAAGCACCTGGGGAAGCGATGGGAACCCCGTGTCCAGGTGTCTTCCAAGGTGGGACATCCTGAGATGGGGCTGTCTGCCCTGAGTGTCCGAATGGCCTCAAAGGAAGCAGAAGGCGATGGGGGTGGGGGTAATGTCCCAGCAGACTGCGGATGAGAGACCACTGCTTCAATGCCGTTTCCATTAAACAGAAATCTGTACTTTGAGTAGGAAAGAAAAAAGAATTTTCTTTTAGGTGTCATTTCCTTGAGAGACTGGGAGAGCAAGAGCTGTCTGCATGGGTGATTAATGGAGGAGGCTTCCTGTCAGTGAGGACTTTCTTTGAAGGCGCTCTCGCCAGAGGGGAGTGGAGAGTAACTCTGCTCTGCTGGGCTCATGTCCTTGTTTACCTCTCAGCTGGAGCTGGGAGAAATGGCCTTTCAAGAGAGTGGGCTAAAAGTGAGCAGTTTAGGGCAGAGAGGGCTCAGAAGGGGCTCGTGGGATGAGGCAAAGCTGGTGTTTAGGGAGCAGGAGCAGATGCCACGGGCCAGGCGCCACACAGAGCCTGCAATCTGCAGCCTCAAGTGTGTATAACAACCCTGAAATAAGTGCCATGAGCATCCCATTTTATACATGACACGACGAGACGCAGAGAACTTAGGGTGTTGGGCCAGAGCCATAGGACAAAGGCATGGCTGGAATTAGGTCTTTCCTACTCTTCAGGCCTGGCTTGTTAGAGGCCATCTTCTCTTTGACCCTGAGTGACTCCAAACAAGGCTCTGTTATGAGATTTGTCCGAGGTTACAGGTCAGTGTTCAAACTTAATCTTTAAATATCAGCAAATGTGCTAGACTCTAGGATTAGAGGGAAGTGTGAATCATGTCCTCCTGGAGCTGATGGTGGGTGGGTGGAGGGGTGGAAAGGTGACTGGTTAAATGATTGAAGAGACAGATGGATGGGTAGATGGGTAAGTAGGTGTGGATTGGTAGGTGTGGTGGAAGGGTGGACAGATGGACAGATAAATGGATGAGTGAGTGGATAGATAGCTGGATGAGCAGATGGATGATGGAAGGATGGATGGATGGATGGATGGATGGATGGATGGATGGATGGATGGATGGGTGGGTAGATAGACAGATGGCTACATAAAGGGATGGGTAGATGGATAGATATTTAGAGGGAGAGATGGATGAGCAAATGGGTAGGTATGTGGGTGGTAGATGAATGAATAGATGGGTAGATGCAAGGTAGGTAGACAGAGAGATGGTTGGAAAAGTAGGTTGAGAGCAAGTGGGTGGATGGGAGGGATGGTAGAGGGGTGGGTGTGTAGGTAGATGGAGAGCAGGAGGCTACCAGGACTTAGAGCTCAGCAAAGGCATCTACATAGGACTGTAGAACACGAGCTGAGTGATCAAAGGGGACGGGGAGCAGAATATGCAGAGGTCTCACAAGAAACTAGAGCTGTAGGAATTCGTAACTCTCTCCCCATTCTAGAAAGTTCCATGTGGTTAAGCACTCTCAAGAAGGGATTGTTTCTCTTCAGCCAGTGTCACAGAAGTTGTAGGGTTTGGAATTGGTGTGGGCCTCGGGACTCAAATGTAATCAAGGTGACAGCCATGTTTTCATAGAAGCTGTGGCCACCTATTTATTATTCTGGTGACATTAAGCCCAGTATCCGGAAGAGGAAAAGAAAATGCGAGAGATGTCCAGAAGCTTCAGGGATTGAAGTGAGCGTTTTCCCCCTGGTCCCAGCCTGCACCCTCTGCCTGTTGCCCTTCCTACCCACCCTGGGCTGCTCTGGTCCCCAGGCAATTTCCTTTCCAGCTGAGTCACTTTGGGACCTTTGACAGCTGCATTTCCTCTGCTCCAGGAGGCCAGCGAGATGAAATGGCACCTCCCCACAGCAAAAGCCAAGCAAGCAGATTAACTTAGGGTGCATCTGCTGTAGATTAAACACTTGGAAAAGCCATTTTATAAATATTTTTTCCACAGTCGTATCCCCATATGGCCACACTCCGGCCTCTTCTGATGCTGCAGGAGGCCTGGTACGTTGCCTCTGATCAGAGTCAGGGTCCCCAGACGCCTGCCTGCCTGCTCCGGGATGACCCAGCCATTCTGGAGGGGCTTCAGTAGGCTTCGGGGGGCACACTGGAACCCTGGGTGTGCGGTGCCTTTGGAGCCCTTCGGGAAGTGTGGTGGCGTGAGCATAAGGAAGTCTTCCCTTGTCCTTTGTTTAGACACAGTCCTTTGTCTCTCTCTGCTCTGTGCTGAGCAAGGCACAGGGCTCCCAGAAAACAAGTTCTTTCTGGAGTTCTCTAGTGAAAACAGTACCCTAGTATCAGACTTTCAGCGCATGACACACAGAGGACAGGCAGTACCGCCTCAGGATGGGTGTGTGTGTGTGTGTGTGTGTGTGTGTGTGTGTGTGTGTGTGTGTGTCTGCCTTTGTAACAGAGCATCTTGCCTATACCTCTCCATGCATACACACCCCCTACCCCTTCCCCAACTTCCTTACCCCCCCACCCCCTGCAGCCGAGGGACTGCGCCTCTGTTGGCTTAGAAACCCTGCCTCTAGTCCCCAGGGCCATAAGGACCTCAGCTTGCTGTCCCACCTCTGAAATAGCAGCAACTTTTCCCCTGGGGCCTGCACAGTAAAGCAGACATGCCCTCAAGTCTTCAGCAGGAAGGGTGTGTGTGGCTGTGAAGACCCACGTCACAGGGTCACACTGTCAGGGGACAGAAGCCATGAGCCCATGGGGAGGGGAAGGACAAGGCCTGGCTTCTTTTAGTTGTCACTATGCCTTTTTGTGGCACTGAGGATGAAGCCCAGGGCTTTAGCCCAGCCCTCCATTACTTTGCATTTTGAAACAGGGTCTCACTGTTCTGCACAGGCTGGCCTTGAACTCGCTTTGACCTCAGACAGGTGTTGGCCTTGTGATCCTCTTGCCTCAGCCTCCTGGGTAGCTGAGATGACTGCTGGTCATGGCTCCTTATGAATACAGGGGCAGCCTGGTGTAACTGTTTCTTGCAGTACAGGCCAGAAGCTCCCTTACACGCAGCAGTGTCCCGTGCACACATTACTCTTCCCTTCCTTACAGAGCAGAGGTGCCTTCACCATGTTCCAGGCCCACGTTCGTGAGGGCTCTTGTTCTAGAATTCACTCTTTCTCCTGCTCTCTCCTCACTCCCTCTCTGTCTCCCCCCACTCCCTTCTTCCTGCAGGTGAGCACACGGGGTGAGGAGCTACCCAATGGCTCGTGCAATTATCCTCAAGCTGACATGGCTTGTCCAAGTGACAGAGGGAAGGTGAGGGGTTGTGGTGGGAGGAGAAGGAGGAGTCGCTGGAACTGAACTAACAAGTTCCCGAGCTCACCTCTGGGGGACGGTGTGTGTAAATGTAGAAACACAGGTCCCATGGGGGGGGGGGCGGGGGATATGAGAAAGTTCTGGAGCCAAATATGAGTGACCAGGGCCTAAGAACACAGACTTAGGTCACTCCATGTTCCAATGTGGAAGCAGCTTCATGAAATTTTTGTAGTAACAGATTGAAGAAAGGCACCAATCAGGACATTTGAAAATATATTGGTGGAGATGGGGTTCTAGAAAATCTCAGCTACAGCCTCGGATGCTCTCTTAGCTCTGGAGTTGGTGGGAGCTAAAGGTCCGCTAAGCCACTGGATTCCCGCGGAAAAGTAGTGTTGTGTGCTTACCAAAGGGTTGTCCTGTGGCCACAGAGCCGCTAGGCTGGGGATGGAGGTGGGCAGCACACAGCCACGAAGAGGGCTGACGGCCGTTCCGCTCTGGACCTGCAGCTCTCCAAACTCCATAGTGCCAGGAGCTGAGTGGCCTTGCAGCTTCTTCCCGGAACCACGTGTGCCTGTGGCGCTGTGCTGGTGTCTGTGCACACACACGTATGTGCATGTCTGTAGCAACCACAGATTGACACTGATGTCTTCCTTCATTGCTCTCCATCTCATTTTCCGAGAGAGTCTCTCACTGAACCCAGAGCTCACTGATTAAGCTAGGTGGGCCGGCCAGTCTACCCCAAAGATCATCTTGTCTCTCCCTCCGCAGCTCTGAGATTGCAGGAGCAAGACACCACACCCAGCAGCTTGGGTTTAAAACTGTTTTGCCGGTAGACATTAACCAAATGTCCAGATTCCTGGCCCTGGCTCTAATGGGCCCTGTCCGTCTGCTCAGCTTCGCTCATGTCCTGGAGAATTCTCAGAAAGGAGTCCCAGAGTCATGCACCACA
>JANBXA010000429.1:5530000-5697500 GCA_030556225.1 Cricetiscus sungorus
TGCAGGGCCTGCTTTCCCCCAATGCGACAGCAGCTGGGGGTCAGGGATGGCTCTCCACACTCCTGACCTCAGGGCCAGCATCGCTGAATTATCAAGCTGTAAATATCATTAGAAATGGCAGTGTGGCACCCATGCCATGTGGGCTTTCTGGGCTAGCCAGTGTGAACACACTTCTATCTCTTCTCCTCAGCTCCCGGGTGATTTCCAGCTCTCCAAGCCACCTCTGCTCCCTCCACAGACCTTGTCTCCCATGCTACCAGGAAAACAGCAGTCAGAGGAGGCTCAGGGCCCAGCATGAGGAACTTCTGGTTTCTGCCTTCCCCTGAAGTCCAGCCTTCTCCTTCCAGTGGCTGCCCCTTGTCCCTCGGCCACCGAATCCTTCCTCTCCTCATCAATCTGCATTACCCCCATAGTTCAGAAGTCACTCAGAGTTCTCTTTCCTGCTTTGTCAGAAAAATCCTCTTCACTGAACTTGAGGGGCCTGGGCCTCCCTCAACAGTCCAGCCAGAGGTCTAACCTCCCACCTTCTTGCTGTCCTCCCTACCTCTATCCACAGAAACCCGTCTTTCATCAGGGTTGGTGACACCTTGGGACACTAGCTACGGTCCTTGGGGGAACTGAAGAATCTCGCAGTACGGAAAGCTCAACCTGCATGTCAGAGTGCTGTGTTGTGAACATACTGTGTCACAGTGGACATGCCTGTGTATCTCCACAGTGTCAGAGTTTATCAAACCCCAAGGTAAGTTGGTTTCCTTCGCAACAGATTGCCAAGTGGCCCTGATTTCCTTGACAGCCAGCCAAGGCGTAGTCTCCTTTATTCCAGTTTTAACTACACACACTAACTCCCGGGTGATATAGCACCCAGATTCTAGGTGGATAAATAAGATGAGTGATAGACAGATCCTGGCTTCAGTTTCTTTCCTGTTGCTGTGATAAAATACTCCGACAAAAGCAACAGAAGGGAGAAGGTGTTCTATTTTAGCTCACAGACCCGGTTACCGTCCGTTGTGGCAGCGAGGTCAAGGCCTTGGGGGCCTGAAATGGCTGTTTGCTTTACGTCCACAGTCAGAAGACGGCGATGGATGTACGCACACTAACACGCAACTTGTTTCCTGTCCTTTACACAGCCCCCGATCCACTGCCCAGGAAACCATCCCACCCAAGATGTGATGGGACTTTCCACACTCATTAATGTAATTCATATAATATAATCCCCGAGAGACAGGGCCAGGCATGCGTATCCCTGGTGATTCTGGATTTTGTCCAGTTGATAACTAATACCACTCATTAGAGATAGATATACGTGCACACACGTGTGTAGACACACACACACACACACACACACAGAGAGAGAGAGAGAGAGAGAGAGAGAGAGAGAGAGAGAGAGAGAGAGCGAGAGGGAGAGAGAGAGAGAGAGCTGGTACATATTTAACTACAAAGCATTGAAGAAGCTACAGCAAATTCAAGGCATTTCAAAGAGGCCTGATGGGCAGGAGACTGGCAGGGACGCGGGGCGAGCGTCTCTGAAGGGATAGAGGGTAAATGGCTGGAGGTGTGGTCTACTAGCAACAAGGCTACTGAGGCCACCACTGTCAGGGTCAGAGCAGAGCTGCAAGAATAAGGTGTGGTGGGGGCCATAGAAGCGACGGTCAGGACTGGGTGAATGAATGAATGAATGAATGAATGAATGAATGAATGAATGGTAGGCAGATGCCCAGATGGCAGGTCCCGAGGGACAAAGTGGCCGATACAGCTCTGTGTAGGCCACGTCAACAGTCAAGAGGAAGCCTGGGGCAGGAAAGAGTTGTTTAGCACAGCTAGTGGTCTGATGACAGGTGGGAGGAAGTGTCAGAGTCCTCTTCATTTAGTCCCAGTAAAGGACTGGCAGCCTGCCCATGCCCAGGCCTGGTTTTCCTGTAGGGTTTTAAGACCCAGTTTACTTGGGTAAATTTACAGAGTGCCACTCTCTCTGCTCTGAGGAATAAGTTCTGTTTGTACCTTATGGGTGACACTGGGAAGATGGTGCTATTTCTGTACCCCCCAGGTGCAGAGTCATCCTCTGTCCTCAAAAGGGAGGCAAACTCTGCTTGTGAAGCACAATCTCTCAGGATCTAATCCTTTGTACAATAGGAAGCAGCCAGGGGAGGTCCATTGACGGATATGGGGTCAGTGGGGACCAGTGCATTGTACGGAAGGAGTCGATGAGGACAAGTACACCGTAATATAGAGTAACCCCGGCAGCACACGGCCTGAGCACCACACGCTCCCCGCGTACAAAGGTTCTCCAGGTGCCAACAGCAGCCCCTGACGTTGAGTCTTTTAATCCTACATTGGCCACATTTTATGTTCATGCAACCCAAACATGGTGAAAATCTGTGGAGCTTTGCATGACAAAGCAAGCAAACTGGGACAGACACAGCTCAGTCCTCAGAGCGCCCGCCCGTGCGCTCAGATAACACTTGAGTTCTGCCCATCTGACTGCAGCTCCAGCTCTCCTGGAGACCGTGTCCCTGTGGCAGGAAAGAGCACACCACTGAGGAGGACAGAAGCCGCCCTTGGTTTGTCATCACAGCTTCCTGGGGGTCCACCATGGTCTCAGAGTGGGCGTGTAGAGGCCAGTGCGTGAGAACTGCGGCCAGAGGACATGAGCACCGGTGGACATGAGCAGAGGGCTGGGGAGGGTGCTGAGGGCTGTCAGCTCCGGGCAATGTCACAGGCTGTGAGGAGCCAGCGATGGCAAGACTGTGACACTCCTGGGGACTGTGACTCCTGGGGACTGTGGCACTCCTGGGGACTGTGACACTCCTAGAGACTGTGGCACTCCTGGGGACTGTGGCACTCCTGGGGGCTGTGACACTCCTGGGGACTATGGCACTGCTGGGGACTATGGCACTCCCCAGGTTATCCTGGAGGAAAGCCAGGAGGAAGTGTTGGTGAGACAGGGCTGGGAGGGACAAGGCAAGGGTGTTGGGTGTCTCTGCCATCCCCAGCATAGCTGGGGTGGTGGTGGGCGCCGCCCTAGAGGCCCTAGAGCAAGGCCACCGGTGAGACTCAGAAGGCTTAGCTTGGACATCTGTGGGACTTACTTGTCTGTCTGTTGGCCTGCTGCTTCCTCCAGGTGGAAATAACACCTCCTATTGGGGCTTGGGGCATAGGAAACTAACAAGGATCAGAAAGTTTCCCAAACATACAAGATTCAGCAGGGACCCCCCCCCCCCCCGCTGTGGTTATATAAACGGGGTCAGTTGCTGGGGAGAGAAGTCTGGGGAGGTAGAGCTGCCTGCAAGCTGTAGCAGGTAAACTCAGGGCTCCTGAGCCCTCAGCCATGTTAGGATGGAGCTGCCTTCAAGTCACTCCTGCTCCTACGAGTAACTCAATACACTGTTGGTTCACCAGGTGGGATTTGGGTGTAATTATTACTTTGTGTGTTGCTGATACCCCGCCTGGGGTGAGTAGACGCTTATTCATCGCCACAGAGGGATCACGTGACGCCTCTGGTGGAGAGCACACAGTTCTGGCTCCTTGCTTGAGACCCAAGGGGGTTGCTGCTTGTCACCTGCGCGCTAGGTCCCCTCTGAGGTTCCTGAGCTGCCATGGAGACTGCTCACTCTGCTGCCTGGACCCAGGGGAGCTAAAGCTGTCCCTGGATCCCTGTGGATCTCCAGAGGTGGGGGTGTAAGATGTGGGAGCAACTGAGAGGTGTCACCTCACCTCTCTGAGGAGTAATTTATTTCCTCATCTGAAAAAAATGGAGGCTTTGGCAACTAAAAGAACAGCAAAACTTCCAAACTGTCAGCGTGTTGCGTACGCTATTGCAACAAAAGCCATGTAAAGGAGACTGTGCCTTAGCTTACAGCAGGAGGCCACAGTCACAGTCAAGGTACAGGAGGTCGTGGTGCAGGGGCTTGAAGCAGCTGGTCCCGTGGCACCAGTCAGGAAGCAAGGAGCAGTGGGCCCCAGCCCTCAGCTTTGCTTTCTCCTTTCTTTCCGCCTTTTTCCCAGTTCTCAGGCCCGCGATGCCCCCATTCAGTGTGGACCTTCAGCCCTCAGTTAAATAAACCTCTTTGGCAACACCAGCACAGACACAGTCAGAGATGTGTCTTCTGGGTGGCTCCATGTCCTTTCAATTTGACAATTCACATTTGCCATTGCCGTTCTAAACAGTATGGCAAATACTTGGCCTCACTGGAATGCACCTAGGGCCTGCCTCGGAGACCACCCCCCCCCAACCTCTGCTTCCGCTAAATGACTAGGCTTGGTGGCCATTTTCTCCCAAGGGAAATATCCAAGGCAGAGACGGTGGAGCTGAAAGCTGCAGGCCTGTTAGGACAAGGAGAGAGCACAGCAGTTATAGCTACAACCCCACAGCTTACCCAGGAAACCCTCAGGGGGGACTTATCCTGGGAGTGAATGCTCCAGAAAGGAGAGCTAACAACAACCTGTGACCACCCCAGGTGGGACATCTGTAGGTGCCCAGTATGCATCAGGGCCGCCATTGAGCCTGGTGCATAGACACCAAAGGTTCCAGTACCCCAGCAACCAAAGGCTCATAAGGGGGTCAGTCTGATCTCCAGCATTGTGCAACCTGGACTGAAGGCTCATTGTGCCCCTCCAGGCCTACGGTCCCCTTTGGCTTCTAACTGTCACACCTCTCCTCTTGGGAGATGAGCAGCCCCTGGGACCCCTCGAGCCTCCCTAGAGGCTGAGACCAGGTACCACCTAACCGTGTAGAGCAGGAGTGTAAAGCACAGCCCCCGGATAAGCGAGCCCACTCACCCACGGGGCCCCCTAAGAGCATGTGGCGCTGGGGCATGTGGCTTGGGCTCAGTAGCCTTCCATATCTGCCCTGTTTCCCTCCAGCTCCATTTACCTGGGAACATTAAATGACCAAGCGACCCGAATCCCCCAGTTTGGTCCAAGCTCTGCTCCCAGTGGCAGGCAAAGACAATCCACCATGGTCCTTCGGTTCTGAGCAGGTAACTGCAAGCCAGGGACTTCAGTGTCTGGGTGGCACTCAGGGAGGAGCACCAGGCATAAGGCACATGGTCAGTTCTTTGGGGGCTGTGGCCTCCACTTACCCTAGGTGGCCATGCTCCTTTCTCTGTGCAGAAGGTAGGAGCCCCGATCTCCCTGTAAGCCAGCTCAGTGAGGGTGCTGTGAAATCGACTCAGGGCCACGTGGATTGCAGGGGGCGGGCCCGGTCTGCTCAGCTTGCTCTGTATCTGCAGCACTGAGCAGGACTGAACTGTCCCGCGGTGCTTTCAGCTTCACAGACTTCAGGGTACCCATGCCCTGTTCCTGCCTTCAACACAAACCCAAGCCCTGTATTTATCTAAGGCGTCGACAGTGTGCCTGAGGAGGTCAGAGGGACCTTAGAGGAGTTGGTTCTTTTCTTCCACCATGCAAGGCCTGGGTACCAAATGCAGGTTGTCAGATTCGGCTGCAAACACCTTTATCCGCTGAGCCATCCCAAGAGCTACGTCTTTTCAAACAGATTCAAGCAGGAAATGGGAGCTTGCACCTATGGTCAGGGTGTGTGCACTTCATTTTATTTATTACTGCGTTTCTCCTAGAAAAAAATCAGAGGAGTAAATATTTTATGGTAATAAAGCAAGCCTAGGCTCCCAGGCTTCCTGCTTGTGCTGGCAGATTCTAGGTGGAGGGCCAGAATGGGGGTGCAGGGCTGGAGACAGACTTCCTCAGTCACTCAACGGTGGTAATTACCCGCTGGAAACGGTCTTGGTGTAACTAAGGTTAGAGGCCCAGGGCTGAGACGGTTCCACTGAGGGGCACCATCTAACAATGGGGACTCCGCTCAGCTGGCTCCAGAAGACTTTCCTGGGCCTGTTCAGCCCAGTGGACAGGCTACAGCCTCCTCCGTCAGGCATGGCAGCTCGCCCAGGACAAGGCCAGTCTTCCAATGGGCCACTGTGGCTGGGTGTCTGACTGAGCACAGAAGCCAGCTGTCCTGGGGCCATGGTCAGAGAAAGTGATGGGCCCAGAGAAGGCCTCCTCTTCCTGTTTGAGTTACAGAGGATGGCGGGCACCATTCTAACTTCCCCAAGTAAGTGCCAAACTCTGAAACATCAGGGGGCTACTCATGGCAATACCCTCCACTGTTTAAGGGACACACCTCAACTAAATGTGTCTCCTCCCCAACTTCTTCAGCGTGGGCCATCCCTTCCACTGTCCCTGCTGCCTGCTGGGGAGTCAGAGACAACCTGACTCGAAATCTCCCCCTTCCTCTAGGAAGGGACCCACTCTGCCCCATGGACCTGAGCTCTCCTCAGAGCCCACAACCTGCCCCTGTCCCCATGTCTGTCAGTACACTCAGTGTTACCAATTCCTCCAAGGAACCTCTCACCCCAAAGGATAATCTGCCTCAGTATACTCTGTGAACCCTAAACTCCTGATCCTGCAATGGCCAGAGTAGGGGCCCCTCAGCCTGGGCCAAGGGGACCGAGCCTCCAGCCATTCAGGAGTGCTCCTCTGCTTGTGTAAAGCTAACGCGATGTGCTCCACTGTCGCCGAGAGGCTCTGGTCACAGGGTAGAGCACTCCGGTGCTTGTGTATCTTGGTGAGTCTGTCCTTGTGGTCTTTCTTTTCCCAAAACATTTGTTCCTCATAGCCCATGTGCCTGCTGGAAGGCTTTAATCCCAAAGGCAAGACCCCTATTCTCAGACAGCCAAGTAAGAAAACGATCCAAGAGGAATATGGTGTTTCAGAAAGAAGGGTGGGTGCTCTGAGGCCTGAAGCCCCCCCCTCACCCCTGCCGTGTCTGTAACCGTGCTGGTCCCAGACTGGCACTGCACTGGGCCCCTGGCTGGTTTCCATGCACTCAGAGGTGATGGTGTCAGGTCAGTTGGGATGGGGATGGCGTTATTTGAATGTCTGAAGTTGTTGTCTCTGGGAACATTGAGAGGCCCTGTCCTGGTGGCCCGTGGATGTGCAATCCTTGTCTGAGAGGCACACAGAAGAGGGCTCAGAAGTGGGAGGGAGGGAAGTGTGTGTGTGTGTGTGTGTGTGTGTGTGTGTGTGTGTGTGTGTGTGTGTGTGTCAGCCCCAGGCGATGTTATCTGCTGAACAGGAAGGGAACCAGCTGAGGGCTGGGAGGTGCTGGTTGACGGGAGATAGATTGGAACTGTTTGGGGCTGCCTCTTCCTCCTCCTCCCGTTTCTTTCTTCCTCCTCATCCCTCTTCCTTCCCCTCCCTATTCTTTCTTTTCCTGCCCCCTTCACCTCCTGCCTCCAACCATCCTCCCTCTCCCTCCTCCCTCCTCCTACCCACCTCCTACCTCCTCTCAGTCCCTTCCTCCCTTTCCACAAGACCCTGCCACCTCAGCCTCCATGCCAGCTTTGGAATGCCTTTTTCTCCCCAGGGGGAAATGGTTCACAGTGATCTCATGGTGGCTGTTTAGAGAGTGGAGTTCTAAAGCTGTGTGCAAGTTTCTCTAGGTGGTTTTAGTCCTCCTATTGATGTTTGCCTAGAAAGTGTATAGGAAAGCGGCACCCGCCCCAGCCACCCACACTCCTTCATAATTGCCTGGCGCCCAGTTTCGCAGGTCTCTTCGCAGGTCTCACATGGCATCTGCCGCTTGCATGCTGGGTGACTGTGGGCAAGTCACTTCAAGCGGCTGTGCCCGGGTTCCCCGTCTGTGGAGTGCAGGTAGCAATGGCGATGGCGGCGGCATTGGGGGTGCTGCCTTCCTGGTACTGCCGCGGTCGCTGAGGTCATTTCCGCCAGGGCTTCCAAGGGCACAGAGCAGGGCCCATGCATGACTCTGAAGCCCACGTGCCACATCCTGCTCCCCAAGACTGCTCTCTAGGTCCTATCGTGCCTCCCTCGGGCTAAAATGGGAACTTGGAAGGAGCAGGAGCCCAGCTCAAGGCTGGGCTGTTGTGGGTATTTGGTGAGTTATCCACACTCCCTCCTGAGAGTGTGAGGACAAATCCAGTTAGGGATGAAGGGAGGTGGGGCTGCGTGGCTCTGAGTGGGGACAGAGCTGCTGAGTCCCCACTGTCTCATCTGCTGCTGAGTGGGGGACTACTGCCCCTCACCCCACCACCTCTGAGCTGGGAGGAGGTGGGACACAAGGCAAGGAAACAAGGTTGTCACAGCCCCCACCCCAGCAGAGGTGAGGTCTAGACAGCAGGGGTCTTAGCTCCAACCAATATGATGTTCCATCGAACCTCCTCCTGCCAGAGGGGTAGAGTGTCTAATGCTATACCAGGGTAGGAGGTAGGCGTGGGGCCGGGGCTGGGAGGTAGGCGTGGGGCCCGGGGCTGGCCTTTCAGGATAGCCCGGCCCACTTTTGAGCCTGAATTTCTGCTTCTTCATCCACCAGGATGCAAAGTACCCCACCACCAAGGCCCCCATCCCACCCCACCCACCCCCATGATGGACTGAAACCCTGAGGATAAAGGCGCCCGAGGGCCAGAAGAAAACATCCTCCTGAGAACTGAACTGGGTTAGTCACTACCTGGCACTCCTGCCGCCCTCCCGTTCTCTGTGGCTGAGGTTTTCAGCTGGCAGGGCGCTGAGGCCAGAGAGTGGCAGCCAGGGTGGCAGGCACTGTAGACACTGGGCCTCTGGGAGGTGTAGCGAAGGGGCTCCCGCAGCTCCCAGGAAACTGCCTGACAGGGACCTAATGAAAATTCTTTTCATCTTTGTCACACTGTGGGTAGCAGGCAGGCCAAAAGTCTAGATGTTTTCAAGGGAATTTTTAATTAGTATGTAAATTCGACTCTCAGCATTCAAATGTCATTTACTAGGTAAATGTTGCTCTCCACGCAGGTATTTATTTGATCCTGTCCCGCCAAGGTGCCTTTGTGACTCTCCTGAGTGTGTAATAACAGCATTTCAAAAACAAAATGAAATGCACCCTCCGCCACGAGACTGTCGATGTGCGCAGAATATTTTAGGGAGGCCGGCCGTGCCAGCGCTGTCAGCAGCACAGGCTCCCTCCATCCTGCAGGTCTGGCATCGCCTACAGCTAGAAGGAAGACCTCTTGTCCCCGAACCCTGACCCAGAGCTCTTCCTCAAAGGGACCTGGCTAGGGGCTCGGGGATAATGCCAGTGACCTGCACACAGGGGACTCAGAAGAAGGGGACCATGCAAGTGAACATTAATGCATGCCAGCATCGCATCCACGCAGTCCTGTGCATCCCCTGAGAAGACAGGGCGGAGGAAGTTTGTCAGCAGCTATGGATGCTTAATTCCAGGGTAAAAACTGATCTGGGGCTCCAAAGGCAGGAGAGAAACTTCTAGCCTTCCCGTGTGTCACTGTCTCCAACATGGTCACAGCATATTCTGAAAGGCAAAGAAGCTTCGCTGCATCAGGAACATGCTGCATGTGTGTTAGCAGCTAGCTGCATTCCCATGCTGCCCTGGTCCCAATCCCATTGTGAGGCACATTGGTCTCCCCAGCCATGTGAAGAAAGCAATGAGTGTGTCTGTGCATGTATCCCTGAGGATAAATACTCACGCTTGTGTGCATAAGGATGCGCATGTATGTGTATATATATATATACATGTGCCTGAGTACATGTCTGCAGTAGATGACTGTGTCTGCATACAGCATATATGCCTGTGTATAATATTGTGCATACAAGTTATGGATGTGGACATGTACATGTGTATCTATGTGTATACATGTGGATAAGCATATGTATATATGCCTGACTATATTGTGGGCTCATATGTGTCTGCAGGTATAAATGAATGTATGTATGAGAAAGTGTGTGCACATGTGTTTTATGTTGCTGGTGCATGTGTGTCTGGTTTACAGGTATGTGTGCATCCCTGCATTTTGTTAGAATGACTATTCATATATTTGTCTATTCTGTATACATATAGGTATGTTGAAGTGTGTACATGTATATACATGAGTATGCATTCATATGTACATGTGTGCATACATGCATATGAACATGCTTGAGGATGTCCATATATATGAACATACCTACATGCATGTGCATGTGTATATGTATACAGACAGCCACATGTATAAATGTATGTATACATTCTACACTCTGCATCTCTGTATACCTATGCATGCCTGTGAGTATGCATGCAGATGTGTGCATTTGTATGTGTGTACATGTGTCTGGTTATGCGTATTTATACATGCATGCACACATGAGAATGTACGTGTGTGACTATAAGTGTGTGATGGGCAATTTTGTCACCTCCTGGGCACCCCAGATGCAGATCAAAGTCTGGCAACCTGGCTCAGTGTGTTCAGTCCAGCACCCTCTCTGTCCCTGGCACAGCTGCCAATGAGGATGGTGAAGGCAGGTGTGTTCAGGTTCCCTGATGAGTTTGGCGGGCGGTGCCCCAAGCCTGCTGGTCTTCATGCCACTCCCATCACTCACCACCAATACCCCGATTTCTGAGCCATTGGCCGCCCACTGGTCCCACTTTCTCCTCCTTAGAAGTGTCATCTTGGACAAGACCCAGAGTCAAGTTCTCCGGGAATTTACCTGGAGCATCACACGGGGCAGAGGGGCCGAGAGGAGCTGAGCATGGGCTCACCCACTAGGTTCAGATGAAGACCAGCATGAACCAAGCCCTGTGAGCCTCAGGTAGAGCAAGTGGGTGGGGGAGGGGCCCCTATGTCTCCGCCTCCACCTCGCAGCATCAAGGCTCCCAGCTGATGTGTCCTATCCTCACCACAGCCACGCCTGGCGCACTGAGCAGGACTGATGTCCACCAGGACACCCTTTCTGCCAGTCACCCTCTGCTCTCTTCTGTATCTCATCCATCATCCAGCCAGCCAGCCATCATCTCTGCACACATCAATCATTCTCCATCCATCCATCATCCATCTACATACGCGTCTACTATCTATTATTCCATCAGTCACCCTTTTACTCACCATCATCTATCCATCCACCCATCGTTTTCCACCCAACCATGGCCCATTCAGCCATCATCCTCCATTCATCCACCCATTCATCATCTGCCCCCTCACCACTATCACCCATCTACCCATCTTCTCTATCCATCCATCATCCACCCATCCATTCATCAAGTCAACAGATACCTTTTAGAGAACTACCCGTGTGTCCTATGTTGCTCAAGATTTGGGGCACAACCAAGAGAGAGACCAGACCCCTACTCTGTAGGAGCTTACACTCTAGAAAGGCAGAGACACGAGAAACAGGGAATTAAATAGAACATTAGGGAAGTTTTAGGTAGATTTGAGCACAGCACAAGGTCCGTGTGTGTGTGTGTGTGTGTGTGTGTGTGTGTGTGTGTGTGTGTGTGTATGTGTGTGTGTGTGTGTTCTCAGGGTTCCCATGTGTTTTCCCAGAGTCCTGTGTGTGTGTTCCCAGTGGGGTAGGAGCTTAGAGTCCAAACACAGGTGTTTTCCAATCCCCAAGAGCTCTAAATAAGAGCTCATGCTGCACTTGGGCCTAGATGGAGATGTCATGGTTGGGCCTAGCCAAAGATGTCATCACGGGGGCAGGTTAAGTGACTTTCAAATGACCCTACCTGGTCTTGCCTTTATTGTCATCTCTGCTTGATGGCTAGGTCACGTGCCCATACTCACAACTGAGCCATGAGTTCTCCGAGCCCAACTCATGAGTCCAGGCAGGGAAGGGAAGGACAGACAATTCTAGGACATCACCTTCTGGTGAGTTGACCCTTGACCCCATCTCAGCCATCTGGGGCAGAGATGGAGGAAAGGGCTGCCTGACCTCACTCTTGTAAGGCTCTCGTCCCCATGGCACACAGTAGGATGCACAAGGTGACTCTACAGACACCGCCTCACCTGACTCCCCTTCCTCCCTCCTCCTTCAGGGAGGTTGAAACAAAACACTTGCTTCAGCTTGAGAAGCCAAACACCTTACCCAAGACAGGGAGTGTGGGGAGGGCCGCTGAGTGGGGTAGAGGATGTCTCCATGCTTCATTCAGCTCTTAAGGGTGGAGGCAGAGAAGGTTAGACACCATTATGCAATGCGCATACCATGCCTTCCTGAAGCAGGCTCGGACTCACCAGCATGTCACTGACAAGGCACAGCTGAGTCCCCAGAGGGCCAGGCTGAGGCTGGGCTTCATCTTGAATTTCCATTGCCTTACTCCACCCTCTGGGGAGGTGTGTTCTTCCTGACTGGTCCTGTGAATCCCCTCTTCTCTAGATGCTCTGGGACGGCTGACCTAGGCATTCCACTGACGTGGAAAAGGCTTCTGGGAGTCCATCCTGCTGCCTGGGAGAGTGATGGTCCTGAGGGCTTCCTGCGACCACATCCTCCCTGACAGACTTCAAAGCTCCCCCGGCAGATCCCATGTCTGTTCACGGCCCTGGGTGCTGCTGTTTACAAGATACCATTAAACCGGTGCTGATAATGTGAATTTGTTGAGTGTAGGTAGAGCTTTTCATCAGAACTGCTGGCTCCCCAATAACCATACAGAGACTAAAACGCCAGCCAATAGCTTAGGCTTGTCACTAACCAGCTCTTACAACTTAAGTCAACCCAGACTTCTTATCTGTGCTCTAGCACGCAGCGGTACCTTCTGCAGAACATAGTCACCTTGCTTCTCTGCAAGTCTCCTGCCCACTCCACCCTCCTCCTTCCCTGTGCTCTCTTTTTGTTTGCAAGCTCCTTCTATTCTCTGCCTTTCCAGTTATTGCCATTCGGCCTTTTATTAGACCAATGAGAGAACGAATATTCACAGTGTATGGGAAGTTTGCTGCACAGCAATTGAGCATCTACGCCTGCATCAGGCTGAATTGAGCATCTCTGCCTGCATCAGGCTGAATTGAGCATCTCTGCCTGCATCAGGCTGAATTGAGCATCTCTGCCTGCATCAGGCTGAATTGAGCATCTCTGCCTGCATCAGGCTGAATTGAGCATCTCTGCCTGCATCAGGCTGAATTGAGCATCTCTGCCTGCATCAGGCTGAATTGAGCATCTCTGCCTGCATCAGGCTGAATTGAGCATCTCTGCCTGCATCAGGCTGTCCTGAGAAGCCTTCAGTGTTCATGTTCCGCTGAGGTACAGGGAAACGTCCCAGTTCAGTCAGATGTGGCTCTAGTCCAGCCTGGCTTGAGTCCGAGTGAGTGTGACCATGGCTACCCTTCCTGGACCACAGTCTCTCCTACAGAGTTTGGTGGCCTCTCTGTGACCCTTCCCTTGGCAAGCACTCCATGTAGCACAGTTACTGGGTAAACTGAAGACCCCAACAGAGAGGATCATGATGGTTTCCGACATATATTACTTTAGTGTTGTGACCTGGGAACACAGATGACGTCAGGTGTCTGGCCAAGCCCCAGAGAGAGGGAGCAGGCGGGCAGAGGAGGGGTGCACAGCTCTGCCTGCCCAACATCTGGATCCTCCTCAGCTCCGTGTCAAGTTCCAGGCATTCGAGCTTTCTGGATGGTTTGGAGAGGCACCTTATTCATGGTCTCCATTTCCCCACCAGCAGAAATGAATCACCTCCCTGGGGTCATACCTCAGTCTTCCTGAAGTCCCCAGCCACACAGTCCTGCTGTCAGTAGGCCTGTCATACACATGTATATAGGTGTGGAATGTCATAGAAAGTTTGATGCTGAGTGGGAGATCCCCCACAATGGGGAGCTTGGTCTGACTCATGGATGACCTCACGTCTTGCTGGTGTCCTTAGCCCCTGAGAAATCTGTGCCTCTCAGTCAGGGCACTGGTAGATGCCAGAAGCTCTCTGATGGTCTTAGTGGGATTGAGTTTTCTTCAGTGTCACTCACGGTAGAGCCTGCCATGGTGGTATGGTCCTGTAATCTCAGCACTGGAGAGGCTGAGGCAGGAGGGTTACACATTCAAGGTCAACCTGGGCTACATAATGACACTAGTTTCAAAAAGAAGAAGAAGACAAAAAGAAGGAGGGGAGGAGGAGGAGGAGAAAGAGGAGGAGGAAGAGGAGGAAGAGGAGAAGGAAGAGGAGGAGGAGAAGAAAGAAGAAGAAGGCGAAGGAGAAGGAGAAGGCGAAGGAGAAGGAGAAGGAGAAGGAGGAGAAGGAGAAGCAGCAGCCACCACAGGGATTCGGGGTTCCCACACCGGAAGAATGGAAACATATGGGTCTGTGCAGTCTCCTAGGTAACCCTCTGAGAAGCCAACTGGCCTGACCGGGAGGGCTGACCTCGAGCCCCTTCAGCTTCAGGTAAGTGAGGGTCCAAGCAGTCTAGTTAACTCCAGGCTCTGGGGGAGCTTGCATCGCCCCAGGGTATGGTCACGTGCCACCAGTCCTAAGTCAAGCTGGTGGTCCCACTCCACCACTGACTTCACGGTGAGGTGTGTGAGATGTAGGAGTACACGTGCCAGACCCCAGAGCTCTCACGTCACCGAGTGCCTCCCGAGGCAGCTTTGCAGTGCCCCTCAGTCACCCACTTAAGATGTGTCCTCACTGTGAGCATTTCTACACATCCAAACTTGCTCTGTTCCGTCAGCAACAGAACTTTTACACAATGCTGAGTCCAAAAAGTTTCACGGGGCAGCATGACCAAAATCTCCTTCCATGAACTGTCTTAAAGTGGATTTTTTTATTGTGTGTGCATGTTCACATGTGGGTGTGTGCGCACATGCAAATGTGTATGAAAGCCAGAGGTCAACCCTGGTTGTAAGTCCTTAATACACTTCATGTGTGGTGACCCCCAGCCATGAAATTATTTCATGGCTACTTCATAGCTGTAATTTTGCTACTGTTAAGAGTCATAATGTGAATATCTGATACTCAGGATGTCTGATATTGAATCCCCTAAAAGGTCATGACCCACAGGTTGAAAACTATTGTCCAAGATCCATCCACCTTGTTTTTCTGAGACAGGTCTCTCATCCAACCTGGAGCTCACTGACGTGGCTAGGCTGGATGCGCCTGCCTCCACCTCCCCAGTGCCGGGATTACAGCCATGTGGCACCATCTACAGCTTTCTATGCGGGTGCTGGCCCTGGAACTAAAGACCTTGCCCTCGAGAGGTGAGTGCTGCATTGACTGAGCCCTCTTCCCAGTGCCTTACTGACTGAGCCCCAGCCCCTTTTGCCTTTATTCAAAAGACTCACAGCTCCCTAAGCCAGCATGTGCCAGGGCCCTGCAGCACATGGCCCAGCCTCCAGCAGTTTAAGCAGCCAAGCGAGAAGCCCAGTCATCCAACTCTCAAGGTCTACGGGATGGGCTGACACATCATTTCAATGCTGCACCTGTAGCGTCACAATATCCAAGGCAATGACCAAGCCCCTAAGATGTGAACTTGCTGATTTGAAACAATCTAATTATACTGGCAGCTGTTAAAAACCTTTATTGAAACTGCTTGTGCATGCCTACGTGTGTGAGCGCGTGTGTGTGTGCGTGTGTGAGTGTGTGCGTGTGTTTGTGAGTGTGTGTGTGTATAAGTGTGCATGTGTGTTGTGTGTACCTGTGTATGTGCAAAGGCCAGAGCCCAACGCTGGATTCCCTTCTCCATCAGGTGATCTTGTATTTTTGAGAACAGAGTCTCTCACTGAATACAGAGTTCATCATCAGTAAGACTCCGATCTGCCTGTCTGCCTTCCAGCCCTGAGATTATAAACCCACTGAACCCCGCTTGTTGAGTAGGGGTTGGGGATCTGAACTCAGAATCTCAGTCTTGCGCACCAGGCATCTCAACCACTGAGCCGTTTCCCAGCCCTCCAAATTAATTAACTCATTCCTTTTTAAACCCTGTTGGCTCTGTGTGTTATGGCTCACACAGAGGTCAGAGAAGCTTGGGGAAGCTCCAGGGGTCAAACTCAGGTCAAGGCTGGCCACCAGCTCCTGTAGGATGAAGTCTCATCAGCCTAGACTGATTTTTTTTTTAAGAAACTCGCATTGAAGGGAACTCCAGAGGGCTCTAGAAGAAACGCACACATTGAGATGAGGAAAGCTCCATCCCTGTGGACCAATCAGGGACTGAGGATTCACATAGCCTGGCACAACACGGGGTTCCCCAGATGGAGCACCCAGTCTCCTGCTGTCCCAGTGTGTCTCACTGAGCTGTTCTGTGGGCCAGCCACCAGCAGCTAGGTAACTCCGTAGAGCAGCTGAGGCAACAGCCCTGTCCCTAGAGGACAGGTGAGCGTGAACCCTGGTTCTCGGAGACAACTGCAGAAAGCAGAGACATGCTAGCCAGTGCCCATCCTTCTAAACTCTGCAGGTATCACCGACATCAGAAGCGGGTCCTGGGAGGAGAGTTAACACATCCTGAGTCATGGGTGGAAAGCCAGGGGCCCTATGCACCTGCGCAGGCTCTGGAGCAGAGTGGGAACTGAAATCAGGTAGTCTGGCCAGGTATCCAGAGCCCTGGAGCACTATGCAGAGAGGTCACAGAGGATTCTAGAATGGGTGAGCTCCTTGTCCTTCCTCTGTGCACTTAGTCTCTGAAACCCTGGCCTGCCAGCGCCTAGGAGAGTGCAGAGTGTCCTCCCTCGACACCTCCACAGCCCCACTCACCACCCAGGAGAAGCCCAAACCATCCGTTATATGGGGAAGGAGTTCAGAGAAACCAGGAAGTCCCTGATAAGTGACCACGAGTCTGGGCTCTATTTGAGGCTTTCACAATATGTTTTCACAGGCAATTGATCAAATAAAGAGGCTAGGTGTGGTGGCACCGGCCTTTAATTCCAGCCCCGTAAGGCCGAGACTGGAGCATCCCAAAGTTTAGGTCTGCCTGGGCTCCATGGTAAGATCCTGTGTCTAAATAAATAGTATTGGAACACACAGGAGGAAGCTTTGATCTTGGCCTTTGGGAGAGTAGTCTGGAAATACACACAGCAAGTAGTGGCTCTCAGAAGGCCCCAGGCCATGTCACCTTGTGGATGTTGCCACAAAGACAGAACCATTTTCGAGAGGAAGCACAGGGAAAGCCGGACTCCAGAGCAAGGAAGAAGGGCCACACATCAAGCCTGTGCATGAATCTTTGTTTTAATGCATGTGTGTGCACACACACGCTCCTATCTCTGCTTGTATGCATATGTGTATGTGTGTGTGCACACATGTGTGTGCACGTGTGTATATGTGTGCACATGTGTGAACATGTGTATGTGTACACGTGTGTGTACATGTGTGTACATCTGTGCATGTGTGTGCACGTACACATGCTCCTATCTCTGTATGTGCGCACATGTGCGTGCATGTGTGTATGTGTGCGCACATGTGCATTGTGTGCACATGTGTGCATGTGTGTGCACATGTGTATGTGTATGCATATGTGTGCATGTGTGTGCACATGTGTATGTGTATGCATATGTGTGCATGTGTGTACATGTGCACGTGTGTGCACATGCTCCTGTCTGTGTGTGTGTGTGAGAGTGCCTGTGTGTGCAGGAGATGGCTACTTCCTCCCTGACTAGTGTTGTGCAGCTGTGTCTCTAAATGAAAACATCTCCTGGAGGGAAGCCGCTGAGCTCAGGAAGAAGATTGTCAAGGCTAGAAAGTCCCCGAAACTACGAGATGCACAGTGGCCTCTCCCTGCCACACCCACTGGGTTATTAGATCACAGTGTTGAGCAAGACCACCTGGAGGCTATCCCAAGGGACTTACCCAGCAGCTTGGGTCCCAGAAATCTGACTGGGATGGCAAGGACTGAAGAAAGGACAGACACGGACACACAGAAAAGCTACAATCAGGAAGGTTGCATTCTCTCTGACCACCAACTACAGCAGCGTCCTGGAACCTTGGCGTGTTTATCATGCATGACACAAGGGGAGGAACTGACTAGCCTAGGTGGGGGTGCCTGCAGGGGGCAGTTTCCGGCTGTGAACATCCAGGAGGGGGAAACTGTAGTGGCCAGCTTTTGCACACGCTGCCAGCACTCAGAGCTTTGTTTGTCCCCGTAGGTGTGAGGCATTGGTCCTTGACGTGGTTGTGCCTGTGTTAAAAATACACATTCACTCAGGACTTCACCCATTTCTTACACATTCACTCAAAGCCTCCTTGGATTCTCACATTCTCCAAGTTTATATGTCAGGGAGAGGAGACCTCAGAGCAGCCTGCAGGTCAGGCAGGGAGCTCATAGAAGCATGCCCCTTCCTAGTGCTGGTTGGGCGCTCAGAGGCCAAGCGCCATGATCGCAGCTGGTTCCTCCAAAGCGGGCAACACTCCGCCACAGATTACCTGGAGCTGCCATCCACCTGCCCTACCTTCTCCATTGGGCCTACGTTTCTTCTGCAGAAACTGTCATTTGTCTCCTGGGAAGACATGCTCAGGACATGGTGAGTAGAATAAACCTTGACTTCAGAACCCTCCAGAAACCAGCGATACACTTCCTAAAACTATTTCTTGCCTTTGAAGAGTCCACACTTTCAGTGGATCTTGTAGCCAAATTAATAATGTGGCCAAATTAATAATGTGGCCAAATTAATAATAATAATAATAATAATAATAATAATAATAATAATAATAATAAAGACTGTATTTAAGTTCTGTCCCACTGTGTATTTAACCTGTTTGTTTAAGCTATCTTTAAGAAAACATAACAGCCAACCTCACTTGCCCTGGATTTCCAATGTAATCATCTTTCATAATCTAAGCTAATGCATAACTGTAATCTTAAGTTATATTCTCTTCCATGCTCCTGACCTAGAAATATGGTGTGCTGTGTGTGTGTGTGTGTGTGTGTGTATGTGTGTGTGTATGTGTGTGTGTGTGTGTGGTGTGTGTGTATGTGTGTGTGTATGTGTGTGTATGTGTGTGTGAGTGTGTGTGTGTATGTGTGTGTATGTGTGTGTGTATGTGTGTGTATGTATGTGTGTGGTGTGTGTGTGTGTATGTGAGTGTGTGTCTGTGTATGTGTGTGTATGTGTGTGTGTGTATGTGTGTGTGTCTGTGTATGTGTGTCTGTGTGTGTGTATGTGTGTGTGTGTATGTATGTGTGTCTGTGTGTGTATGTGTGTGTGTGTATGTGTGTGTATGTGTCTGTGTATGTGTGTCTGTGTGTGTGTATGTGTGTGTGTATGTATATGTGTGTATGTGTGTCTGTGTGTGTGTATGTATGTATGTGTGTGTGTCTGTGTGTGTGTATGTGTGTGTATGTGTGTCTATGTGTGTGTATGTGTGTGTGTATGTGTGTGTGTGTGTGTGTGTGTGTGTTAAAATTATTTGCTTCCTGCAGTCAGCAGGTTGGAAGCAACCGTAAAACAAAACCAACATCCCATAAATGTTTGATGCAATATGTGGACAGACGGCGGTGAAACCTGAGCACAGTTTCAGTGCTATGCTGGGTCATTCGGGGCCAGTGCAGTAATGTCTTTCCTTGCGACCCTTTGTTAAGAGCTCTGTGGAAAAGCACTGTCATAGAATGTTTTCTGTGTTCCGTAAACACCAAGCGAAGCCCATTGTTAGGGATACACACACAGCAGGCAGACACAACGTATGGACAGACAACACAGGACAGACACACACAGTAGACAGATCAGTAACCACAATCTACAGGCAGAAGTCATGGCGAGAAGAGTGGAGAATCTGAATTTGTGCTCACTCTGTCAAACTACCTAATGAGGACTTCTGTGGTCTGTTCCTTAATGCGGCATCGATGTGCTCACTCCCGACTCCTTCACCCTCTGCAGTGGACCTGGGCAAGCAGCTTTGCTTCCCCGTGCCTCTGTTTTCTTCCCCTTTAAAGCCTGACCCACCTGGAGCCTGGGCCACCCTCCCCATGCTCTCTCTCCTCTTTCTAGATTGCATTTAAAGACTGTGGCAGTGTGACTCAAAGGATAGCTCCTTATAGACAGTGACAAAGTTAAACACAAACTGCCTTGTTTCAGACCTGAGACACTGTCTTTGCCCTCCTCAAAAGGCAAATAGTAGTTAATGCATACACACACACACACACACACACACACACACACACACACACACAGAGCACATACACATAGCACATACTCTGTTGTAGCTATGTAATTGCCATGCTCAGAAACTCAGGCCAGATTTGGGTTTGGATGTCAGGCTGAAGGAGCCTCTGATGCAAGTGTCTTTCTGGGACAAGTGGCCTCTCGGGAGCCAGGAGGGAGATGGTGGCACCTCTACTCCTCAATAATAAGCTGTGAGCCTCTTGACCCCACTCTAATCTGCCAGGGGACAAAGGATCAGTGGGAGACCTGAGGCGCCCTGGGGATCTTGCTCTCCGTGGTGGCCAGTGGCCTCCAGATAGAAAGGGGACATACTGTACACCCTTCGGGACCTAAGATGACGCTTGTACTCCATCACTGGGTGCCAAGGCCCAGAGGCGCTGCCCAGCATCTCCCAAAAGCACAGTGCTGAAGAAAGACCCAGAACCAGGTCAGAGAGCCAGCAGCGTGGTTTGCCTGTTTTTATGACACAGTCAAAAACAAGAAGCCAGGGAAGTGAGGTATCCAGCCGAGATGGTGACTAAAACCCTGCCCTGGCCACCACTGTGGTCAGCTGACTCCAGCCCTGTAAAGCCGGTGCGGTGCGGCAAGCCTCCCATTGCAGTGTCCATTGCCACGCTTTTATGTCTTGGCCTGGATGAGCAGGGGCTCCTGTGGGAAGCTGACTCTCAACTTCCATCCATAACTGTTCTCTGTGCCACTTACCTGTTTGTGCAGCGTCCCGATGAGTGCTGGGAAGTTGCTGCAGTCAGGACACCACGGAGACACTGGGGAGGGGACACAGCCCTGCCTCACTGTCCGGCCTTGCCTTGCAATACAGGTGTCTCTTTGTATGGGGGAATGTTCCCAGTGTTCTCCGTTCCTGAACCTCTGTCCTCATGTTTCACACTGCCTTCCAGGGCACACACTGATGGGGACAGTCAAGAAGACACAGACCACACAGCCAAGGACAGCCAGGCTGGCTGTCCCCAGTGCTCACAGGGTTCTCTCGTGGTCAGGAGACGCTCTGCCAGTGTGGTCTTCAATCACAGTGCTGAGCAGGTCAGCTGGAGGCTGCCCCAGGAGACTCCAGAGGGACCATGGGCGCACCCCAAATTCCCAGACACCTCAGAGCTCTGATGTCCACTAGGTGCACAGGCCGTTCACCCTCTCCTCCTAGTGGGCAGGGGAAGTGCAGCTCACACTAATGCCTCATTTACGGATTTGTGCACACTGACACAGGTACATGTGCACACACATATGAGTAAGTATGGACAGACAGGTGTGCATGTAACAAACATAAATATGCACATGTGCACATCTGTATGTACATGCATTCGATACATGCACAGCATATACAGATGCACACACAAGCATATCCACTGACACAGGTATGTGAGCACATACATACTTACATAGGCGTGTGCACACACTCTCTCACTCCACACATACACACCCTAGCAGCTGCTGGAAAGAGAACAGACAAGTCAGGAAGGGGAGGTCAGCTCCTCTGGTGTGTGTTCTTAGAATTTCTTTCACATCCAGAAGGGAGAAGGACTTTGCCGTGTGCAGAGCCGTTCCCACCTCCAGAGCCAGGTGTGGGGCTCCAAGGCAGCCTATGTGGCTATGAGCAAAGCAGGGTATCTGTGAGCAATACATGGGCTGCAGGCAGAGTCCAGGGCCTGTATCCCTGCTTTCCAACAGGCCAAGGGCATCAAAGACTGAGACAGGACAGACCCACACTCTGTGTGACCTTGGGGTCAGCAGCTCTCTAAAAATAAAATCAGATCTCTCTCTCTCTCTCTCTCTCACACACACACACAACACACACTACACACACACACCACACACCACACACTCACACACCACACACACACCACACACACACACTACACACACACCACACCACATCACACACACCACACACACCACACACACACACACACACCACACACACACTCCACACATACCACACACACACCACATACACACATACACCACACCACACACACACACCATACACGACACACCACACACACACCACACACACCACACATACACCACACACACCACACATACACACCACACACACCACACACACACCACACACACACACACACACACCACACACACACACACACACACACACACACACACACACACACACACACACACACACACACCACACACACCACACACACACACACACACACACACACACACTACACACACACACCACACACACTATACACACACACACCACACACACCACACATACCACACACATACACCACACACCATACACACCACACACACACACACACCACACACACCACACACACCACACACACACACACACACACACACACAGCACACACACACACTACACACACACACACACCACACACACACACACACACACACCACATACACCACACACACACCACACACACCATACACACCACACCACACCATACACACCACACACACACACACCACACACACACACACCACACACACACACCACACACACACACACACACCACACACACACACACACACACACACACACACACACACACACACACACACACACACACACACACACACACACACACACACACACACACACACACACACACACACACACACCACACACACCACACACACACATACACCACACACACCACACATACCACACACATACACACCACACACACCACACACACATACACCACACACACACACACCACACACACACACCACACACACACACACACACCACACAGACACACACACACACACACACCACACACACACATACACCACACACACCACACATACCACACACATACACACCACACACACCACACACACATACACCACACACATACCAAACACACACACACACCACACCACACCACACACACCACACATACCACACACATACCACACACACACACACACACACAACCACACACACCACACACCACACACACCACACATACCACACCACACCACACACACACACACACCACACACCTTACACCTCACACACACACACCACACACCTTACACCTCACACACACACACCGCACACCACACACACACACACCACACACACCTCACACACACACACACCACATACACACATACACCACACACCATACACACCACACACACACACACCACACACACCGCACACCACACACACTACACACACACACACACACACACACCACACACCACACATACCACACACATACACACATACACCACACACACACACCACACACACACACACACACACACACACAACCACACACATACACCACACACATACACACACCACACACACCACACACACCACACATACACACACACACACACACCACACACACCACACACACACACCACACACACACACCACACACACTACACACACACACCACATACACCACACACACACCACACACACCATACACACCACACCACACCATACACACCACACACACACCACACACACACACACACACACACACACACACACACACACACACACCACACACACACACCACACACGACACACACACCACACACACCACACACACACATACACCACACACACCACACATACCACACACATACACACCACACACACCACACACACATACACCACACACATACCAAACACACACACACACCACACCACACCACACACACCACACATACCACACACATACCACACACACACCACACACACACACAACCACACACACCACACACCACACACACCACATATACCACACCACACCACACACACACACACACCACACACCTTACACCTCACACACACACACCACACACCTTACACCTCACACACACACACCGCACACCACACACACACACACCACACACACCTCACACCGCACACACACACACCGCACACCGCACACACACACACCACATACACACATACACCACACACCATACACACCACACACACACACACACACACACACACACCACACACACACACACACACACACACACACACACTACACACCACACATACACACACATACACACACACCACACACCACACATACCACACACATACCACACACATACACACACACACACACACACCACACATACCACACACATACACCACACACCATACACACCACACACACACACACCACACCACACACACCACACACACCACACATACCACACACACACACACCACACACACCACACACACACTACACACACACACACACCACACACACTACACACACACACCACATACACCACACACACACCACACACACCATACACACCACACCACACCATACACACCACACACACACACCACACACACACACCACACACACACACACCACACACACACACACCACACACACACACCACACACGACACACACACCACACACACCACACACACACATACACCACACACACCACACATACCACACACATACACACCACACACACCACACACACATACACCACACACATACCAAACACACACACACACCACACCACACCACACACACCACACATACCACACACATACCACACACACACCACACACACACACAACCACACACACCACACACCACACACACCACACATACCACACCACACCACACACACACACACCACACACACACCTCACACCGCACACACACACCGCACACCGCACACACACACACCACATACACACATACACCACACACCATACACACCACACACACACACACACACCACACACACCGCACACCACACACACCGCACACCACACACACACCACACACACACACACACACACACCACACACCACACATACCACACACATACACACATACACCACACACACACCACACACACCACACACATACCGCACACCACACATACACTGCACACACACCACACACACACACACCATACACCACACACACACACACACCACACACACACACCATACACCACACACACACACACACACACCACACACACACACCATACACACCACACACACACACACCACACACACACACCACACACACCACACACACACACACCACACCACACACACCACACACACTCTGGACAAGATGGAGTCTCCCTCCCTGGAGGGTGGGGGACAAGCCAAAGCTTCAGGGACCCCGAGTCTGCACACCCTTGCCCTTGCTCTGTTTCCTGGCAGTGCTCAACACACACTTGGCAAAAACTCAGAAGGAAGGGGCTGAGGAATGACGGGATGGAACGAATTACCCTGAAGATCAGTCGCTCGGGCTCAAGCCCAGGTCCTCGCAGAGTCTTGCGTGAAATCTTACAGAGTGGGGCCAACAGAACCACCAGAAAAATTCAGTAATAAAAGCCAGCTGTGGCCCCAGCCCTTCCCAGGCAAGGCTGTGGTTCCTGCCACTGGGAACGCTGACAGAGGCAAAAGCTGCCAAATGAGAGCCCGTTTCCTTTCCTCCCAAAGAGGGGAGTGTTTGGGAGCTGCAGCCTAAACATTCCCTCAGAACTCCAACGGCCCACAGAAACAATTCAAGACGCCGCTTCTCGGAAACACATCTGCCCAGAGTGGCTGGACCCAGCTGGTGGGGACCGCCATTTTCATTTGAGCCCCGCATCTCCAGTTTTGCAAGGCTGTGGGATCATGCTCTGGGGTTCATCCCTGCTTTTGTGAACTAGAGTCTACCAGGCTGGGGGTGCTGCCTGCATATGGTAAAATCCATAGAGGTTGAGCCAGAGCCTCTACAGCCACAGCCCTGTTCTCTGACCTGTGGGGTCCCAAAGACAGAGCCAGGGGCTCTGGAGACAAAATCCAAGGTTGGCAGGAGGCGCAGCAGGGCGGGGAGGAGGCCAGAGGGCTTGAGTTCTGTGGGGTTCTGTATTCTCACTTGCCTCCCAGAGATCACAATGATCACTCCCGTTACATTCAAGTCCAGCGTGAGGGCCTCGTGGGCCGAGGAAGCTCAGACAGACAGCGAGGAATACGTCAGTGAGGCCACACTTAGAATACTGAGTTCCGGAGATTTGCATCTCTACCCAAGAGAACAAAAAAGTAAAATGGGGTCTGGAGAGATGGCTCAGTGGGCAAAGTTTTTCCGCACAAGGCTGATTTCAGTCCCCAGAACCTGTAAAAGCAGGACCTAGTTGTGTGAGTAGGGCAATCCCAGTGTTGAGGGTGGGGGGCAGAGTCATTGTGATCCCTGCGGCTCACTGGCCAGCCAGCCTTAGCCAATCAGTGAGCTCCAGGTTCAGTGAGAGACCCTGCCTCAAAGGATAAAGTGGAGATCCACTGAAGACACCCGATGTCAACCTCTGGGGTCTGCACGCATGAATGCATATCACAGGCGCACACACACACCCTGAAAAGCATGAATAAATAAGAGTTCTTTGTTGTTGTTTTTTTCCAAGTGGCTTCTTTCATTGTGCTGGGGTTTTCTGGGCCCAATGTGGCACAGTGGGCAGATAGGTACCCTTTTTAGAAGTCACAGTGCATGCTTCAGTATGTGCACAATAGAATGACCTTAGGGCAACTCCACCCTAGAGGCAAGTCGTCTGGCCATAGTGGACCAAAAGCCCCGTGAAACCCATGTGACCCGCAGGAGCCTCACCTTCCCCTTTGTTCCCAGCCTTCCTGGAATGCCCTCAGCCGGAGATGGTTAGCTCCCTGCCCTGACACGTTGCAGAGTCTGTCTGCCTGCCTGTGACATCTGCCCAGGTGTCAGAGTCTCTCTTCCTGCCCTCTGCTTGGTGTTTACCTACTGACTAAATCTCAATAGAGTTCAGAGATCAGCTATTCCAAGCGTGATGCTCTGTAGGAAAGGGTGGGGTGGGGTGGGGCTGGAGAACTGCTTCAAAGGGGCCTTGAGGACGAAGCACCATCCTTCTCCCTCTACGCCCTTATTTGTCCCTCCTTCACCCTACACTCGCAGGAGGCAGGAGTGTGACGCAGCCACCATGGAGGTGGAGCCACGCCCACTGTGCTGCTGTCATCAAAGGCACTGCTGATCTCCTGAAGACATGGAACCTGCCAGGTGCTGCCCAGTGAGCAGCCCGGCCTCTGTTCCCCCTCCACTCATGTCCACAGAGACCGGTAAAGGCCTGTGAAGTGAGGCCTCTCCCCAGGCGTGAGGTCTGAGCACTTCTCTCTTTGACAAGATGGTGGCAGGCACTCAGCAAATGGCAAAGGCCTGGGCTGGCACGGGGCCATGACAGTACCCACCCTGGGCACGGGGTTGGCACCAGCCCTGCTCCCCCTGCCAGCCCCACCTGGGAGCGCTGATCTTCCTCACCCGGGAAGGGTCAGCCTGTCCGCTCCACGCAAGTGCGCTCCTAGTACTGGAGGGATTCCCCCCACTAGATGTCTTCAGCTAAATCACGGCTGGGGAGACGGCTCTGTCAGTCAAGTGTTTACTCAGGTCGTGAAGGCCTGAGTTTGAATCTCCATGACCTAAACAGAAAGCCGTCCCTCTGGTACTTGCCTGCATCCCCGGCCCATCCAACTGGTGAGCTCCGCGTTCAGTGAGAGCCCCTACTTCAAAATAATTCACAACAAGGTAAAGAATGGGGAAGGGACTGAATGCCAGCCTCTAGTCTACACACACACACACACACACACACACACAGAGAGAGAGAGAGAGAGAGAGAGAGAGAGAGAGAGAGAGAGTCCTCAGAGAGAGAGAGAGAGAGAGAGAGAGTCCTCCCTTCCCCTTACACAGTTGAGGCTTACCTCACAACAGGCTAGTGCCCGGGGACAGCAAGATGCCCACCCTGCAGATTTGTAGGCAAAAGGCTGTAAGTAGGATAGTTTGCCTTTTTGCCCCCCCCCTTTTTAAAGCCTTTTAGCTTCATTCTTGTCATGCTAAATAGAGGGACTACAGAGTTTGGGGAACTTTCTCCTCTTTCCCTCTCCCATTGGCTGAGCCATGCCACCAAGGCGGCCTCAGCAGCTGCTCAGCAGCTACCTGCGGCTTCCACAGGCCCTACACACTGGAGACGGCTGCTCACCTTCTGAGACACCTTGGATTGGAATATGAAGGGCAATAACCTCTAATTCTGTTTGGGTCCAAAAACATTCACTATGCACCTATGTTCTGCCAGAAAATCAGCACTGCCAATGCTTTCCGTGGATCGGGCGCAAGCTCATCCGTTTTTATCTTCACGACAGCCTCGGTGGATGCATGGAAACGGATGCTGAGGCACGAGGAAGGGCGGAGGCACCCACAGCCACACTGGTCCAAATGGAAGAGAAGAAAATGGAATCCATTTCTCCTGCTCGCCGTGGTGGTCTGGGATGGACCCAAGCGAGAGCCATAATCTCAAGGTGACCTAGTGCGGCAGCAACGGGCCCCCACCAACTCCAGGAGCCCCATCCAAAGCCAACGTCATCCCAAAGCAGATCCCTGCCCCAGCAACCCGCTGAAGGCCGTTCAGAGCCCAGCCTGCACAGAGACTTCATTCTTCCATAAAAGGAGGCCCGTTTGCCGAGGGAACCTTCCAATCAGAAGTGGTAAGTGATTTGCTGTAACTCAAACTCGGATGTGGATGGCAAGCCCTAGCTCATGACTATTTTGAGCCCAGGAAAGCCCACAAGGGTGTCTATTCTGAGACAGTGACACAAAAAGATACAGTTAGGAAAATGTGTGGAGATTGGGAATAAAGAGTCACTCCCACGCGCCCAGCGAGAGCTTCAGCCCCGGATCCAAGCTTAGAAGCAGTGTTTGCCCCATAGGCACCTGGGCAGGCGACTTCCTGCTGGCTGGTGCTCTCATGGAGAGGCCTGAGGTACAGGTACACCTGTGCATGCAGGTGTTGCTGGAAGGGTCTGGGGGCGCACGGAATGGAGCCACAGGCAAGAGGCTGGAAAGGGGCTGAGACGCCCACCTTCACCTAATCGCCCCAGCTGCAAGCCCAGAGCCAGGACCGGGCTAAACCCAGGGCGTGCTGGCTTACTTAATCAGACTCCCAAAACACAGGTTATTGGAATCCCTCCCTCAAAGCTTACAAATTAAGACAGAAGGGCTGGGGAGATGGCTCAGCAGTTAAGAGTCCTTGCTGCTCTTCCAGAGGACCCACGTTCAGTTTCTAGCACCCACAACTGCCATCAATTCCAGCTCCGGGGGATCTGACATCTTCTGGCTTCCGCAGGCACCCACACACACATGTATCAGGCACATAAATAAATAATTGTTAATATTAATTGAAGAGAGAGCTGAGAAATTTTCTAATGCCACCAAGTAGAGCAATGAACTCATGCAAGCCCCACCCCCAAGCCTACCGCCCACCCCCAAGCCTACCGCCCACCCCCCAAGCCTACCGCCCCACCCCCAAGCCTACCGCCTACCCCACAAGCCTACCGCCCACCCCCCCAAGCCTACCGCCCCACCCCCAAGCCTACCGCCTACCCCACAAGCCTACCGCCCACCCCCCCAAGCCTACCGCCCCACCCCCAAGCCTACCGCCTACCCCACAAGCCTACCGCCCACCTCCCAAGCCTACCGCCCACCAGTGAGGTCACAGGTCCTGTAACGCTGGGAGGTGAGGTGACGGTGAAAAGTGAAAAGTGTGTCTGCACATGGTCCTCTGTAGATGCTGCCAAGGACAAGCATCTTCATAAGACACACGGGCGAATACAGGAAGATGGAGCTAGGAACTGGGGGCCTTCCTTGCTTGGGCAGAGCAGAAAGGTGCGGCCTCCAGAGTGCCACAGCCCTCAGGACTCCTCAGTTTGGTCCTGGTCCCTGGAACTATGACAATGCCACCTTTCAGCTGTTTTAAGCCACACAGGGTGGGCCATCTGTCAACCCACAGCGAGCCCTCCTCTGCCGACAGCAATCTGGAGATGAAGATGAGAAGGCTGGGTCAGGAGTCAGGTGCCCCACAAGGGAACACTCGTCTGTGTCATACCCCTGGGAAGAAGCCACCACAGGAGTGACTTGGGGTCAGGGTCTGGCTCTAACAGGGCTAGCCGTCAGGAAGAACCATGGGCAAGGGTCACCATAGACTCCAGTTAACGTGTCCTTTGACTGCCCGGGACTGTGTAGTCACTAGAACTCAGAGGCCACTCAAAGTCACTCCCCACAAATCCAAACACCCCTCCTAGAGGGAGGAAAGCAACTTGTGGGATTTAGTAGGAGCCTGGAACCACCTTTGAAAATATCCTCAAGTGTTTGTAGAGGGAGGAACATATTCCTCAGTTCCATTTGGACACAAACATGTCTGCAGTCCTTGTGGTCATTTTGTAAGATTCCAAACCACAAACCCCGAAAACAGTGTCACCTCCATCAGGACCTCAGCTTGGGGGTGGCCCCACCCATAATGGGCTGGACCTGCCCCATCAATCACTAATTTGAAAACTGTCCTACAGGCTTGCCTACAGCCCAGTCTTACGGAGGCATTTCCTCAACTGAGGCTCGCTCTCTCAGCTGTTTCTAGCTTGGGTCAAGTGGACATAAAACTACCCAGCACAGTGTGTAAAGACATCTGCCACCAAGCCTCACGACATGAGTTCAATCCCCAGGACCTACATGGCTGTCTCACAAGTTGACCTCTACCTTCCCCGTGTGCTGTGGCATGAGCATATAAACACACACAAATAAGTAAATATTTAAAAGGAAACAAGAGAGGGAAGGAGGGAGGGAAGGAGGGAGGGAGGAAGGGAGGGAGGAAGGGAGGAAGAGAGGGAGGGAGGAAGGGAGGAAGGAAGGAAGGAAGGAAGGAAGGAAGGAAGGAAGGAAGAGAGGAAGGACGGAAGGAAGGAAGGGAGGAAAGACGGAAGGAAGGAAGGGAGGAAGGGAGGAAGGGAGGGAGGAAGGGAGGAAGGAAGGGAGGAAGGAAGGAAGGAAGGGAGGGAGGAAGGAAGGAAGGAAGAACGGAAGGAAGGAAGGGAGGAAGGAAGGGAGGAAGGAAGGAAGGGAGGAAGGAAGGAAGGGAGGAAGGAAGGGAGGGAGGAAGGAAGGAAGGGAGGGAGGAAGGGAGGAAGGAAGGGAGGGAGGAAGGAAGGAAGGAAGGGAGGGAGGAAGGAAGGAAGGAAGGGAGGACGGAAGGAAGGGAGGAAGGAAGGGAGGAAGGGAGGAAGGGAGGAAGGGAGGAAGAGAGGGAGGGAGGAAGGAAGGAAGGAAGGAAAGAAGGAAGGAAAGAAGGGAGGAAGAGAGGGAGGGAGGAAGGAAGGAAGGAAGGGAGGAAGGAAAGAAGGAAGGTAGGAAGGGAGGGAGGGAGGGAGGAAGGGAGGGAGGGAGGGAGGAAGGAAGGGAGAGAGGGAGGGAGGGAAGGAGGAAGGAAGGAAGGAAGGAAAGAAGGGAGGAAGAGAGGGAGGGAGGAAGGAAGGAAGGGAGGAAGGAAAGAAGGAAGGAAAGAAGGAAGGTAGGAAGGGAGGGAGGAAGGGAGGAAGGGAGGGAGGGAGGGAGGAAGGAAGGGAGAGAGGGAGGGAGGGAAGGAGGAAGGGAGGGAGGGAGGGAGAGAGGGAGGGAGGGAAGGAGGAAGGGAGAAAGGGAGGGAGGGAGGGAGGGAAGAAGGGAGGGAGGGAGGGAGGGAGGAAGGGAGGGAGGGAGGAAGGGAGGGAGGAAGGAAGAAAGGACGGAAGGACGGCGAGGGCTGGGAAACGCTGGTGACGGACGGCGAGGGCTGGGGAAACGCTGGTGACAGAAGGACGGGAGGACGGAAGGACGGAAGGACGGAAGGACGGGAGGACGGGAGGACGGCGAGGGCTGGGGAAACGCTGGTGACCAGAAACACTTGTTCCCTAGCAGACCTGCGATTGGTTCTGAGCATTCATGTGTCAGCTCGTAACTGTCTGTAACTCCAGTTCCAGAGATCCAAAGCCCTCTTCTGGCCCAATTCTGTAGGAATTGCATGCACATGGTGCACGTACATCTTGGGACAGCACAGGAGACACTGGGCAAGCCGGAGTTCACCCCTGAAGAATAGCCCAGCTACTTGCTGGATTTCTCTCCATGAGGGACAATGAACCCCTTGTTTTTAGGGCCCTTTAGATGAGTGGTCACTCAGCTTGCGGGGGAACCTTCCTGACTGACACGGTACCACACCACGGTGTGCGGAAGAAATGTGCTGCCTGTGGTGTTCACTGAAAGGCAACTCAATACAGCGCACCTTCTCCAGGGCTGCAACCGCCTGTGGCCCTAGCCAGGCCCAGTTTAGACCAGGAAACTAAAACACAGAGAAGCAAAGCCACCGGCCCAGAGGTACAGCGATGAAGCAAGTTCCACCTGCTCCCAGGCCTGTGCACTTAATCGGGTCCCCACCACAGCCGTGAATCCCAACAAGGTCCCTCTGTCTTCTGCAGAATGGCTGGCCCGCGGCGAGCGGCCCTGATGGGAGATGTCATTCTGTAAACATGTTTCTCATACTGGTTAATGAATAAAGCACTGTGGACCAATGGGAAAGCAAGACAGGCGGGGCTAGGAGACCAGGAGGAAAGAGGAAGGAGTAAGGAGGAGTCAGCATGGAGAGCCGAAAGAGAACAGCACGCTGGCCAGCTGGCTGGTAAGATGACCACGTGGAAATACTTAGATAAGTAGAAATGGGTTAATCATTAAGACAGAGCTAGCCAATAAGGAATTAGTAACTGGCCAACAAAATTATATCAAATACAGAGTCTCAGCATGTGATTTTGGGCTGGTGCTGTGGTAGGACCAGACCTGCGGCAGGGAAAAAACCTTCTGGTGACATGGCCCTGCATCCTTGCCGGATGGTGAAGATGGAGCTTTCTGTTCCCACCTGGTCCCACAGCGGTTTAGCCCCAAATGAGCACACAGAAACATTAATTATTAAACTGTTTGCCGATGGCTAGGGCTTCTTACTGGCTAGCTCTCTCTTAATAATTCACCCATAACTACTAATCTATATATTTCTACATGGCCTTATCTTACCAGAGAAAGCCTGGCGTGCCCTATCTTCCTGGTCTTTACATGGTGTCTCTCCGTGGCAGCCTCTCTCCTCATCCTCTCCCCAGAATTCTCGTCTCATAGACTCAGCTATACTTCCTGCCTGCCAGTCGGCGTTTTATCCATCAGTCAGTAAGAGGAACATATATACAGAAGGACGCTCCCATCAGGATGATCACCGCTGCTCCATGCTCCCACTGGGAACTTTAAATGGGTTCGTGGGATGCCTGCCTGTGGTAACTCCCCAAATGACGAGGGCCAGAGGGCTGGTGTTTTGTGTGTGAGTGGAGACTCACAAGTGGCTTTCTTCAGCTCACGACAAATGCGATCAACTCCTGTCTCCGGGCCCTGTGTCATCTGTCCCTCCTCTGAGCTACACAAGGTCAGCCTGGGCCCTCTTGCTGCACACAAAGACTGTGTCTTCAGAGTAACTGTCACAGCACCTACCCCACCCCGGTGACTCGTCAGCCTTGGTGTCCCATAATGTGATATAAAGTGGATGGATAAGAATCTAGGAAATGATAGGCTGATGGATATTTATTTGAGGAGAAATCACTTACACCAGAAACCGATGACTGCCGTGGGTTCCCATCCCAAGGATGCCTCCGGATGCTGTCTGTCTCCGACCAGGAAGCAAGGGAGAGAGAAGCTGGGGTCCGGGACTCCAGACCTAGTCCCCCAGGTCACACCGGCACCTGTCCCCACACACCAATGGGCGTGGTCAGTGAACAGGTGTGGTGCGGGCAGGGTGGATATCTCACTTCTATGTGAGACCCCACATCAGGCAAGCTTCATGAGAAAAGACGTCTTCAACTTTGTTTGTAGTTGCTACAGACATACTCCGGCCTAAGAAGGATCAAAAAATCATTTACAAATGAAGGAGCAGACCCTCCGTGTGCCACCCTGGCTGTCCCTGGCTCCACAGAATCTGAGCTTGTCCTACCTGAGCCGAACACACCAATGTGGCAGCCTCAGATGCAGCTTCCCAGAAACCATGTTTGAATGGCCACAGCAGGCAAGCTGGGAGCTAAGCCGCTGGGCCAGGCACTGAGCGCACAGCCTTCCACTGGCATCATTTCCTGCCAGCCACCTGTGGGTGTTCACCCTGTTCCAAAGCAGCTTCTGTGTCCCCTCCCGTGGAATACTGTTTTCAGACTTGGCAAAGCCCACCGGGAGAGCCATTTTCAGAGCCACAGTGAAGCCAGTGGAGCAGTCCCAGGCTTGGACCACTGGCAGAGCATGCTCCCCCACCCCCGAGTGGGCACAAGAAGGCTCAAAGTCCATGCCTAGGAGACCATGTGGGAGAATGCCTCTACTCATTTGACAGAATGGCTGTCTGAAAATAGGCGAAGCACAGCCATGCTGATACGAGCAAAGCTGAGAGGCTGGGCCTGTTCCCTACCTCTACGGGGCTCACAGGGAGCCACCACCTTCAGCCTCAAGGGCACCTAGCCTGACATGGCTTGCTTGGGCCCAGCGGGACACCCAAAACCCACAGGTTCCTCCTTCTCTGATGGGACAATAGAGTTCCCACCTCACTAGTTATTACCAGGGTGGTGTGGCAGGCCTCAAATCAGGGTTCCTTGTCCCCTCTCCCACAAACAGTGGCTATTGGACAGTTAGGGCAATGATATCACCAGGCTATTCTCTCTCCCCCCTGTCCCCTGTCCCCTGCTCCCTCTCCCCTCTGTCCTCTCTCCTGTCTCCCCTCTCCCCTCTGTCCTCTCTCCTGTCTCCCCTGTCCCCTCTCCCCTCTCCCCTCTGTCCTCTCTCCTGTCTCCCCTCTCCCCTCTGTCCTCTCTCCTGTCTCCCCTCTCCCCTCTCCCCTCTGTCCTCTCTCATGTATCCCCTGTCCCCTGTCCCCTGTCCCCTGTCCCCTCTCCCCTCTCTCCTGTCCTCTCTCCACTCAAGACTGCCTGTTTCACTGAATTCAGGGTTCTAGGATCACAGGATGCTTCTAGTCACCTTGGTCTAGGGCAGGATTCAGAAGGAGTGTATCTCACCGTGAAGATGATGCCTCCTAATAAACCTGTTCTTGGTATTAATGACGCCTTGGGAGAAAAAGCAAAGCGACTCAGAAGCTGCAGACTGACCCCTCTCCTCTACCTCTAGGCGGCGTGCCTTTGACACGCAGATGTCAAAGATGCTGTGGGATTCTTGTCCCGTGTCCTCCACAGGAAAGGGGGGCAAAATACTCATGCTCACAGAGCGGGGGAGATGGCTCGGCAAAGTAACAGCACATATGCACCGTTCTTGCAGAAAGCCGGGGTTCAGTTCCCAGCACCCACATCAGGCGGCTCACAAACGGCAAACAACTTCAGTGCCAGTGGATCTGACGCCCTCTTGTGGTCTCCACGGGGATCTGCACACACATGGTGCACATAAAGTCATACAGGCACACACATGAGTTAAATGTACTTTTACACAAAGCTTCCTGCCCCCAAGTTTGCCTCTTCCTAGTGTGTGGTCTTGAGACAGTCAGCGTCTGGAACAGGATCGCCATGGCACTGAGACCATCCCACGGCCAGTTCCTTTGTCTTTAGTATGTGTACATCAGGGGGCTGGGGAGACGGCTCTGTGGGTAACACTCTTGTCATTCAAGTGTGAAGATATGAGTCCAATGAGCCCAATCCCCAGCACCCACATAAAAAGATGGCCACGCCAGAGGCAGAAGATGCCATGAGCTTTGTACACAAAGCTGGGGGAGCCTGAGAGGGGTCTGACCTGAAAGCCTCCTCCCTGGGAACTAGCGCTGATGGTACAAGGAGGGATCATGTGAGCATCCAAAGGGTGAAGCCAGCAATAGTCTTACTCACGTGCGGCACCTACGGACCACAACTGTCAGGGTGCAGTGGCGACACACATATCTTGGCGATCACATCTTTCTAACTGGGCTTAAACACACTCGACAAGAGGGGACACATGCTTGGTTCCTGGAAACCTAGTCCCAGGGCTAGTGAGGTCATGGGTCTTGGAGCAGAATCTACAGCCACCATCTTTACCAGAATATCCTCTTAACCACATGTGGGTGTAGCCCTCACCCCTCATCAAGAAAATTTCTCTCTGAAACAGATGGACGTCAAAAAAACAGAGTTGTGGGGCCCAGTCCCAAGGGATACATCTACAACACAACTCCTGGACCAAAAGCTCAAGGAAGGACCACTGCAGATAAGAGGGCAGGACGATTTCAAGAGCCAGAGCAATAGAGTCTCCTAGGGATGTCAGAGGCTACACCCACAAAGTCTCACCACCGTGACCGCGTGAATAGGAGCTGACCGAGGGCGACAGCAATAACCATGCTAACACAGACTGAGGCATGAGGTCAAGCCAGTCAACAGGCCTCAACCCGAGACAAAGAGCTACAGGCAGCCAAGGAACGCTGAGAGCGGGGACAGTCCTCCCCAGGCGGGGACAGGCCTCCCCAGGCAGGGGACAGTCCTCCCCAGGCGGGGACAGGCCTCCCCAGGAAAGAGCACAGCAGTTGGTTACTCAACCCCAAGTCATCAGCTCTGAAAGCGTCCATACAGGTGACACTATACAAACTGAGCAGCTTGCGTTTATGCATTTATATCTGTGTATGTCTCAACAATTAAAAAAAAAAAAAAAAGGAGGCCATGAATTTGAAAGAGAGCTTTGGGAGGTGCCTGGAGGAAGAAGAGGGGTGAATAATGCAATTATAATCTCAAAACATGTAAATAATACATGTTTTAAAGCTGGGTAATGTAGCACATGCCTGTAAATCCCAGTGATAGAACAGGACAAACAGGTCCCTGAATTTTGCTGGTCAGAAAGCCTAACCAAATGGGTAAGCCCCAGGGACCAGTGAGAGACGCTGCCTCAAAAGAAAAACAGAGTAGGCAGCACCTGATGAGGTTGTCCCGTAGTCCCTTTGTACACACACACACACACACACACACACACACACACACACACACACTCATACACACACTCACACACCCACACACTCATACACACACACTCACACATACTCACACACACTCACACTCACACACACACACTCACACTCATACACACACTCACAATACTCACACACACTCACACTCACACACTCACACACACATACACACTCACATACACTCACTCACACTCACACACACTCACACACACACTGACACACACACTCACACACACTGACACACACTCACACACTCACACACACACACTCACACACTCACACACACTCACACTCACACACACACTCACACACACACACTCACACTCATACACACACTCACACATACTCACACACTCACACTCACACACTCACACACTGACACACACTCACACTCACACACACACACACAGTTTCTGGCCCCTTCTATGTGGTACAAATCAAGCCAGCTCACTGTAAAAGGCGCTGGTCTTCTGGGCATTCCCATTCCGACACCTCTCTAAGGCCCCTGACAGTCAGAGCTCATCTTTCCCAGGAGTAACCTGAGGCACAGAGACAGGAAGGAACTACCTGTGGTGCACACAGCTTAAAAACGACCAAGGAACGACCAAGGACAGGGCAGTCCCCCTCTTCACCAACCCCCGAGCAACGACAGCAGCTCTGCTTCCCTTCCGCGTGGCAGCCAAGGGAGAAATAAAGTAAGACACGCGGTGAGACACAAGCCAGGGCCCGGTCCCTTGCTCCCTCTCCACTCACAGCCCACCAATTCTGAAAGCTAATTACGAGTTTAATGGTCCCAGTTGCGCAGTCACGCCTTCTGACAGCAGCACGGCTGGAGGAAGACGAAGCCCCTGTCCCAAGCAACCTTGTTTTATTGACTTGTAAGCAGCTAAATTGTCTGGGAAAAGCCAGCACACCAGCCAGTGCCTCTGGGCCCCCCTGCCACGTGGTAATATGCAGACAACTGGGACCTCTGCGGTGTCTGCTCACGAATGCAAAGTAAATGAATCCCCCAGGCTGGGAGCTGCGCCAGGCACTGCTGTGCTGGCTGCAGGCAGGAAATCCAGTTCCATCTGAACACTCGCCCTGTCTAGACAGGGCGCACAGCGGCCCAACATACTAAACTGCCATGCTCCGCTCTCTTGGGGCCGGTTAAGATTCCTCCTCCTCTCCAGGGTGTCTTCCCCATTAGCAAGCAGAGTGGCTGTGGGGAGGCTCCGTGGCTCCCACCCACCAGCCCCTACATTTGCAACCGTGTCCTGGGCTCCACCTGCCTCTTCCCTGACCACTCTTTGGGCCTCAGCTTCCTTATCAAGGGAATGGTTGAGATCCACTGAGCTCACAAGGGTCTTGAGAGGGTGGGCAAGGCAGTGGCTGGATGGGCACTATGTGAGGCCAAATTGTGTCCCCAAATCAACGTGTTTGTAAGAGTCACTTCAGGTGTAACTGACTTCCAAGGTGCTGACCTGGTGTAGAACACCCTAGTGCAGTGTAACAGGCACCCTTAGAAGAGGAGGAAATGCTCAGAGAAGCAGGGAGAAGACAGACACATCATAGGGATGCCTCGGAGGGAAGGACCTTGGGCCTGGACCTGCCCAGCCACTGACAGCCCACAGGCCCTGCAGGACCCCCTTGAGCATCCAGAGAGCAGCGCCCTCCCAACATCTGGCTTCGGACACCTGGCTCCTGCAGTGGGACACAATGCATCTCTTGGTTAAGTCAGAGATTGTGGTGTCTTACTCTTGGGGCAGTCAACAGTCCCGGGAGGACACTGAAGGTCCGTTTGCTCCTGACCAAAACAGTTCTGTGGCCCTGAAAGGTGGCATGGTCACGTGAGCAGGAAGACTCAGCCTGCAGTAGCCCCAGGCAGAGTCCAGCCATGGGTGCAGAAACACCATCCCCTCTAGCCAAGACACTGTCTGCAGTTGGGCTCATCCCTCTGTTCCTGTGACATTCCAGGCAGACACAGGAAGGCCCCCTCCCTGTGGGCCCCGCCCACCCTCCCGGGTGGGCATACTCCCCACCCAAGGCCCACCGTTTCAGGAGCAGAGATCTGTCTCTCAGGGCTCCACTGCCCCTCAGAGCACTTCGTCCATGCATTTCCAACAGGCACTAATGGGGACCTACTGTGTGCCTGGTCCTACTGTGCGCCTGGTCCTACGCCAGGAGTGGACAAGACGCCAGAGACGGCTTTTGGGAGCAGCCGCCCCTGATGAGGGAGCACAAAGGAAACTGGAAATCCGGCAGGGCCTGGGAGCCGAGGCCTGGGCAGCTCCAGCTAGAAGAACCTGACACTAGGAGTGGGGGTGGCACAGAGCCCGGCTGAAGAAACAGAAGCGAGTAGGGCCCAGCACCAGGCAGCATCTCTTGGGGTGACAAAGCACCTGCCATGCCACACAGCGCCCTCCTGCCTCCTCGCCAACGTCCAGGGAGTTGAGTGGCAGAATGGGTTGGCTTCCTTAAGGATGGAGGCACTTCCTATGCCAGGAGCACGCCCTGCCCAGCTCATAGCACGAGCGCTGTCAACATGCGAGTGTTCAGTCACGCCCATATGGGGTCCTGGGTGCATCTGTTTCCTTTGTCACTCTCTCTGCAGTGCCTGGGCCCTGTGTGTCATGGTGGCACTGCTGGGGCAGTCACGAAACAACCGGTGACGGATGTGCCATGAGGAGTTATACACATTTTGAGGTTTTGTTCTGAAACAGAACCTTGCTGTGTTACCCTGGTTGGCCTGGAACTTTCTGCGTAGACCAAGCTGGCCTCAAAACCAGAGGTTTGTGTGTTTCTGCCTCCAGAGTGCTGGCCAGCTACCACACCCAGCCCAGCCTAAATTAGATGCCTTAATAGATATGTTGTGTACTTTTAATTTAGACGCAGGGCATAAGAACCTGACAGCAAAGATGCACCAAGGCTTCTCAGAGCCCCGAGGCTGCCCCGGGGCCCGGCTTTCAGCCTGCTGACTCCAGCCACGCTAGCTGAGCTCGACAGCACCCTGTTTGGGGATGAGCCTGGTCAATGTCCTGCACCCTGATTGGCCCAGCCCCTGCTGCTTTTTCCAGCTCAGCTCACGGCCAGCGCTGTGTCCAGCCACTGGACCCAGCAAGCTTCCGTGCCAGCCTCGCGTTCAAGGACCTGTGAGGAGCGAACTTTCCTCCTGCTGTTTTGAACTGTGGACACCACAAGCTATGCGGGGTACTGAGCGTCATCTTGTAACAGCGTGTGTTCTGAGGTGGTGGAGAGGGAATCTCCCACCCAGCTAGGCTGACCTTGGGACTTCACAGGTACAGCAGGCCTTGGTGAAGCCAGCCCCTTCCTAATGAAGCCTCTTAGAGGGGCTCAGCCAAAGCCAGCAGGAAGCTGGAGCCACAGAACAACCTTCCTGATAAGACGGGTCTCCGTGAAGGAATTCTCTACCTCCAAGCATCCACAGGCCTCTCCATCAATCAGACATCTGCTCAAAGGCCTGGGGATCTATTTGGGCAGTCTGCACTTGGGTACCTGGACGTGCCACTGGGAGTCCCCAGTCCACTTCCCTCCATCTCTCTGGCCTGCACATCAGCCACAGCCCACTCCTCAGGGGAGGGTGGGTACCAGCCCGGACACTGGAGCCAGAGGTGGGGCATGGATTGAAGTGTCAGGGATTCTCGGGGAGTCAGTCACCGGGCAGAGCCTAAGGGCCCCCTGTAGCAGTTGGCTAGAGGGAGGCTTGTCCTTGGGTGTGTTCATGAATCTGGATCCGGCAATGTACAGAGGAAAGTTGGGATGCGCCTCGCGCCTGTCCTGGCTGTCTTCCCCCAGTTCTCCCCGCAGTGACAACAGCGGCATTTCTCCTTCAAAGGCGCAGGGGTATTTTTCCAGATCAACTCACGTGACCCTAACTTGGGCCTTATGTTTGCTTGTTTTATAATTATTTTACTTTATGTGTGTGGTGGTTTGAGTGAAAATGGCTCCCATAGGCTCATGCATTTAGTCCCCAGATTGCCATCTGGGGAAAATTGGGAAGTGTGGTCTTGTTGAAGGATGTGTGTCACTGGGGGGTGGGCTTTGAGGTTTCAAAAGCCTTGCACCGTTTTGAGTTCTCTGTCTCTCTCTCTGTCTCTCTCTCTGTCTCTCTGTCTCTGTTTCTGTTTCTCTCTCTCTCTCTCTCTCTCTCTCTCTCTCTCTGTGTGTGTGTGTGTGTGTATGTGTGTGTGTGTGTGTGTGTGTGTGTGTGTGTGTGTGTCTGCCTCCTGATTGCAGTTAGAGATGTGAGCTCTCAAATGCTGTATCTTTGTTTCACCATCATGGTCTAATCCTCTGCCGCTACAGCCATCTAAATGCTTCCTTCCTTCTATAAGTTGCTTTGATCACGGTGTTTTAGCCCAGCAACAGAAAAGTAACTAACACAGATGCATATAAGAGTTTTGCCTGCATGTGTGTCTGTGCACCACTTGTGTGCCAGGAGCCCAGAGGTCAGAAGAGGGGGTACGAACCCCCTGAAACTGACGTTACAAATGGTTGTGGACCACCCTGTGGGCGTTGAGAACCAAACCTGGGAAGAGCACGTGCTGAGCCATCTCCAGCCTCCCAAGGTGGGGCTTCCCATGGCATCGGTATTCTTAGAACATGGTGGAGAGCTTCCCAAGTCATCACAAACACCTGCCAGCCACATCCATCAGTGCTGGGAGGAGAGATTCGGCAGGTGCTTGGCCCAGGCCTCAAACCCAGAGCAGGAGGCTGTGGCCTTCCGCCCGCCCACTGGAGGCCAATCAACAGGCAGTAGAACAGCCATAAAAGGAAGCGCTTCAGCTAGCAAAAGTCATGATTTAATCCACCTTGGTGCTGTAAAGCTGTAATCTGAACACATGGGAGGCCGAGACAGGAGGAGCGCCCAGAATTTGAGGCCAGCCCAGGTCAAATAGTATATTCTAAAGCAAAAGGAAGTTTGGTAGCTTCTGGTTTGCTCAGCTATTCAGTTATTCCTTAGTCTGAGTTGTGTGCATAGCGGCTCTGCTTCCTGGACTCGGCTGGTGAGTTTAGGTTAGGGGACAGGTTGGGGACGTTGGAGTGAGGAGTGCTCATTCATGGGGTGGGTGGAGCTTGTTCCTGCCAATCTGGCTGTATCTACACCTCTTCTGCTGTACATACAAACCCTGTGCACGCACACACACACACACACACACACACACACACTGCACACGTGCATGCACACACACACACACTGCACACACACACACACACACACACACAGACACACTGCACACATGCATGCACGCACACACACACACACACACACACACACACACACACACACACACACACCTCCTCTTGTCTGTAGTGGTGATTCTCACACCCTTCCAGAGTCAGAAGTACAGAAAGTGTTATTTAACAATGGAATGTGCTTGGAGACCCACTTGTGCAGAGGCTGTGGCACTTTCCCAAGCTGCCCGCACAACAGAACAATAAAAAATTGTTCCCGACTCTCTGTCCTCATGACTTTGCTCAGCCTCCCATTTCCTTCCCCTGTCACTCAGCTCCTGCCGCCTTCACCGCGCCGGAGGTTCTGCAGCCTGCGCCTCTTCCTGCCAGCTGGCAGAGATGTCTGGGCCTAGATCACTCACTCAGGGGACTGGTCCCAGGCCTGGAGAAAGAGTAGACAGGGCAGCAGCTAGACCCAGCTGCTCTTTCTCTTTCCACTTGCCCACTGCCCTGGACAGGTCAGATGAGGAGGCAGAGAAGAGAAACCCAGTGACCTCAGGACTGGTGTCTAAGGGGCTTGGAAAGCCGTTGGAGAATCCTTTTGTGAGTGACAGTTTGCAACTGCCCTTATCATCTTGGCCAGAATGTTCCAGCCCCTCTGGTGGCCCCCACAAGATCCCACTATGCTAGCACCCCTGGGTTCAGGGGTGGTCTGGCTGCCAGCTGCCTTGAAAGGCTTGTGCCATGAGAAGGCAGCGGTACAAGTCATTATGCCCCTCCCTGCTGCCCATGTTCTGGCCGCACTTGGCCCGCAGGCGTTTCCCCACAGCCCTGTTTCCCCGGCCTTTTCCTTTCCCATTGAACACGTATGAGAATGGGCTGGGGAGGGTGGCCAGGCCCTTCATGTGAGACACCGCCCCCACTGGTATTACCAGAAGGATTTGAACCCAGGACTCAGGGCATGCTGGCTTCCATTGTATTGTTTCTGAAGCTGAGACTGAGCTCAGGCAGGACAAGCTCCAGGTAACAAACCCTCTAGGGATTCCCAGACAGCAGCCCAGGGGCCTGGGACATGCTCCCTCAGAAATGTGTTCTACCGGCACAGAGGCTGTGTTTCTGGTGTCTTGCGACCTCCTTCCCACACGTAGCAAAGTAGCATCTCTTGATAAGGGTTTGTGGAGCCCTGAAAGCCAAGAGGCACAGAGTAGAGTCTGCACCTGCCCCTGCCTTGGTCCCCAGCCTCCGCCTCGCTGGACCAGGGCTATGGAAGACTCGCTGGAACATGAAGGACAGGGCATGCCCTAGAAAGACAGCTGCCAGCTGTTCCCATCATAGTGGGTCTGACAGACACACCCTGGGGAACCCGTATCTCCCAGATGGCTGTGGAAATCAGAAATCTGCTTTAGAAACCAGAAGAACGCTTCCCTCGGGAGACTGGCGGCTCCTTCGTGGGGCCCTGGCCCAGAAAAGAACTTTCTGGAAAGTAGGGAAGCTGGTACACTTCTTGTCCTCAGGAGACCATTCCCAGCCGGGTGAGAATCTTCCTGCAGTCGCCCCGAGGTGGCAGACACCCCCTGCTCTGCTCCAGCTGCCTATACAGCAATTTATTTGTTTACCAAATGTCTGAAATGTCTAGACAGGTTTTGGGGGTCAGACACAGAAGTCCCCCGGCGGCTTCTGCAGGAACTGAGTGGAAAGCTGGGCACTGCTGTCTGGCGTGCTCCTGGCTTAGCGGCGTGTTAATTCTCTCCCTTTTTATCAGCTGACAGCTTCCCGCAGATAAAACGGATTTCATTTAAGCTTTTGCTCACCAGGCAAGATGAATATCCCAAATTCCAGTCTTCACCCTAGGAATGGAAAAAGAGGGGGTTGTTTGAGATACATTATGAACCCACAGATGCAGCTGAACATCACCAGAGCCCTGGGTGCCAAATGAGGCAGACACCCTGCAGGGGATCTGAGGGGCACAGGGAAGTGGTCTTGCCCCGGTGAGGGCCAAGTGCACATGGGGTGAGGGTGGATGAAGATCCTGGCTGCCCTCTGATGTGGGGACCAGCGGGAAGGGACAGGTGACAGGCCCTGGGAATTAATGGTGCATGGGAGTAGGTCTCTTGTTTCTCCGTGCCCCAGTCTCCTCAACAGATATGTCAGACAGAGAGCAAACATCCCCTGTTGCAGGGGAAGTGTCTGTGTGATGTTCTTTCTAGGGTTGGGGGGGACCAGAATTAATTGGAAAAATCTTGTGCCGTGGCAGGGGCATAAGTCTGAGTTGGAGACACACGGTGGGACTACCAATCTCCCACAGCCCCTGTGCAGGGTTAAGGGATGCCTTGGCTAAGGTTTCTATTGCTGAGGAGAGACGCCATGCCATGGTGTCTTACAAGGGGCAAACTTTCCATGGGCCTGACTTAGAGTCCAGAGGTTCAGCCCATTGTCATGTGGGAAGCGTGGTGACGGGCAGGCAGACGTGGTGCTGGAGAGGTAGGAAGAGACAATGGCACATGTCCAAGCTTGAGTATCTGAGACCTCAAAGCCACCCCCAGTGACCTACTCCAACAAAGCCACACCTCCAAAGAGTGCCACCCTTTATGGGCCTGTGGGGGCAGTTTTATTCAGACCGCCACAAGGGACGAGTTCAAGTGGGATGGGACAGAATAGGACCTAGACACCAGGCAAACACTTGCCTGGGAGCAACGACCTGCTCTGGCTCCCGGTGCCAGGCGAGGACTCCTCGGTGCAGTTACCTTCCTAGCACCCTGGCCATCAGGGATGCACCAGGCGCTCGAGCTGAACGACACAGCATTGAACCCTCGGATCACATCCTGGCGTCTGCACCAAGCCGCCAGCCTCGCTTGCACCCTCATTATTTCTTAGTTGGTGCGGAGGTCCCAGACATGCCCGCACTCCTGTGAGGCAGCTTTTGGGTTACCGTCTCTGGGGCTGCGTACCGAGCCGTTGGCACCACTGGCTGCCTCTACGTGATCCCAGCTCTACGTCAGGTCCGGGAAGCCACGGGACAATAGAGTCTGAGTGAGAATGGCCATGCCCGTGGACCCTGGGTCAGTGTGCTGGGCAGTATTTTTATAGCTCAACACAGGCTAGATTATCTGAGAAGATGGAGGCACAACTAAAATACGTCCATCAGTTGGCCTTCTAGGCAAGCCTATGGGACACTTTCTCGATTCGTGACTGACGGCAGAGGGCCCAGCCCACTGTGGGAAGTGCCACCCTGGGGCTGGTGGGGCTGAGCAAGTCGCAAAGAGCAAGCCAAAAGTGTCACTCCTCAGTGGTCGGCTTCCGGTTCCCGCCTGCAGGCTCCTGCCTTGAGCTTCTGTCCTGAGTTCCCTCAGTAGTGACCTGAGAGCTGCAAGCCTTTGCCCCCCAAGTTGCTTTGGGCCATGTATTTATCACAGCAACAGGCATCTAAGAAAATCCACCTGACTCCTACACGTCCACACAGAATCCGTTAGGAGAAACGGCATCGTTTTACCAACCAACCGAAGCTTCTTTGGTACTGCTGATGCCCTGCCCTGGCTTCCCTGTGACACGGAAGGACAACCGTGTAGAAGGCTCACCCCATACTGGGAGACACAGCAGGAAAGGCTCAGCTCACTCCAGGCTGGGGGACAGAGACAGAAGGGCTCACACTGTACTGAGGGCTGCGTGGGGAGGAAGGCTCAGAGCTAACGCCATAGTAACGACTAGGGATCAAGTGTAGGCAGGGCTTTCCCATGCTAAGACATACACATGCAAAAACTAAAAATAATACAAAAAATGGAAAAGCTTTCAAAATATGAAGACATCGGAAGCTGGTCTTTGAATGTTCCTTCATTATTTATTAATGTATTCTAAAACTGCAATTGAACAACCGTCTTCGATTCAAGCAATGTGTGTTAAGCACTGCTGGGATTACAGGCACCAGGTGCACCCAAGTCTGTGCCCGTCTCTTCTCTTTCCCACCCTGTGATGCTACTTTTGAGGGGGACCAGACCACAGGAGGGGTCACCTGGGGATAGATAGAGCCAGGTGCTTTCACGGGACACTTGACCCATGATGAGAAATAACAAGTCATACACATGAGGTTACTCTGAAGACCAGCAAGTGTCATGGCTCTAGGTCCCAGGAAGCCACCAATACATGAAGACCTCAGGCTGCATGCCTCGTCTCAAGTCTTCCTGGCAGGAGTGAGTTCTGCCATAGGACCAAGAATGTTCCACTGCCAGGAGCAGGCACAGGAAGGAGGATGAGGTTAGGGGGTCACAGACGTCTGGCTGGGGAGCCCGGTGGCCCTGTCCTGGGTCCTACAACATCTCTGAAATATCTAAGGCAGGAATAAGGCTCAGTAAAGGTACTTCAGGTCCTCTGCTTTTTCCAGCTCTGAGGCTGACCATCCTAGCCAGCTTTTGTGAAGTAACCAGGGCTGGACACTATCAGAGCCTGGAGGGGCCTAGTCTATGCCCTCTGACATTTGTCTGGTGTCACTGGGGGAGGTCAGGGCCAATGGAGAGAGTGAAGCTGAGGCTTACACAGGCTGGGCAGAGTCTGTGCCCTAGGACGACGTATAGGACCAGGGCTGGATGCAGTCCCCCAGCAGGGCCTGGCTGTGCTGGCTCTGAAAGCACCGCAGCCAGGGACAGGACACAGCAGCAGCATCTTTACGTGTAACCCCAATGGACTTAGAGGAGACTGTAAAGCCAGGCAGGGAAAGACACCCCCTCCCCAACTCTCTCGGGAGTGCAGAGTGGGTCTGCGTGATCAATGGCCAGGTACCCGCTGCAGGGCGAATCCCCAGAGCCATAGGCTGCAGGCAGAACAGAGCTCTGACAATTCCCCTATCTCTGATCAATGCCTCGTCAGTACATCAGGCCTGCACCCTCCCACACCCAAGCGTCCAGCACACGCATATTGGACAGCTCACTAGCCCAGTGATAAATTAAGCCAGGCTTTCCGCTGAGAGTTGAGAATGAGTCACTGGCCCTCGCCAAGAGTCACCTGGGACCCTGCTTTACTGTCTTGCTGGCCAGGAACATTGGTGCTGCTCACCCACCCAGTACCCCTTGCAGGTCCAATGCTCTTTGTCTGGCCAGCATCCCTCTCCTGTCCTCTGGGAACAGAACAGATTCCTTTCCAGGGGATCACCCCACACCTGACCTTAAGTACAGTGTCTCACCTAACTGCAGCAAATCAGAACACCCAGCCCTTCTGGCTGTGGTGATTGGTCCAGGGACATGCCCATCACTCCAAAGAGACCAGTGAGAGTCTCCGGAACTTCTGCTGGAGTAGGAGATGTGTCAATGCTCCCCACCTCCTCCTCTTTATCTTCCTCATACTCCTCTTCCTCCTCTCCTTCCTCCTCCTCTGCCTCCTCTTCTTTGGTGTGTGTGTGTGTGTGTGTGTGTGTGTGTGTGTGTGTTTGTGTGTGTTTACATGTGTGAGTAAAATGCACATGTGCACATGTCCAAACCTGAGGCTGATGATGTATGTCTTCTTCAGTTGCCGTCCAGGGCCTCTCCTAAAGCCAGAGCTTGCAGATCAGCTGGTCTAGCCAGCCACCTCACCCCTGGGATCCCATTCGGCCTCCAGAGCACTGGGGCCACAGGCCATCATCATATCCATCTGGCTTTCATGTGGGTGCCCTTCCAATGCTGGACCTCAAGCTCACACAGCAAGCACATTGCCCACTGAGCTGTCTCCCAGCCCAAGAGCATGTCCTTTTCACTTCAACCAAGAGGCCAGCAATAGGAAACATGAACGTTCTGGTAGCTGCTTACCTGCCACAGGAGAGAGAGAGAGAGAGGGAGCTGAGGCTGACAAAGAACAGAAAGGACCATGGGAGAGGCTGAGTTACAGCCATGTATTGAGATTAAATAAGGATCAGGATAAACAATTAGGCAGAACAGAAGTTTATTAAGGGAGAAATAACTCACAACATAGGCAAATGAACGCGGCGGGTTCCAGCAGATCCTAAGCCTTCCAGCATCCACCACCAAAAGGAGCGACCTGACCCTTTCCCAGCCTTTTCCCCCAGCTCACGTCCGGCCCTGTCTCCGCCCCAATAGGCATGGCCTAAGCCACAGGTGCAGACAAGGTGAATATCTCGCTATAGTTCCCCTTTTAGTCTAAAGAAAAGATTTGGGCTTGATACAAAACTATATACAAAACAGTGAATAACAAATGTGCTCTAAGAAAAGGAAAATTGAGAACAAAACGACCTACATATCTAGTCCTAGGGTGAAGGCATAAGGGAGTTTACAATAGAGTTGTCCTAAGCTGTAAAGCTTAAGTCTAGTACCTAATATATCTAACTAGGAAGAGAGAATAATAGTTGTGATAGTTTAATCTTCAACCTCATCAAGACCTGAGAAGGAAAATAGCGATACTAGGGTAGACAGGAAGTGCAGATGGGCAACTTCCAAAAGATGCCTCGAAGACAGAAACAGAAAGCTACCTGGACAGTCACCCAAGGTCTCACAGCAACGTTGGTACAGCCAGTTTTGGCTAAGGCCAAGAGTACCTGACAGATCACAACAAAAGCAGGGAGGAAGAAAGGCTGTCTTACCCTGACTTGGCAAGGTTCAGCAGTCTTCTGTTTGTCTCCTGCAAGCACATAGGACCGCATGTCCAGATTAGTTGTCAAGGTAGGGGCAGTTCCTTGCCCAAGAGGCCATGGCCAAAGCGAGGATGAACTCCAGAAGGAGCAACAACAGTGTCCAACATACTTTCGGGAAAGAGCATGGTGCTGGCAGGAGCAACAATGTCTCATGTCAACAGAGTACTAATATTAAAACATTTAAATGCCGTGTTCTGCAGGTCTATGAAGTGATTGGAGATTAAGCATCTATGTCTGACTAATCTCATAGGTAAAGGGAACACGGGTAAGGGTAATCTGTAATGCTCAGGAACTTAGCTAAAAACCTGATTAAAACTTCCTTGAGTAAAGCAAGGATACATACCTAAACAATATAATTATGCACATGTAAATTTCTAAAGTAGATGTAGAGTAGAAATGTCTAGACAAGAGGTAGCTCTAAAGGGCAGCAAGATAAATATCCCAAATTGTATCAATATACAAAATGTCTTGAACGCAAACAAAGTATACATACATAGAATATAGCGAGAATAATGTGCATAAAACATAAATGGAAAGATTTCACACAATATGACAAAATATAATATACAATTCTTCCAGTACATAGGTTACCACAGATAAGAATATATAACAATGTAAGCTGAAATACTAATATCTCACTCTTACTAAACAATTCACAAGAAGGTAGGCCAATCTACCTATATCATTCTGAACTATACCTTTCCCAACCATACCCTATTCCTGTCTAAAAGAGATAACCGAGTCTAAATATCACCTTCCATACCCAACCCCAAGTAACTAAAACCAACCCTATGAAGATAAATATTTTGCTATGTTAAGGTTAAACCCCTTCTTTTATTTTAGACAGAAAAGAGGAGATGATGGGAGATGTTATTCTGTAAATATGTTTCTCATACTGGTTAATAATAAAGTACCGTTGGGCCAATGAGAAAGCAAGATAGGTGGGGCTAGGAGACAAGGAGGAAAGAGGAAGTAGTGGGGAGGAGTCAAGATGTAGACCAGGGAGGAAGGAAGACGCTGGCCACGGCTCCCCAATAAGATGACCACGTGGAAATACTTAGATAAGTAGAAATGGGTTAATAATTATGACAGAGCTAGCCCATAAACAATAATGGTAACTGGCCAACAGGATTGTATCAAATACAGAGTCTCAGAGTGTTATTTGGGGCTGGTGAGGCTGTGGGCCCAGACCGGCGGCAGGCGGGCTGGCGGGCTGGCGGGCTGGCGGGCTGGCGGAAAACAAACATACTACAGCCATGTCTCTTGAGGCCCTTAGTGGAGCCATGCCAGAAATTTACCCAACTACATGAGCCAGTTGCTTGTCCTGAGAGCAGCTGCAGAGAAAGCTAATGGTTTTCTTGTTGAGAAGGTAGGGAGGGTCCCAAACCTTTTCGGGAGACAGCTTGAGAATCTTCCAGATCCCAGAGACAAAAGTATGGCGTGAGAGGTGGAAGCGGAGGGTGGACACCCACCAAGAATGATGGTGTTGTCTGGGTGCGTCTTCAGACCACAGCTTTCCCCGGCATCAGAACAGAGAGAGGCAACCCAGGGTGCAAGGTCTGTGACAGCACAACTGGCTTGGTTGCTTTAAAAAGTCAGTGTCCTACTGGGTGTGGTGGCACAGGTCCGTGGTCTCAGCATGAGAGGCTGAAGCGGGAGGCTGTCAAGTTCAAGGCTCCATCTCAAACACTTTCCCCAAAGTCAACGTCCTGGGGAGGAAGGAACATCCAGCTTTCAAGAGGCTCAGATATCTGAGAGGTAAGTGCAGTGTGAAAACGCTGTTAGGTTATAGGCTCGAGAAGGAGATGGATGGCTCTGGGATGTAGCTCGGTTGGTAAACTGTTTACCTAGGTGCATGGGACCCGGGGTTGTACTCTCAGGTCTGCATAACCCAGGCCTGGGAGCACACAGCTACAATCCCAGCACAAGCGATGTGGAGGCGGGAGGCTCAGAAGTTCAAAGCCATCCTCATATACACCTCAAATCCAGGGCAGTCTGGATTTCAAAATATAAATCCAAAAATGCCTCAAAAATAAATAAATAATAAAAAGAAGGAAAATTTTAAAAAGAGCACAGGAGTGGTTGCTGACAGCTTCTAGTGAGACATTAGGAGTAGATGCAGAGGAAGGGACCTCCTCCTGGGACAACCAACCTCCTGGGCGTTTAAACACATCTACACACCTGTGGGCATGTAGGCAGATCTACACACATGTAGGCTTGTAGGAAAATCTACATACATTTAAGCATGTAGGCAGATCTACACACATATAGGCTTGTAGGCTGATCTATACACAAGTAGGCATGTAGGCAGATCTACACACATGTAGGCATGTAGGCAGATCTACACACATGTAGGCATGTAGGCTGATCTACACACTTGGTAAGCAGGCTGAAGTCATGTTTTGTTTGATCAAGTGTGCTCAGCACAACCCACCAACCCTTCTGGACCCCTGAAAGTTTTTACAACTAGAAATAGGGGTAGGGGCTAGAGAGATGACTCAGTGGGTAAAATACTGACAGCCTGAACCTCAGCCCTGGAATACACAATGGAAAGAGAGAATCAGCCCCCAAAAGTTGTCCTTTGCTCCCCACATACAGACAGTGGCATACCTGTGCCACACACCCCATACATCATACACAGAAAAAATAGTGATAAATGATTGTTTCGAACCAGGGTCTTATAATGTAGCCCTGGATGGCCTGGAACTGACTATGTAGACCAGGCTGGTTTCGAACTCAGACTAGGCCTCTGTCTACTGAGTTCTGGGATTAAAGGCATGTGCCACCATGGCCAGCATAATTAATTTTTTTAAAGCACCTGTCCCTTACCCAGGAGCAGCTGGAGTAAGTCAACTTGCTAGTTTGTCCTGCTGCTTCCCCATGCACTAAAGGAGGGAACGGAAGCTGGGCCTTCTCAGAGCTCAGGGTATTCTCCCCTGGGTGTCTATCCAGCAGCTCGGGGTCAGGGTTTGGCCCGGGGTACACCCACAAGCGGCTAAGGGGAAATACTATCAGAAGACGAAGAGCTGTAGTGTCCCCATTTCTAGATCACAGTGGAGTACGCTCTCATGAGGCCAGAAACATGGTGACCTTCCCCAGTACATGCAAATGAAATGAGAGGGGGCAGTGTGGTAATGTGTAGCCTCACCCCACAATCAAGCAAAGATTGGATTTTTAAGCAGGTGTTTGATAAAAGCAGACACTGTTGTAGCTTTCCGCTTGTCTGTTTTGCTTTAAATCAGCTCTGGGTCCCCTCGGACAGTCATCGTATTTGGCGGCTGGAAACTTATGAAATCCTCTACCTGTGCAGGCTGCCAGTGAGCGTGGGACCACGTGAGGGTGATGAGCCCAGTGAGTACAGCAGCATCAAGGCCCAGGCTCTCAGAGCGGAAGTGAGCTGCTGTTCCCACCAAGGCTGCCCCATGTCAGGGCACAGAATGCTGGTCCTACCTGCCTACTCAGCGACCCGTAACCTTGCAGTAGGACATTCACTCAGTTATTGCGGTTGGAAAGAAACGACCCCCCGCAGCTTGGTCTTTAGGGAGTGGTGCCACTTGACCGGGACTCAGAGTCGTGGCCTTGGTGAGAGTGTGTCACAGGGGGCGGGCTTTGGGATTTGAAAAGCTCATGCCAGGCCCAGTGTCTGTCTCTCTTCCTGCTGCCCGAGGATCTGGAAGTGGAACTCTCAGCCCCTTCTCCAGCACCGTGACTGCCTGTGTGCCACCATTTCCCCACCGTGCTGATAATGGACTAAATTTCTGAAATATAAACAAGCCCCAATTACACGCTTTCCTTTATAAGCGTTGCCGTTGTCTCTTCACAGACCCTGACTAAGACAATTATCCTCAAAGGAGTTCTGGCCACTGCGCTTTCTTCAGAGGAGAGGCGAGACCCTGAGCCTGGTCCTTCTCCCACTTCTGCCTGGATCCGTCTTATGGCTTGACAGGTGCCCCCCACCTCCTGTGCCATCAACAGGTACGGGTACCCCTGAGAGCAGAATCCACAAAGGCTGTGGCCTTCAGTACCTCCAAGGCCAACCTTAAAGCAGCAACAGCCCTGACAGCACAACAAAGGCCTCTGAGTGGTTCCTTCTCTGACAGTGATTACACACAGGAGTAACTGAGTAAAGCAGGGAGTGAATGAGACTTAGACCTCACCCATGCGGTCTCTCTCCATGCACCCTCTGATGCAAACCTAGTGACCTCCTGTGGCCACCAGGCTTGTGCAAACCCCTGGGGTGTTCTGGGGGGGGGACTCACTGTAGTGTCTGTCATGCTGAGCTTCCCTGCAGGTGAGCAAGGAACTGACTTTGAAATCAAATGGCCTTTGCCGTTTGAAAGACTTTCCTTTTGAGCCACTGGCCTGAATGCTAAAGGTGGGGAGGGGGTGGGGCTCATTTGTATGCAGATTGAAGAGGAGGGGGCGCTCCAAGTCTGGGGTGTGAGCATGCTATGTGTTTGAGAGAAGAAAAGTTTGAGTGTCAGAAGTTTGTATGTGAACCTGTGATGGCAGTCACAGGCTGGGAGAGGCAGGTCCCTTGGGCAGCAGCGGGGGGAAATGTCCTAGGTGACACCATGCCTGCCTGTACTAGTCACAGACTCAAGAGAGCATAGGTCTCAGAGATGTTGCTTGGAGTACACTACCCAGGGATGTGGCTGTCCTTGTCCCCAGGTGTCCGGAAGTTGTCCCTCTTCACCACAAAGCCAGTGTGGAAAACAAGGAGCCCCCTCCAGTCACTGATCATTGAACTCTACGCATGCACGCTCATGCACACTTACACATTCACACACTCTCTTACACACACTCACTCTTTCACATACACACTCACTTGCACTCACACTGTCACTCACACACACCTACACACAGTCATACACTCTCACTCACACAATGTACTCTCTGACACACTCATGCATGCACACTTACAGACATGAACACTCACACACACACTCACACACACTCACACACACTCACACACTCACACACACACACAAACACTCACACACTCACACACACACACACTCACACACACACACGTCCTCTCTACCATATCTCAAGTCATCTCAGGAAAGCCCCAGGCTGCCCTGTGCTCCTTTATTACAGCAAAGGAACATTCTTTGGTGTAGACAACCTGCCCAGCCCTGTCTGATGCCAGAGAACGAGATTCAGAGTCAGGGTCACATTTGTGTGACATCCATCACAGAAGTGCCCAGGAGGCAAGGCCTGGCCCTCATCTCCAGTCTTGGGGATAAGAGCCCTACAAAAGCAAGTGGACAGGTGCTCAGTCCTCTTTAAGAGTCGGGAGTGGGAAGGCACATCAAGATCCCAAACCCCGTGTGGAGCCATCGAGGCCAGAAAAAATGGATGGGGCAGAGTCGTGTGTGTTGGGCCAGCAAGGCAGTGACCAGCGTGGCAGGGACCAATGTTACGAGCAGGTTTTCCTGCTGGCCTGGTCCCACAGCCGTGTCAGTACCAAATAACACACAGAGACGCTGTATTAGATATGAAGCTGTTGGCCTTTTACTAGCTTTCTCATTGGCTAGCTCTGTCTTAAATATTAACCCATCTCTATTCATCTAAGTATTTCCACATGCTCTTACCTTACTGGAGAGAAGATACAGCGTTCTGCTCTCTTGGTCCTACTTTTTGAATCCCCCATTTACATTTTCCTCAATCCTCCTTGTCTCCTAGTCCCGCCTATCTTGCTTTCCTATTGGCCAACAGTGCTTTGTTCATTAACCAATAAGAGAAACATATTTACAGAATGACATCTCCCATCAGACCAGCAAGGCAGTGACCAGCAAGGAAATGTCTTCATGGAAAGCAAGCAGAACAGAGCACAGCTCAAGCTGAACCCTACCTGCCGCCTGCCTGCCACCTGTTTTTGACCGGCCCAGGTGCTTAGACTTGAGTGCACGTTTCTGAACGGCTGGGAGCCACTCTAGGAACCTTCAACACCCAGCTGTGTAGAGACCATTTGGAGCTCAAATTTCCCAGTGTGGACATTGAGTTTTGCTACACACTGCCATACCTACCCACGTGGTACTGTGCACTGTGGCTCCTGTCAGGCTCTGTCATCATAGAGCTAGGACAGGGGCCAGGTTGTCTGCACACAGACCTACCTATCTGGGCTCCTCCAGGCGGGCTCATCTTGCCCTCCCAGCCTAGTAAGTCTTCTGGAGACTTGTGATATGGAAGAAGCAGATGGCACTGGTTAAGCCCCTGCTGCTTCCTAGGACTCTGCAAAGCCTGTCTCCAGGCAGCCCTTCGGGGTAGGTGGGAAGCCTGGCTACAGTCCCATTTTCCAGACAAGGAAATGTCTCCTAAAAGGTGAATCAATTTCCCTGAGGGGGTCAGGTAGGATTCTCTAACAGACTCCCCTGGTTGCAGAGTCTCTACCTGCAGACAACAAGCTGACCTTTGAACCCTGAAGCCTGAGAAGGAGCCACCCTCCCACCCCCCACTCCCACCCAGGAAACCCTCGGCCAAGCTATGCCCAGAGATGACTCATTTTTGAACCACAAAAACAAACACAGGGACAGAAAGCCTTCCTGGCCAGACAGCTCTCTCCTAAGGGTGGGGAGAGGCATGCCCGAAGAGGACTGAAGCAAAGGACCTTGTCCCTGACATCTATGGCCCTGAGGTGGGGGACAGCAGGTATGCCAGAGGTCACTGGCAGGCAGCGCCTGGCCCGCCCTGGCCCAGCTCACTTCAGCTGGAGCTGGCTGCCTCCTGGGGAACCACGGCCCAAACCCAAAGGGCTCCCTGCTCTCACCCCACTGCACCTCATGGTCCCTGTGCTGCCGGTGCCTCATGCCAAGTGGGTGAGGCCTCATGTATGTTACCAGCCACCTGGGTAAACCTGAGTCTCAGATAAACAACCATTTTTAGTGCCTATGAACTAAGCGTGTCCCAGTCAGAACTCAGATGTGACGACACTAGAGAAGTGTGGTGCTTACCTGGAAGTCAGATCCCACTCAGCCACCTTGAATTCGATCCTCATTCGCAATCGTGCTCCAGGCCCTACAACCTTTCCTTATCTTCCAGAACTTATGGTGCCCCTTCCACGGGAGTTCTGTGCTTCTGACCTTGTCCAGTCCCTTCCTTCCCATCTGGCCACATGTCACCACTATTCCTTGCCTCCCAGGCACACTGTCCTCAAGTCTAACTAAACACACATGTGTGTGCACACATGCACACATGTGCACACATACACATATGCACACACATATGCTCGTACACACATGCACACATGCATGTGCACACACACATACACACACATATGCATGCACACACATGCACACATGCAAACATCCCTCCACCTCTACCCTCAGGCGTGTCCCCTGACACTGCCAATCTCAGTGACATGCCCACCAAGCAAGACACTCCAGGTCCAGGACAGAGGTGGTGTCATCCAAAACTCCACTGGACAGGCACTGTCAGGACCCACCTGCACAGGAAAATCCACAACCTTCTCACTGGTAGTGTCCCGGGGAAGAGGAAATAACCTGCGAAAATTCTGCATAAATAATACTTGGCCCTGAAATATGTTGTCTTTTTAAACTTGTTTTATTAGAAAATATTTATTATGCACAATGGGGTTTGTTATGACACTTTCATACACTTATATAATACATTTAAATTATATTCAGCATTGTTACCCTCCCTAGTCCCAGACTCTCAATAATTGCCTTCCTCTTCCCAACCAGCCCTCTGACTTTCGTGATCTGTGTGCACATGTGTGCATGTGTGTGAAGAGGGCATAGCATCCCTGGAGCTGGCGTTACAGGGGCTTCGAACCACCCCATGGGGCGGGGTGGGGGACTGGGGACTGAACTTGGGCCGTCCGCCTGGAAGGGCGGTGCACACTCATCTCATTTCTCCACGGCAGCTCTCGGATTCTCTCCCCCCTTCTGTGAGCCATGGAGGGGTCACAGACAGATCGCGTTTGTGCAAACATCACTTTTCATGGTTTCCTTCTTCTTGGCAGGAGAGAAGGTCTCTCTCAGAGTTGCCCATTTGGAGGAACTAACATGGCAGGAGAAACGTTTCCTCCTCCATGGAGACCACGCCCTGGGCACCAGTCCCACAGCTGAAGAAATGGGCTAGCCTGGCCTCACCTACCCAAGGCTGTGTGGCTAGAAAACAACAGAAGCAGGCTGACCCCATCCTCCCTCCCAACAAGTCAGAAGGCAAAGGACACCGAAGCTCAAACAGAGCCCCCTCCTGGCCACTGATGGCATTTGATGTAATGTTCCTTTGTAGAGCACGTGAGATGCTTTGTAGCAACAATATATGATGTGAAGGTGACGTCATCCATGACCTGTAATGAGGTGACTGGAAACACATGAGGGTGTTCCAGAATGACGGTGGGGCCACCTTCAGGGAGCACTAAACGTTGAAGCCTAGGGACTGGAGCTGGAGCTGTATGTAGCTGGCAAGGAGTTGAGCTTGAAGCTGTAGACACTAGAGAGATTGGATGGGGATTATCACATACAGCTTCACAGGTTTGAACACCAGGTCTCAACTGGGAGGTGGGGAAGGCAGACTGAATGGCTGATACAAGTTCCTATCTTAGAAAACTAGAAGAGAGGAGGGGCCAGGGCTGCTGGCTTATTGAGTAAGGTGCTTGATAAGCAAGCATAAGGACCTGAGTTTGATCCCCAGAACCAGTGTGGAGAGGTCACCTGTGGCAGTGCAAGACCCTTAATCCCAACATGTGGACAGCAGAAGCTGGTGAACTCTGAGCTCCAGGTCAGCCTGGCCTACTCAGCAGGTTCTAGGCTAGCAGGGATGCATGGTGAAAACCTGTTAAAAGGAGGGAGGGAAGAAAGAACGGAGGGAGTAGGGAGGGAGGGAGGGAGGGAGGGAGGGAGGGAGGGAGGAAGGGAGGGAGGAAGGGAGGGAGGGAGGGAGGAAGGGAGGGAGGGAGGGGAGGAGACAGAATTAAATTTATGGTTAATATAAGAAGGAAAAAATAAAGATAAAATAGTCCAAAGCTACATTTTTAAAAAGATTAATAAAGGCATATGCCCCACAAGCACTCAGGCTGGGAAGAGCCTGTGGATATCCCCTTTCATAGATTTACCAACAGAGGTGAAATAGACAAACTCCTCTTACAGTGAATTTCACCAAAGCTGACACTAGAAGAAATAGAAAATCTGAAGAGATTGGTGCTTATCTAAGAAGGAAATGGGTTCATTATCAAAAACTCCTGCACAGAGGTCCCAGCACTGAGAAGCTCTCTCCAACTAAACTGCATGCAAAGGAAAATTCTGTTTCCGCGAGGGAGTCTTACTGGTAGCAAACCACCCTGAAGGCAGGCCCGGTGCCCTGCTGGAGATGGCCAGCACATTCTTTTTGAGATTTATTTTTCTCGTCGTTTTTTGGGGGCATGATTTTTTGTTTTTGTTTTGTTTTTACCCTTACTTGTCTTTTGTTTGTATGCTATGGTTTCCAGTTTTGGAGGGGGGGGGGTGTATGTATACTTCTCACGCTCTTTAATTTTTCCTTTTTTGTTGTTGTTGTCCCTTAGTTTGTCCATTTTGCTTTATCCTTGTTTGCTTGCCTCCTCTTACGTGCCTGTTTTCTCTCACCGATGTAGGCATGGAGGGGGGAGGGGGAGGGGCATGATCTGGGAGGAAATGAGGGAGGGGAAATGGTGATCAGAATACATTGTATAGAAATGACTTCACGTTGGACTCAAAACAAAAACAAACAGACTTCCCTACAGAGACCTCCCAACTAGGGAACCAAACTGTCCCTGAGGCTCCTAAGCAGAGCCAGCTCCTCGGCCAGCCTGAAATGGCCTTCTAGGGACAGTGTTCATCAGTGTGACAGTTGGCAGGAGTCAAACACAAACCTGTTTCTTGTTCCTGCTCATCACAGGGCCTCCATCCCCCAACTGCCCCAGAAGCCCCCATCCCCCTAACTGCCCTAGAAGCCCCCATCCCCCTAACTGCCCCAGAAGCCTCCATCCCCTAACTGCCCCAGAAGCCCCCATCCCCTAACTGCCCTAGAAGCCCCCATCCCCCTAACTGCCCCAGAAGCCTGCATCCCCCTAACTGCCCCAGAAGCCCCCCATCCCCCTAACTGCCCTAGAAGCCCCCATCCCCCCTAACTGCCCCAGAAGCCTCCATCCCCTAACTCCCTAACTGCCCCAGAAGCCTCCATCCCCCTAACTGCCCCACAAGCCTCCATCCCCTAACTCCCTAACTGCCCCAGAAGCCCCCATCCCCCAAACTGCCCCAGAAGCCTCCATCCCCCTAACTGCCCCACAAGCCTCCATCCCCTAACTCCCTAACTGCCCCAGAAGCCCCCATCCCCCTAACTGCCCCACAAGCCTCCATCCCCTAACTACCCCAGAAGCCTCCATCCCCTAACTGCCCCAGAAGCCTCCATCCCCTAACTGCCCCAGAAGCCCCCATCCCCTAACTGCCCTAGAAGCCCCCATCCCCCCTAACTGCCCCAGAAGCCTGCATCCCCCTAACTGCCCCAGAAGCCCCCATCCCCCTAACTGCCCTAGAAGCCCCCATCCCCCTAACTGCCCCAGAAGCCTCCATCCCCTAACTCCCTAACTGCCCCAGAAGCCTCCATCCCCCTAACTGCCCCACAAGCCTCCATCCCCTAACTCCCTAACTGCCCCAGAAGCCCCCATCCCCCTAACTGCCCCAGAAGCCACCATCCCCCTAACTGCCCCACAAGCCTCCATCCCCTAACTCCCTAACTGCCCCAGAAGCCCCCATCCCCCTAACTGCCCCACAAGCCTCCATCCCCTAACTACCCCAGAAGCCTCCATCCCCTAACTGCCCCAGAAGCCCCCATCCCCTAACTGCCCCAGAAGCCTCCATCCCTCTAACTGCCCCAGAAGCCCCCATCCTCTAACTGCCCCAGAAGCCCCCATCCTCTAACTGCCCCAGAAGCCTGCATCCCCCTAACTGCCCCAGAAGCCTCCATCCCCCTAACTGCCCCAGAAGCCCCCATCCCCCTAACTGCCCCAGAAGCCTCCATCCCCCTAACTGCCCCACAAGCCTCCATCCCCTAACTCCCTAACTGCCCCAGAAGCCCCCATCCCCTAACTACCCCAGAAGCCTCCATCCCTCTAACTGCCCCAGAAGCCCCCATCCTCTAACTGCCCCAGAAGCCCCCATCCTCTAACTGCCCCAGAAGCCTCCATCCCCCTAACGGCCCCAGAAGCCTGCATCCCCCTAACTGCCCCAGAAGCCTCCATCCCCCTAACTGCCCCAGAAGCCCCCATCCCCCTAACTGCCCCACAAGCCTCCATCCCCTAACTGCCCCAGAAGCCTCCATCCCCCTAACTGCCCCAGAAGCCCCCCATCCCCCCTAACTGCCCCACAAGCCTCCATCCCCTAACTGCCCCAGAAGCCTCCATCCCCCTAACTGCCCCAGAAGCCTCCATCCCCCTAACTGCCCCAAAAGCCTGCATCCCCCTAACGGCCCCAGAAGCCCCCATCCCCCTAACTACCCCACAAGCCTCCATCCCCTAACTGCCCCAGAAGCCTCCATCCCCTAACTGCCCCAGAAGCCCCCATCCTCTAACTGTCCCAGAAGCCTCCATCCCCTAACTGTCCCAGAAGCCTCCATCCCCTAACGGCCCCAGAAGCCTCCATCCCTCTAACTGCCCCAGAAGCACACAACAGAAGCAGAGAGAGGTTTGGTGATCTGCTCCTTCTACATTTGGGACTTAGGGATTGAACCCAGGCCCTCTGGCTTGGCAGTGAGCACTCAGAGCTCCTAGGCCATCTTGCCTCCCCCTCCCATCTTTATTTGGCAATGTGAAGGGTTGAACCCACAGCCTCATGAAAGCTCTGTCTGCCTCTGATCTAAGTAAGCCGCTCAGGTGTGCCTTGCACAGGCTGACCTTGAACTTGAAATCCTCCTGCCTCAGTCTCTCTGGTACCCAGGGAATACAGGCCTTCATGCACCACAAGGTCCGCCCAGCATGTGTCATTTCTTGTCACATGTCCTTTGGCTCCTCGAGGACAGAAAGCTCTGTAATCCAGAATGGACAGAATGGCTGACGACACCCCTGGTGCCTGCCAGCCCTACTGTTCCTCCAGTTCAGTGTGGGGTGAAGAGGGCCAGCTTCTCTCAGCCTGTAAGCCACCGACCAGCTGACAGTGATGCCAGCCACCCAGCCTGGGGACTCCGTCCTTTCCTTCCATCCATCATGTACACGGATGTTTCTGTCCCACCCGGTGTTGCTGTCCTTCAGTCCCAAATGAACACACAGAGGCTTATATTAATTACAAGCTGGGCTTTGTTTATTTGTTTGTTTGTTTGTTTGGCCTGTTGCTCAGGCTTATTACTAACAAGCTCTTACAGCTTACATTAACCCATAATTCTTACCTATGTTTAGACACGTGACTTGGTACCTTTTCTCAGCCAGACACTCTCATCTTGCTTCCTCTGTGTCTTGGCTGGCGACTGCATCTCTGCTTTCCTCTTCCCAGAGTTCTCCTAGTCTCCAATACTAGGAGAATTCCTGCCTGGCTACTGTTCAATCAGCATTTCATTAAACCAATACGGTATGAATGTTCACGGTGAACAAGAGCGTTATCCCACATCCCATCAGCCCAGGTTCCAGCTCCAGCTGAGGGTGAGGCAGGGCCATGGCCACCAGCAGTGTCGTGACTGGAAAGCCAAGTGTACCCCGTAGATTCGTGAGTTTGAACACATGGTCCCCAGCTCATGGCACTGTTTGGGGAGCTTATGGGCTCTTTGGAAAGCAAGACCTTCCTAGAGGAAGTAAGTTACAGGGGCAGGTGGGGGGATGTCTAAGCCACCACCCCACTGGCCATGACATGAGGAATCCCACACCTTCCTTGCTGCGGGGACTATACCCACAGACCTTCTCTCAGCTGCTTCTTGTTAGCTATTTGGTCAGAGTAACAGGAAAATGACTACTGACAAGTGTCCACTAACTCACTGTCACCTACTCACGGAAGGGGCCACGTGCACCCGTGCCCCTCCCAAGCCTCAGAGGGACTCCAACAGATCAGAACACCCCAAAGATACCCACCCCGAGTCCACAAGTTCAAATCTTCTAGAAGGTTCTCCCTTAAATGGAAACCTTCCCTGTGTGGGAGTCGATATTGGGGAAAGAGCGTGTGTGACATCACGCTGACCGTGTGGGTGCGACAGCCACCTGTTCCATGCTTCCCAGTGTCTCCTGTGGTTTCTCACGTGACGATGGTCTCTCCCCAGAGTTGTATGGGTCAGAGAGGAAGCACACACAAACACCCGTGCTTATGCAGAGGATGTTTGTAGAATTTCCCAAATGTCACCCAGAGAAGCCACCAGGGATGACTCTGAAGGTCATCGGCAAGGGTGACCTTTGGCACACAGCTTTTCAGCACAGAGAGACCTCTGTCCCTGATCCTCTCCTCCGGCTATGGAGCCGGTCCTCCGGAGGTCAGCCTGGGCTCCTGGCTTGCTTTTAACAAATATAATGGGTGGAAGCAACAGGGTGTTGTAGGGACCTTCTCCCTTCTTGAAATTCTCTTCATCCCACTGGCCCTGGAGGAAGGCAGGTCATGCCATGGATGACAAGCACTGATGACAGTGTGTAGGGGCTGGGAGGCACAGGACAAAGTGGGGGTAGGATCTGGGCTTATGCTGGCGAAGCACTCGATAAGCAGAAGGCTGATCCCAGCCTGTGGTTTCCATACCTCCTGCCCCAGAGAAAGGCTAATGGATGCCCTAAGCAATGAGACTTCTGGAAACTTCACAGGCTGATGTTTTTTATGGCTGTGAAGAGACGCATGATATGAGATGTCCCCCTAATGCTCATTGGTGGCCAACTGGCGGGGTAGAAAGCATGATTGGATCAAAAGGGTTTTAGCTCAACCATGGCTTAATTGACGGCATTGTTAGGAGACGGTAGAGTCATGTAGAAGGAAAGGTGTTACGAGCACGTTTTCCCCGCCGCTGCAGGTCTGGTCCCGCCGTCACGCCAGCCCCAAATAACACACTGAGACTCTGTATTTGATACAGCTGTTGGCCACTTATATCATTGTTTATCGGCTAGCTCTGACTTAATGATTAACCCATTTCTACTGTTCTAAGTATTTCCACGTGGCTCATCTTACCGGGGAATGACGGCCCTGCATGCTGCTCTCTCCAGGCTCTCCATGCTGATTCCTCCTTCCTACTTCCTCTTCCTCCTTGTCTCCTAGCCCCGCCTATCTTGCTTTCCCATTGGCCCAACAGTGCTTTATTCATTAACCAGTATGAGAAACATATTTACAGAATGACATCTCCCATCAGAAAGGGGTCCATGGAGCTGGTCTTTGCAGGGTTCCTACCCCAGCCTCTCCCTGGCTCTCTCTGTGTTTTGGCAGTCAGAGGTGAGCAGGCCTGCTCATAACACTCTCCAGTCAAGATGTGTTTAACCCCAGCCCAGAACTAGCCATAGGAAGAAACTTCTGAAACCATGAGATAAAATAAGTTCTTCTCCCTTAAGCTGTTTCTACTCGATGCTCTGTCATGGCTGGGTAAAGTCTAAGTACCTTTCTCTGCCACACTGAAGGGTGCAGCTTGAGTGGGGTCATGGTTGTTGCTGCTCACCAATCCACGGTAGGAACGGCACAGGGGTGGGGAGACTCCATCCCAGCTTGTGGCACAGACTCCTCCTGATGAATCAGAACTCTGAGAACCAGAGCCGGAACCTGAAATCAATACGGCCTTTGAGATCTGTCTCTTGCCAGACACTCTTTCCTCGGCTGAGACCAACCCAAAGGTTGCTCAGCCTTCCAAAATACGGTGTCACTAGCTGGAGACCAAGCATTCAAACACTGGGAGCCTATCCCGGCAGTGGTGGTTTGTGTCTTTAATCCCAGCACTTGGGAGACAGAGACAGGTGGATCTCTGTGAGTTCCAGGCCAACCTGGGCTACAGAGTGAGTTCCAGGACAGTCAAGGCTACACTGTCCCAATAAACAAAACGGTCGAGCCTCTGGGGAGCATTTCAGATTCAAGCCACAGCCTGGACACACGTAGGAAGATACTCAGCCATGTAATCCATAGAGAAACACTAACCAGAACCCCACAGGGTGTGCAGGCTTTAGAGGCCAGAGGCAACCTCAGGTATTTTTGTAAATAACTTTTTTGAGATTATAATAATTATCACTTCCCCCTTCTCCTTCCTCCCTCCAAACCCCCTTGCTCTTGCTTGGTGTGTGTGTGTGTGTGTGTGTGTGTGTGTGTTCTAAATGCATAAATACAACCTGCTCAGTCTGTATGTTACTTGTATGTGTGTTTTCACAGCTGACCATCTGGTACTGGATAACCGATTGGTGTGTACCTCCTTGGGGAAGGCTGTTTCTCCTGCTCCCGACATCCCTTGCCTGTAGTTCTTCGTGTAGTATTAAGGCCGCTAGGCTCTCTCCAACCCACTTTAGCGTGCCCGCCGGTGTTGTCCTTGTCCAGGTCATGTTTAGACAGCCATGTTGGTGAGAAATGGAGGGTGTGGCTCCTGTCATCCCCAGGAGACAGGGTCTCACAGCACATTCCCTGTTTCTCTGGCTCTCTTTCCTGCAAACATCCCTGAGCTTCGGGTGTGGGGATTGTGTTGTAGCTGCGCCAGTGGGGACGACCTGAATCCACAGCTCTGCACTCTGGCGGGCCGTGGGTTTCAGCAATGCTGCCTATGTGCTGATTCCTCTAGGAGGTACGACACCTATGCTTACATGTGGATAGTGTAAAGATCGCATTGGCTTTTTGACACAGGTCTCTTACTGGCCCGGAGCTTGCAAAGGAAGTTAGCTACCCAGCAAGGCCTCCTGAGTGCTGGGGTTACAGTGTGTGCCAGCAGACCCAGCCTAGATTTCTTTTTAATGGGCAGTAAAGGCTGGTGAGGATGTGAAGATGTTGGTTCGCTGTGCAGGTAAGCATGTAAAATAAACCGGCCCGGCTGTGGTGGAAGTAGCCCGTGGGTCCTGGAAAGGCAACCGTGGGATGTGACGTTAATGGGCTCATTTACAACCTGAAAAATTCACTCTCATTTTAGAAACTCCTGAGACTGAGCCACCACCCTGAGAGGCCAGAGGGAGATTATCAGCTTGAGAACAGACCCCGGCTGCGGTTCATCTCTAAAGCAAGGCGACCAGCCCGCGGGGCTGCTGGGGCAGAAGGGAGGAAGGGGGTCACTCGGGGACATAGCTCGAGGACACGGGCTCACTGTGACACACCATTACACCACAGGGACGAGAAGGCGGAGCTGAGGGCGGAGTCTCTGAAACCACGGACTACATTCCAACTTTGATTTCGTTTTGTCGCCGTCCTGCGTCACGTGGACCGGGTATGGGTGTCCGAGCGCATGCCCGAAGCCACTGAAGTCATAGTGCGGGTGGCTGGCCTCACCCTGCCAGGCCCATCCCCTGCACGCACCAAGGTCCCGGCCTTCCGTCTCCTCTTTTCTCTGCAATAGGTGCTTGTGTCCCTTTATCATCACAGTGAATTTAGAGTAGTTGACAATTCTCATTTTGTGCCACTGCTGCACTCTGTGTGAACTTAGAGTGATGGCATTACTTTATACAAAAGAGAAGAGAAGCACAGAGAAGTTAAGCACTTTGCCTAAGGTCACACAGCTGGAATGACTATTGCAGGGCTTTTAAACCTGCTGGCCTGGTTCCTCTTTGGGCTTCTAGTTTCTCACTAGCTGTCTTTCTGTCTAGGCGATCCCTCACCCGCAGACCCCCAGGCCCTCAACCTCCTGCCCCCATCATCTTGTCCCCTCCTTCCCCCTTCTCTCCTGGCCTTTCCTCCAGAGAGCGGTCAGGCTGGCCCTGAGGAAGGTCAGCTTTCTTGGGCAGAGACAACGCGTATTTCGCTGGCTCTGGATCCTGGAGGCAGCCCTGCTCCCAGAGCCTTTAAAATTTATTTATCTAATTAAAAAATCTCTCAGCAGCCAACATGCTTGGAGAGTTCATATTTAACCAATAAGCATCAGGCTGGCTGCTGAATCCGGGAGCCCAGGGCGGGGCGGCCAGAGCGCGCATCCAGCAACCACCCGCACGCACGGCAGAGCTGGCTCTAGCGTGGGCACCCTGGGCGGGCAGGCAGTGGCAGCCTCCGCAGCCAGCTGCGTTTCCGGCCAATGAACCTGCCGCTCAAATCCTCCTTTTTAATTAACTCTATCTCAGGCGGCCGGAGCACGTGGACAAACTTCTGTCTACTTCACTGCGAAGCCCGAGCACACCCCCATTCCCTTTCTAAGAATAGAATCGGGGGCTGCAGGGGAGGGAGGAGGCTGGAATCTAAAAACGAATTTGAAACCCAGAGCAAAACAACCCAGCCGGGGAGAAGAGAGAATAAGTGGCATGCAGAACTGTACACACACACACACACACACACACACACACACACACACACACACACACACACACGCACGCACGGCAGGGGCTGTCTGCTGCCATCCCGGTGGGGCTGGCAGTCGGGCCTGGCAGCCTGCCCAAGTGTCTGGCAGGGAAGGGGGTGGTGGGTGGCACTGTTCATGCCAGGAGCAGCAGCTGGGGATCCCGGGGGAGTCAGGGCTGTCTTTTGGGCTGATTGGCTTCCCCAGACAACAGGGGTGAGTCACGGGCTTGTGGGCTGGGCTCAGGGTGCCCGACAGTCCCAGATGTGGCTCCAAGTTTCAAGGACTCAGAAGCCTAAATGCTTCCAAACATGGCTGGGGTTGATGCTAGGACTCTGAGACCCTGTCACCACCAGGAGGACCAGAGGGGAAAAGAGGGACCAGCCCTGCTCAGGGATGCTCAGGGAGCTACTGATGACATCTCAAGGACTGAGGGTGCAAAGTGCTTGTCCAGGGCGCGGAAGCCTGGTTCTGCCTCAGCACCACATGGAGCAGATGCCCCAGGCGGGCCTGTCGCCCAGCGGGGTGCAGGTGGGTGCAAGAGAGGCTTAAGGTCCCACTCAGCTAGTAGCCGAGTTCAAGGCTAGCCCAGGCTACAGAGAGCCAACTTCAAGCACAGCTTAGACTATATGGGAACCTGTCAAAAATAAGATAAAATAAAATGGGTAAAAATCAGTCTCACAAGGAGCTGAGGGAAGACGGCACAAGCCTGTATCCTGTAACCCCAGCACATCAGAGGCCGAGGCAGGAGGATCGGAATGTCAGTGTCACTCTCTGCTACATAACAAGCTTGAGGCCAGTCTGGGCTACAAGAAGTCCTGTTCCAACCGAATATACATGCATGCACACATACGTACATACATGCATACATACATGCGTACATGCGTACATACATGCACATGCAATTATATGTCAAAGACAATAGCAACCGTTACTTTCTTGCAAGTCTGCTCTGCCAGGCCTGCTCTCAGTACTGTCCTTCGAATATTTTACCTTAGCCTCTCAGTGTGTCGCTGTGTTCTTACCACCACTCTGCTGGTGGGGAAACTGAGGCTTGGGGTTTGGAGCGGGCCCAAGTTCACACTGAAAATGGTGTACACCGGGGTCTGCACCCTAGCAGGCCGCCTCACATGTCTGTGGTGGCCAATCCTGCTTCTCGACTTGACCGCGTCTGGAGTGTCTAGGCTTACTGCGAAGGATGTTCTGGTGGGGTTTTTGTTTGTTTTTGTTGTTGTTTTGGTTTGGATTTTTTTTTGAAACAGGGTTTCTCTGTGTATCCTAACTATCCTGGAATTCGCTCTGTAGACCAGGCTAGCCTCAAACTCACAGAGACCGCCCTGCCTCTACCTCCATGCACCACCACCTTGCAAACACTTCTTAACCAGACTATTCCAGTCAGGAAGAGCCATCCCAAATCTGGATCACACTGTGTGGTGGCAGCCCACAGAAGGGGGCACGGGACACAGAGGCCCTGCTGTTTGCTTGCTTGTCTTCTGTTCGCCATAGCACGCGCGTCAATCCTGTGGCTGTAACCAGTACTGAATCCAATTTCTTCGGGGTCCCAACGGAAGCCCAGCAGCTCTCCAGGAACCTTCCCATGCGCAAGTACCAGACTGGGACTTCGGAGACATTGAACCTGCGGCGGGGGAGCCCCAAATGACTACAGGATTCTCTGTGTTTCTGTCGGGAGACAGCCCTTGTTGGGCTACATTGCCTGCACCCCAGTCAATAAATTGTGTGTGTGAGTGTGTGTGTGTGTGTATGTGTGTGTGTGTGTGTATGTGTGTGTGTGTGTGTGTATGTGTGTGTGTGTGTGTATGTATGTATGTGTGCTCATTCTATCACTTCTGTCCCTTTAGAGAACCCTGACCGATACAACAATTCGCTCCTCGGCGTCTTTGCCTGCACATTGGACAGGCCAGTGTGAGGCCCACAGGGTACTCAGGCATGCCACCAATCCACTGCCAGCTACACAGACAAGAACTTCCTCCTCCCACTCTCCCCCAGCTCCCAGAGAGCATGTCAGGGTGTTGCCTCTGTCACCACTCTGACTGAGTCCTGCAGGGGTTTTGAGTCCAGTGGGAGCCCACCTGGGCAACACTGTCCTTACACTGTTCACTATTTTCCAGTGCTCAGCTTTTCCTCTAATGTGGTGATATGGAGTCCATATTTTACATCACCAAGTTCAAAGAAGCGCCTGTGGATACAGCCATAGCGTGCTCTGGAGTAGTCTGAGATGTCAAGTGACTGAGGCGTGCAGGAAGTGAGGCTGGCCATGGGAAAAAAGCTAATAATTCATAAAATAAGCAGAGATCTAATTTCCACACAACTTACCCTGCATTGCTATAACGGCTACCCGTGTGTCACATGCTCTGTATTTTACATTATATTATACAGGCTACTCTTTCTGTATTTGCCATGTTTTATAGTAACCCTGAGAGTGTTGGGGATGGACCCCAGGGCCTTGCCTGTGTCACATAAGCAAGCACTCTATCAATGGTTTCACCACAACACTCCCAACATTGTCTAGTGCAATACAAAAATGCTTGAACCTTGTTCTAAGGCAGAGGTTGGCGAGAATTCCTACAGGGGAGGGGCTATGGCCGCTTAGGTAAAATGCAAGTGACAGTTTGGGGTGTGGGCCAGGCTGCCAGAGCAATGATAGGTTGGGACCCTTCTTGGGAGCAGAGAAGGTGGCTTGCCTGTCCCTCCTCAGCACACTGCCAGCCCAGGTCTGTCTGCTGTCACCCCTTCAGGACTCCAAGGACAAGGCAAATAGGGAATCCTGGCCATTCTTTCAGTGACATCAAGTGGTCCTGCCCAAATGTGTCCTCGCCTAGAATTCCACATGAGGAATGAACAGGTCCAGAGCACTGGTCCTTCGCAGGCCAGCCTTCTCCATGATGAGGACTCAGGCCTCCTTGTCAGCCCAGAGTCCAGAGCCCAGCAGGGTGACCCTCCCTCTGAGAACCTCGAGTGAGCTGACTCCAATGGCTGGTCTTCCAGCAACACCAGGGTCACAGGCACACACAGCCATGCCCAGACTTTTATGTGAGTGCTGGGGATTTGAACTCTTAGCCACTGAACCATCTTCCCAGCCCTTGTAAAATTTTTATTCACAAGGTCTCATTTGCCTGCATGTTGAAACAAACATGTTTTGGATATAGTAAGTTAACTGTAATCCTTGTTGTTGTTTTAATACAGACAAGGTCCCAGTAAATAACCCAGACTGGGCTCAAAACTGGTAACTTCCCACCTCAGTCTCCCTAGTACTGGGAGGGAGTCCTGGAGATGAGAAAAACATAGGTAAGTGAGCAGGAACTGCAGATGCCAAGTATAACCAACAGAGCACAAGAGATGGGAGAGAGAGACTCCCGGGAGTAAAAGGTACAATAGAAGAAATTGATACATCTGTCAAAGAAAATGTTAAATCTACAAAATTCCTGACTCAAAACGCCCAGGAAATCTGGGACACCATGAAAAAACCAAACCTAAGAATAGTAGGAATGGAAGACAGAGAAGAAGCCCAAGTCTAAGGTCCAGAAAACATATTCAACAAAATCATAGAAGAGAACTTTCCTACCCGAAAGAAGGGCATGGCTATGAAGGTACAAGGACCTTACAGAACACCTAATAGATTGGACCAGAAAAAAAGTCCCAAGTAACATGTAAAGGCAGACCTAGTAGAATTACACCTGACTTCTCAACAGACTCAAAAAGCCAAAAGGCCTGGACAGATGACTTGCAGACTCTAAGAAACCATAGATGCCATCCCAGAATACTATACCCAGCAAAACTTACAATCGCCATAGATGGAGAAAACAAGATATCCCATGACAAAGTCAAATGTAAACAGTATCTTTCCATAAGTCCAATCCTACAGACAGGGCTAGAAGGAGAACTCCAACCTAAGGAAGTTAACTTCACCCATGAAAACACAGGCAATAAATATTCTCACACCGGCAAAATCAAAAGAAGGGACACACACACAGACACACACACACACCAACAGAAACAACAACAAAATAACAGGAGTTAACAATCACTAGTCATTAATATCAATAAACTCAATTTCCCAATAAAAAGACACAGACTAACAGAATGAATGTGAAAACATCCTTCTGTTGCACACAAGAAACACACCTCAACATCAAAGATAGACATCACCTCAGAGTAAAGGGTTAAAAAAGAGGATTGGATCCAAGCAAATGGACCCAAAAGCAAGCTGGTGTAGCAGTTCTAATATCTAACAAAACAGACTTCCAACCAAAATTAATCAAAAGAGACAGGGAAGGACACTTCATATTCATCAAAAGAAAAATCCACCAAGATGATGTCTCAATTCTCAATATCTATGTCTCAACACAGATGTGCCCATGTTTGTAAAGGAAACACTACTAAAGCTTCAATGGATCCTCACACATTTACAGTGGAGACGTCAATACCTATCCCACTCTCGCCAATGGGAAGGCCATCCAGACAAAAGTAAACAGAGAAATACTGGAACTAACAGACTCTGTGAAACAATGGACCTAACAGACATCTATAGAAAATTTCACCCAAACACAAAAGAATACATTGTCTTCTCAAAACCTCATAGAACATTGTCCAAAATAGACCACACACCCAGTCACCAAGAAAATCTCAACAGATACAAGAAAACTGAAATAATTCCCTGCCTCCTATCAGATCACCATGGATTAAAGCCGGATTTCAACAATAACAGAAACAATGAAAAGCCTACAAACTCATGGAAATTGAACAACTCTATACTGAATGACAACTGTGTCTAGGAAGAAATTAAAGACTTCCTAAAATTCCATGAAAATAAATGCAAAACTTACGGAACCCATAACAAAAGCAATGCAGAGAGGAACGTTGGTAGCACTAAGTGCCTTCATAAAAATTTGGAAAAATCTCATATTAGCAGCTTAGCAGCACACCTGAAATCTCTAGAACATAAAGAAATAAATGCACCCTTTACAATAGCCACAGATAATATGAAATATCTTGGGGTAACTCTAACCAAGCAAGTGAAAGACCTGTATGACAAGAACTTCAAGTCTTTGAAGAAAGAATTTGGAGAAAATATTAGAAGATGAAAAGACCTCCCATGCTCAAGGATCAGTAGGATTGACATAGTAAAAATGGCAATCCTACCAAAGCAATCAACAGATTCAATGCATCACCATTAAAATTCCAACACAATTCTTTACAGGCCTTGAAAGAACAATACTCAACTTCATATGGAAAACAAGATACCCAGGATCACTAAAAACAACCCTGTACAATAAAGGAACTTCTGGAGGCATCATCATCACTGATTTCAAGTTCTACTACAGAGCTACAGTAATAAAAAAAAACCCAGCATGGTATTGACATAAAGATGGACAGGTGGATCAATGAAATTGAACTGAAGACACAGACACAAATCCACACACCTATTGACATCTGACTTTTGACAAGCCAAAATTATGCAATGGGAAAAAAAGAAAGCATCTTCAATAGACAGGGCTGGTGTCACTGGATGTCAACATGTAGAAGAATGCAAATAGATCCATATTTATCACCCTGCACAAAACTGCAGTCCAAGTGGATAAAAACACTCAACATTAATCCAGTTCCACTGAACCTGATAGACAAGAAAGTGGAAGTAGCCTTGAATACGTTAGCATAGTAGACAACTTCCTGAACAGATCACCAATACTGAAGGCACTAAGATCAACAATTAATAAATGGGACCTCATGAAACTGTTAAGTTTCTGTAAGGCAAAGGACACCATCAATAGGACAAAAATGGCAGCCTACAGAATGGGAAAAGATCTGCACCAACTCCACATCTGATAGAGGACTAATTTCTAAAATATATAAAGAATTCAAGAAACTAGACATAAAAATATCCAAATAGTCCAATTTAAAATGGGGTACAGATCTAAACAGAATTCTCAGCAGAAGAATCTCAAATAACCAAGAAGCACTTAAAGAAATGTTCAACATCGTCAACCATCAGGGAAATGCAAATCAAAATGACTCAGATTCCATCTTACACCTGTCAAAATGGCTAAAATCAAAACCACAAGTGACAGCTTATGCTGGAGATGATGTGGAGTAAGGGGCATACTCCTCCATTGTTGGTGGGAGTACAAACCTGTACAGACACTTTGGGAATCAGTATGGCAGTTTCTCAGAAAATTGGGAATTGATTTACCTCAAGTCCCAGCTATATCACTCTTGATCAAAACCCAAAGGATGCTTAATCATACCATAAGGATCAGCTATGTTCATAACAGCTTTATTCATAATAGCCAGAACCTGGAAACAGCCTAGATGCTCCTCAACTGAAAAACGGTTAAAGGAGAATGGTAGGTTTATACAACAGAGTTATTATTCAGTTAAAAACAATAACATCATGAAATTTGCAGTCAAATGGATGGAACTAGAAAAAAAATCATCCTGAGTGAGATAACCCAAACCCAGAAAGACAAACATGGTAGGCGCTCACTCGTAAGTGGATATTAGCTGTAAGGTAAAGGATAACTATGCTACAATCCACAGCCCCAGAGAAGCTAAGTAACAAGGAGGCTCAAGGGGGTCGAATGAATGTCCTTGGGGAGGGAAACAGAAGAGACCTCCTGGGTAGACTGGGGGTGGATGGGAACATAGGAATCCGATGAGGGTGGGGGAATACTAAAAGAGAAGGGGAAGGGGCCTTTTCTGAATGAGGAGGAAACCTAGTATTGTGAAAACTTCTAGGACTCTACAAGGGTGACCCTAGCTAAGACTCCTGAACTGGCCATCTCCTGTGACCAGGCAAGACTCCCAATGGAGGGAGTGGGACTCCAACCTAGACACAATCTCCAATATACAGTCTGCCCTGCCTGTAGGATGTCTGAGGTAAGCATAGCTCAGAGATTGTAAGGGTGACCAACCCACTGGTCCGTCCTGAGACCCATGCACCAAGTATGAGCCCACCCCTGACACTGCCTAGAGCGCCAGGACCCAGAGGCTGGAGGTCCAGGACCTAGGATAGAAGCAAACGGGAATGGGAAAATAAAGTCGTGTGATGACATTCTGTTATGCTCGCAGATGGGTGCCTGGCCCAATTGTCATTAGAGAGGCTTCATCCAGCAACAGAGACCCACAGCCAAACATTAGGCTGAGCTCCGGGGATCCTGAGGAAGAGGGGAAAGGATTGTAGGATTCACAGGGGTAAAGGACACCACAAGAAAATCCACAGAATCAACTAACCTGGGCTCATAGGGGGTCATAGAGCCTGAACCGACAACCAGGGAGCCTGCATGGGACTGACCTAGGCCCTCTGCACAAATGTGACAGTTGTGTAGCTTGGTCCTCTTGTGGGACTCCTAACAGTGGGAGCAGTGGCTGCTTCTTACTCTTTTTGCTGATTTGGGGACCCTATTCCTCATACTGGGTTGCCTTGTTGAGTCTTAATAGGAAGGGAGGTGCTTAGTCTTACTTCAACTTGATATGTCATGTTTGCTGATATCCATGGGAGGCCTGCCCTTTTCTGAATAGAAATGGAGAAGTGGATGGGGTGGGGTGGGCAAAGGGGAGTTGTGGGGAGGGACTGGTAGGAAAGGAGGGAGGGGAAACTGTGATTAGGATGCAAAATAAATAAAATGTATTGAAATATAATCACATCACTTCCTATTTCCCTTTCCTCTCTCCAACCCCTCCCTCTCAATAATTGTTGGCCTTTTCTCTTTGATTATTATTGTTACACACACACACACGGTTAATAAGGATCAGGATAAACAATTAGGCCAAATAGATGTTTATTCAGGGAGAAATAACTCACAACATAGGCAGATGAATGCGGCGAGTTCCACAGGATTCTCTCCTCTCAGCATCCCGCCAGCAAGAGAGAGCTTCCGACCCCCTCCTCAGCCTATTCCCCCAGGTCACGTCCCGCCCTGTCTCCACCCCCAATGAGCATGGTCTAAGCCACAGGTGCAGGCAAGGTGAATATCTCACTATAATTCCCCTTTTAGTCTAAAGAAAAGATTTGGGCTTGATACAAAACTATATACAAAACAGTGAATAACAAATGTGCTCTAAGAAAAGGAAAATCGAGAACAAAACGACCTACATATCTAGTCCTAGGATGAAGACATAACGGAATTTATAATAGAGTTGTCCTAAGCTGGGAAGCTTAAGCCTAGTACCTAATATATCTAACTAGGAAGAGAGAATAATAGTTGTGATAGTTTAATCTACAACCTCATCAAGACCTGAGAAGGAAAATAGCGATACTAGGGTAGACAGGAAGTGCAGATGGGCAACTTCCAAAAGATGCCTCGAAGACAGAAACAGCAAGCTACCTGGACAGTCACCCAAGGTCTCAGAGCAATGTTGGTACAGCCAGTTTTGGCTAAGGCCAAGAGTACTTGACAGATCACAACTAAAGCAGGGAGGTAGAAAGGCTGTCTTACCCTGACTTGGCAAGGTTCAGCAGTCTTCTATGTTTGTCTCCTGCAAGCACATAGGACCGCATGTCCAGATCAGTGGTCAAGGTAGGGGCAGTTCCTTGCCCAAGAGGCCATAGCCAAAGCGAGGATGAACTCCAGAAGGAGCAACAACAGTGTCCAACATACTTTCTGGAAAGAGCATGGTGCTGTCAGGAACAACATTGTCTCATGTCAACGGAGTCCTAATATTATAACATTTAAATGCTGTGTTCTGTAGGTCCATGAAGTGATTGGAGATTAAGCATCTATGTCTGACTAATCTCATAGGTAAAGGAAACATTGGTGAGGATAATCTGTAATACTCAGGAATTTGGCTAACAAACCTGATTAAAACTTCCTTGAGTAAAGCAAGGATACATACCTAAACAATGTAACTATGCACATGTAAATTCCTCAAGTAGAGGTAGAAATGTCTAGACAAGAGGTAGAGCTCTAAAGGGCAACAAGGTAAACATTAAAGAAACTCGTTATGAAGTTTGCTTTCAATATGGCAAGACTAGCCATTTGGGCAAGGTACTGCTTTTGTCTAGACTGTTTGACTTATACTGTAGAAACTGGACATGCAGGACCCACAAAAAAGTGACTGCTGGGACAGGATGGACAGTGCTACAGGGTTCCTGCTTCATGAAAGAGTCTGCCAGACACACTATGGCCCATGGGCTGAAGATGGAACATTACAGAAGAACTTCGGGTGACTGACCAGGCAGTGAGTTGTCTCTGTCATTCTAGAGTTTATGTATTATCCTTCTGTGGTCTTTGATGGAATTGAAGACAGATAGTTATGGTTATAGTTTTCCTTAGTTAGGATTAAAGATAAGTTGCATATAAAACTTTGGACTCATAAAGATAGGATAGATGATAAAATATTTTCTTTAAGTCTTACTAAATGTTAATGGACTAAATATTGTTAACTGTGATTCTTATTTGATAACTGTTGTGTGATATATTTTGCTATGTTAAGGTTAAAACCTTTCTTTTTATTTTAGACAGAAAAGAGGAGATGATGGGAGATGTCATTCTGTAAATATGTTTCCCATACTGGTTAATGAATAAAGCCCTGTTGGCCAATAGGAAAGCAAGATAGGTGGGGCTAGGAGACTAGGAGGAAGGAGGAAGTAGTTGGGAGGAGTCAACATGGAGAGCCCGGAGAGGTAGGACGCCAGCTGCTCTGGCCAGTAAGATGAGCCACGTGGAAATTCTTAGAATAGTAGTAATGGGTTAATCATTAAGACAGAGCTAGCTGATAAACAACGATAGTAACTGGCCAATAGCATTGTATCAAATACAGAGTCTCTGCGTGTAATTGGGGGCTGGAGTGGTGGTGGGACCAGATTGGCGGCGGGCAGGAAAAACCTGCTCGTAACAGCACCTCTGTTGGTGTTGTGTGCTATGGAGCGTGTATGGGCCGACACATTGTTGAGGTGTCTTGTGTGTTGCCTCCCAGTCATTTCCAGGAGACGCAATCACACATCAGATTTCCTGGTCCTCTGGCTCTTATAATCTTTCTGTCCTGTTCCATAACAGTCCCTGAGCCTTAGGTACAGTCGTGTTGTAGATGTATCTATTGAACCTTGCCACATAACAATCAATTGATCTCTGCATTTTGATCAGTTACAACATCTGTGATGGTTTCTGCTACAAATATTTATTTGTGTTTGTTTTTTGACTTGGGGTGGGCTACATTTATCTATGGGCACAGGAATAAATTTTAGAACCCGGTTAGAAATACTTCTGCTTTATTAACATGTGAGCAGCAGTGTCTTCTCCATGATCCATAAACTCACTAACCCGTGAGCTGCCTGTTTCCAGTACCGTGCATGCTTCTCTTCCTGTTAGATGGGCCTCAATCTAATTAGACAATTGTTGGTTACCACCAAGATAGAAATGCCACTACTTCACCTTTGAGGATATCTGTCCATGCTGGGCATCGCTGGGTAGAACTAGAAGCTTCCTAGTGCTACAAAAGCAAGTCTTCAGGGAAGAGGCTTTCCCGTCAGATCCAGCCTGAGTCTTCCTCAGAGCCCTGGATCTGAAATGCATGGTGTTTTCAGAGACAGGAACTTAACCTTCAACCTCAGGAAGGCAACCAGGAGCAACTGCAATAGTCTGTATATAGTGCGGGGAGTTTATTGGGCTACCCTGACCAACAACATTCCGTGGGCTTAGTACTGGTCTTGTGTGTTTGTTTTGGGTTTTTGTTTGTTTGTCTGTTTGGTTGGTTGGTTGGTTGGTTGGTTGGTTGTTTTTTTTTTTCTATTGAAGTGTAACTTTGAAAGGCATTATTAAAATGAATTCCACCTGCATGACTTTTTTATTTTTTTAAACAAGACCACTGGCAATGCTTAAATGCAAATGTGTCTAGGACCATTTTATAGACAAGGACACTGAGGGCACAGAGAGTAGGCCAGGACAGGAGGTAGTTCTGTGAACATGTGACCTGTACAGTCACAGGGGGCCCAAGCTCAGAAATGCCCTCATTGTCACCTCCTGTGAAAGCTCAGTAACTTCCAACAGAGCCACCACAGGGACTTTGCATAGCTCCTATGCCCCTACGGGCATGTCTAGCTGCTGGCTGTGATCTCACATGCTGGAGCACAAAATGCATCCTGCATCGCTGGAGGGGCCTGCAGGGCTGGAGCCCAGACCCCATCCCCTCCCCATGGTCCCACCCCCTCCCCACAGCCTCCTGCTTGGAGACCAGGGTCCTCTCTCTGACAAGTGGGCTTTTTGTAAGGTGTGTGTGCATTTTCCCCTTGCCTTTTAATTTGCCCAAATTGGCAACAGCTCCTTGTATGTTCTAGAACACTCCATCTATCTTCTAGTAGATTCCTCATTCTTTCCTTGGGCAATGCAAAGTGAAGTGGGCTAATTTGGCACCGTCTGTGCTGGGCGGGAATATTATTAAGGCACTTAAGACATTCTTAACACCTTTCATGAGCACGTTGTCTAAAAGCCTGTCGTGCCATTAGACTTGCATTAGCAGTCACACCGAAACTTTGTACTGTGAGATATCAGCATTTTGAGAACACTGGTAAAATGCAGTGTCTAAGAAAATACTATGCCACCCCAGCTTGTGAGCTCAGATGGGTGGACCCCCAATGTGCCAGCTCAAGTTGACAGACCCCCCAGAGTGCCAGCTCAGATTGGCAGGCCAAAAGGGGACTCTCCTGAAGACCGCAGCTGAGCTCCTTAGGCAAAGATAGGAGCTTAGGGTGGCAGAAAGTCCTGTGGTCAGCCCTGTGTAGACCCAGCCTTCTTACCAAACAGATACTTGTAAACTAAAACACCTTTCTCTCCCTGAGAGGCCTGGATTGGACTTCCAGCTCAGCGCTTAAAAACTGTGAGCCTGGGCTGCTGACTTTGCCTCTTCTGACCTTTCTCGAAAAGACGGTCATCTGGTGACTTCAAGAGAATCTGTGTCCTTCATAGTGTCTCAAAGATCATGGTGTCCAACAAGGTGTGTTGTGTCGTGAGATCCCAGAGCATCTGTACCTGTTAAACACAACGGACCATAGAGCTATATTCCGTTTGCCTTTCTTTGTTCCCAACGCCCAAATCATTCTTTCTTCCTGCCGCCTTCCCTCCCTTCCTCCTCCCTCCCTTCCTCCTCTCTCCCTCCTCCCTTCCTCCTCCCTCCCTTCTTCCTCCCTCCTTTCCTCTTCCCTCCCTTCCTCATCCCTCCCTTCCTCCTCCCTCCCTTCCTCATCCCTCTCTTCCTCCTCCCTCCCTTCTTCCTCCCTCCCTTCTTCTTCCCTCCCTTCTTCCTCCCTCCTTTCCTCCTCCCTCCCTTCCTCCTTACCTTCTTTTCCTCCCTCTTCTTTTTGTCTTTCTCCCAACTAACAGCAGGCCTTGGGGCACCTTGGTAATAACTGACATTATCTAGAGGTCAGTAATTTTTTTTTCTAGAAGGGTCGGAAGTAAATAGTTAGCCTCTGCAACTATGGTAACATTCCTTTTAAATTATGTATAGATGGGGGTGGTATATGCATGTGAGTGCAAGCTCCCTTGGGAGTCAGAGAAAGGCTTCAGATCCTCTGGAGGTAGAGTTACAGGGTTTGTGAGGCCCCTGGCATGGGTGCTGGGAATTGAACTGGGGTCTTCTGGAAGAGCAGCAAGTGCTGTTAACTAAGCCATCTCTCCAGCCCCCATGTTACTTTTCCTATGGACACTTGACACTGTATCAGCTAGAAGCTAACGAAACTCTATGTGAACAGGTATGCATACTTACGTGCCAATAAAACTTTATCGATGGAAATAGGCAGGAAGACAGAGCTGAGAGTCACGGCTATGGAGTCAGCTCTAGGCCTGCTCTTGTAGACAGATTCTAGAGTCCATCATTCCCTCATACTGCCACTTAGCAGTCCCCACACCGTAGTGTCCTGCATTTAAGTTGTTTCCAGGCCCAAATTTTCAAATGTGTTTCTAGAACACTGGTCCAGGGGTCTGGACACTTGTACCAGGTAGATGCTACTTAATGGGTGATGGGAGATGTCATTCTGTAAATATGTTTCTCTTATTGGTTAATTAATAAAGCACTGTTGGCCAATAGGAAGGCAAGATAGGCAGGACTAGGAGACAAGGAGGAATCTGGGATATGTAGCAGAGGAGAGTCAAGATGTAAAGACTTGAGAGAACAGAGGTCCTGACACTCTCTCCTATAAGATAAGACCATGTGGAAACAATTACATTAATAGAAATGGGTTAAGACAGAGCTAGCCAATAAGAAATGCTAGTAACTGGCCAACCGCTTTATAATTAATAGAGTGTCTGTGTGTTATTTGGGGCTGACACGGCTGTGGGACCAGGCTGGAGGGAAAGCTGCTTGTAACAAATGGGTAGAGCACCAATCTCATCATAGGTTATGGAAGGTGGCATGGAGGCAGATATACAAAATAGAAGGGACAGGCAGAGATCCACTGACCTATCTGCTTGAACAAGAACAGAGGCTGTTACAGAAATATGATCTCTTCAAGGTCTCCTCAAGATGTGCTGTGTAGGGAAGAAACAGGCTGTAACAGTTAGTATTAACAGCCAACCTCATAGATCCCAGGATCACCTGGGAGACAGACCTCTGGACATCCTGCCTGCCTGCCTGCCTGCCTGCCTGCCTGCCTGCCTGCCTGCCTGCCTGCGGGATTGTCATGACTGTGTATTAGTTGAGCTGGGAAGACCTGCCACTATGCGAGGCACCATTCTCTTAGTCCTGGAGTGAAAGGAAGCCCGGGTTTATCCCTCTCTGCTTTCTGACTGTGGACATGATGTCGCTCCCTGTCCTACAGCATCACCTTCCCCACCATGATGAGCTGTACCCTGGAATGGTGAGCAGGAATAAGCCTGGGTTCATAAGAGGTTTTTGTCAGAATATTTTGTCACAGTAACTAACATAGAGGCCGTGCTTCCTGGGGGAGGTGAGAGGGGCCAGCCTGTCTCCTGTGCTCTGCCTTGATTAGCTACACCTGGCTGATCCGGGACAGCTGGGGGAGCAGGAACTGAACCTGTGGAATCACAGACCAGGGCTGCATCTGGCCCGCAGAGCTGTGCCTTTCCACACTCGATTTATTTTAACTTACTTTAAACTGGTTGCCAAAATCGAAATATCAGGACATTTCACATATAAATCAGGATTCTTTTACATATCCAGAAGGCGGAGAAGTGGGGCTCACAGCCCTAGAGAGGGTGCAGACTCAGTCAGTCAGTAAGGCCCGAGCTGGAGGCCCTGCTGTGCTAACCACCCCCCTGTGAGCATGGACAGCACACCATAGCTCAATTTCACCTTCAGGAATATGAAGATGCCAAGATCACATGTTTCCTCCCCCCGTGGCTGCTTCCTCCCCAAAATCTCACCCACTACATGGCCTTTGTACACAGCAGGGTACGCCCCTCGCTCGAGCTGATTCCCCAAGGAGACATTGTCTTTGTCCCAGCTGAGGGTTACTGACCTCGGGGAGACTCTTCCAGACCTGCCAATGTTATACCCAGATCGCAGGGACTCCCAAAAGGCTACCATGGAGACCGAATCTCATGGAAAAGCAAAGAGGCTTGATTCAAGTTCAAACTTGGACCCTCAGTATGCCCAACGCATTGGCACAATCAGAGAGTTTCGAGATCCATCGGGCAGGCTGGGGTTTTTATCGAAGCAGAGGATGGGGTGAGGGGATTTTTAAGGTTCAGGACACCCACTCTGCTGACATTTGTCTAGAGGTGTCTTGGTGAAAGGGGGTGGATTAAGGGACATCTGGTGATCGTATCTACAATGGTTGGAACGTTAGCTATTTTCCCCTTGGATGCTGATTGGTCCATTCCTAGGTGATGTGTGGTGATATTTTATTTTATGATTTATTAAAGCTTGCCTGAGGATTCAGAAAGCAAAGTCAGCCACAAGCTATAGAGATCAGGCAGTGGTGGTACACACCTTTAATCCCAGCACTTGGGAGGCGGAGGTAGACAGATCTCTGTTAGTTCAAGGCCACGCTGTGCTGCTTTGTGTGAAACAGCTCACACAAAGGTGATCTCAGCACTTGGGATCTCAGCCTTTGATCCCAGCACTAGAGAGGTATGTAAAAGACAGGAGCCCCGAGTCTCAGGCTGCACTCTGAAATTAGCCTCCAGCCACGCCGAGGAGAGGCAGCAGTCTGAGGCTTGGTGAAGCGCTCAGGCCTGGATCATCCCTTTCAACCTGAGCTAGATGTGAGAGCTAGTGGCCGGCTGCTTTGCTCTTCTGACCTTCAGCTTAGAGCTTGAACCCCATATCAGTCTCTGGGTCTTTTATTTATTCGTATAACAGTGGTGCCTGGGTGATCCCAGTGTGGGGTCTTTCCTGGAGGTAGGTGTTGCCTTAGGGTAAACTGAGGCTCAGGCCTGTTCTCTGACTGGTCTCTTTTGAGCTTCTCATACCAGGACAGTAGCCAAGCTGCAGCTGTGTGCCTAGCTGCCCTGGGCCCTCCCAGCTGCCCCAAGAGGGCCATATCACACTTTTCACACCTCACTTTTCCTTTGCTCGTGTTTGTTACATCTCTCTGAACACTCACTTGGCTCACAACAGCATCTGAAGAGACAGTCAGGATTTGACGCAGGGTCCCTCTGGCTCTTCAGGTCTTGTCTCCCTTCGTGGAAAGATGAAACTGAACCCCCACATCCGTGGGCATGGCCCATAGTTCTGCTCCAGCAGGCCTTGTCATCGGTGCCTCTGCTTTATCTCTCCCCCATCTGAACGTGCACTGTGAAGCCCGTCTTCCCGAATTCAGGGCTCAGGCAAGAAGTATATGAGCCATTAGCTTTATTTTCCCATTGTGTGTGTGTGTGTGTGTGTGTGTGTGTGTGTGTGCGTGCGTGCGTGCGTGCGTGCGTGTGTGCATGTTTGCCTGTGTATGGGCACAGATGGGGAGTGGGTGGGTGCGTGCGTGCATGCGTGCATGGTTTGTGTGCTTGCCCAGGAGTGTGGAAGCACGAGGTTGATGTTGGGAGTTTTACTTGATTAATCTTTCACCTTATTCACTGAGGCAGGGTCTCTCAATCAAACCCAGAACTTGCTGATGCAGCTAGTCTCGCTGCTTAGCTCGCTCTGGGGATCCCCTACCTCCACCTTTCAAGGCCGGAATTACCCTGTGCTTACGTAGGTTTTGAGGATCTGAACTCCAGTCCTCACATTTGCACAGCAAACACTCTAACCACCAGGCTGTCTTCCCTGCCCCCACCCACACCTTGGATGGAGGAGAACTGAGATCGCCCCAGACAAGAGAGTTGACGGACCAGCCCAGACCCACTCCACCGCCTGCGCTCTAGGACTTCAGTCGGAGACCGTCACATGATCTGAGCATGCCTTGCGAGGCAGCAATCCCCATCAGGCTCTGAGGCAGACAGCCAAACACCAGGATGTCCTGTGCTGGCCACAATGGGTGGCTGACCTAAGGACCTCTGCTGCCAAATGCGCATGCTCCCACCCTGAAAGATGACTATCTACCTGTGTTCACTGGCTTGGAAAGCTGTGATAGTTAAGTGGGGAAAAAAGCAATCTACTAACCAGCATTCGTAGTACGGTTCTATTTCTGCTTCAATATATATTTAAACACACAGAGAGATACCCGTGTGTGCAAAGCTGCATAGAAATGAGCCTGGAAAAAAATGCGGAGAAATGTTAAAAGTAGCGTCGCTGGGCAGTGAGATTCTGGATTCTTTCCACTCTTTCTCCTTATAAATTTTCTGTTTTGTCTATTTTTTGCCACGAGCATGTACTGCTTTTATATTTGGGGGCGGGTGGAGATTAAAAAAAAAAAAAAAAAACAGCTATTTTCGTTTTCAGAAATGTGCAGTCACTTTCTGTACCTTAAGACAAACCATGGCCTCTCTGGAGCTGCAGGGTGCCGGCGAGACCTCCGCCATCTTTGCTGCTCTGCATTCTGAATCGAGGCAGTACCCTTATTTATGCAAGAGGGTGATTGGGGGCGAGGAATGGGCAGGGAGGGAGCAGATGGGCGGGTGGGAGGCGTAGGCCTGACAGTGGGGCCGAATGTGCCCAGCAGGGCCCAAGCAGGAGGCTCAGTCTCATGGTGTCCGCCCGTCCCGGTAGCACTCAATCTCTACAAGTCCACAGACCACTCTGAGACTGCTGGGGCAGGAGAGCCACTGCCTTGGGCAGTGCCTAACAGCAGCCTGTGTTTACACTGAGACCATTCCTTCGAGGACAAACACTAGAACCCAGATATTATACCCAGAAATGGCTGTTTGAAACAGCAGCCATTTGTTCTTACGGCCTTTGTGTCTGGGGACTCTTGGTCGTAAGGCTGGATGGTCCCTGCTCGGGGCTTCTTCTGACACTACCTACTATGTGGCAGACTATCTGAAGACAAGGTTCAAAGTCTCTTAAAAGCCCCAAGTGAGCTGTGAATCAAAAAGTAGGTTACACACTTCCACCGCCCAACGGCACGGAGTAAGTGTTTCCATGGCAGGAGAGAGGAATGGGGACAGAGCAGGGAAAATCCAGACCAAAGCAAAACCGAGGGTCTCATGCACCACACCCTGCAACCCCTTGCCAACATCCCGAGGACTGCAGAGCCACCATCTGCACACCAGCGGCCTCGGAAAATGACCACACCCACCCACCCTTGGTGCTATCACAGCTCCAGCACAGTGGTGTTCATCTCAAGCCACCTGTCCTCCAGGCTTCCCTCAGTGACATCACGTGGTCCTGGCATCTCCAACATCTCAGGGCCTCCATTGCCACCTTCATGCCTGTGCGGCCCCATGACCCCCCCCCCCCCCCCCCCCCCCCCCCGTGAAAGGTGAGACTGCTTTCTGAGATGTAGCCTGGTCCCCTTGCACCATGGCTGCAAAAACCTCTGGTTGCCTTCACCACCAAACCCAGGGAAATGCTCCATGGGTTGCCATTTGGGAGCAGAGAATCCTTACTCCATTTTCTCTCTTTTCAAGTCGAAGAGGGTTACAAGCAGGAACCTTGTGCAGAGTACAAGGTTCCCCTTAATGGCACCTGGGTCTTTGTTTGTTTGTTTTCTAAACAATTGTATCTGCCTCATCTGTACCCAGGCCATCTGTCCTGTCGAAGATGTTAGTGTCTCTCCTGCTCCCTTCCTTACCAAACTATGTGCTTTTCACAGCTCCTGCTTTGAATTGTCACTGTAAGCCTCATAAACCCAGTGGGCAGTAGCCACGCCACAGCCTGAATGCAATGTGGTCTCCAAATTTCCTCCATCAAACATATTTGTTCATTGCTCTTCAGCTTAGCTTCAGCCAGATTTACAGGATGTTTGCAGAAGACAGTCATATTCCTCGCTAGAACAAGTCCTTGTTCTCCTCCCGAAAGTCCCAAACACCTTCTCCTCTGCCATCCTTGTCTTCCAGACTCCCACCAGAAGAGTCATGAAGATCTATTTGTATTTAAGGCTCTGGTCCAGCACTCCAGACTCTTCCACGTTCCTCCTGTGAGCCAGCTCCGAAGGCCTGTGAACCACCTGGTCAGGTGAGTTTCGGCAACACCCCCACTCCTGGTAGCAGCTTTCTGTGTTAGTTACTTTACCATCACAGTGATCAGATGTCTGACAGAAACCACTTGAGGGAAGGGTTTTATTTTGACTCAGGAGTTCAAGCGTGAAAGGCCTGGCAGAACTCACATCAGGAAGGTAAAGCTGTTGCTCCTCTGTCTAGGCAGACTGGAAAGCAGGGAGCAGGAAATACTGCTGTCATACCAGGACTGCCTTCACACCAGGATCCCAAACCACAGTACAGTGCTCCCCACGTTCCGGGTGCGTCATCCCCCATCAGCGAAGATCTCTGGAAGCATCGTCACAGACATCTCCAGAGCTGCGTCTCCTAGGTGACTCCAAATACAGTGGGGTTGACAATGAAGATGGGCTGTCACAGGCTCTAAGGAGGAAAAGCCTAGCATTCCAGCAATGACCAACAGCATGGCCCGGGGGCCCAGGAGTTCTTCGGCAGTGAAAACGGTACCAGAAGGAGACAGGCCGTGGTACCGGTGACCTTGTTTTATCTGCACCCCAAACCCACATCGGCATCTCAGACCCACTGTCCCAACTCGGCCTGAAAACATCTGTTTGGACAACCCACGGTGTCTCTACCATCAGTCTCCTCCCCACAGGGAATTGCTGTGGTTCTGCTACCCCAAGGGAATCCTGGCTGGCCAGGGATCTATCGGAGATCCATCTACCTCTGGAGTGCCGGGATGGAAGGCGTGCACAGCCACACCCTGCATTTTTCTAGAGTTGCAAGCTAGGCCACAGGTGCACTGAGGGTGCCTATCCGTGTCCTGCTATTGCCCTTGGTACCAACCTCAGGCAGCAAGTGTCCAGGCACAGCCTGTGGACTTGAGTCCTCAGTGCTTGTGTGACTTGGGGCCTTGTGAAAGGCTTTGTCCTCAGTGACCCATCCTACTGACTCATGGTTCGCAACGATGCGCAGTGTCTGGCCCAGAGGCACCGTGGGTATCTGCACAGGCCTCTGGTGTACTGACTCCTCAAAAGGGAATGTGTAACCTAACAGAACCTCATTCAGCAAGGTCTAAGAGCCAGAAGAAAAGGACCTTTGTCTACATCGCTGTGTTCTGCTAAGTAAGAAGGCATCGTTTCTCTCATGTGTTCTCCAGGAAGCCTCTGCTCATCTCCCAGCCTCGATGTGTGTAGTTCCCATGATGCCCTAGAGAGGCAGAAGGGAACACTGGCCCTGCTTCTCCTCCCCTTTCTCCTTCCGGCCTTCCTTCCTTCCTTCTGTTCTTTCCTTCTTTCCCTGGCTGTCCTCTGCCGGGCCATATGTCTGTGGAGGGTAATTGTATCTCGCTCACCCAGAGCTGGAGCTGTGGGTCTCTAGGAGGTGTGTGACTGTGGCCAGCTTATTCCCAGAGGACAGAAGAGGGCTGGGTGGGCAATCCTCTGCTGGAACCCTGGAGATCCAAAGAGCAGGTAAGAATCCACACAAAGATGCAGACGTGTCACACTTTGCCAAAGTGGCCTGTACAACTGCCTTTAGGCCCCCTGGCATGACCCACAAGACCACAGCAGAGACAGCACAAACCCAGCTCTGGCCTCTTGGGTGTCTTTGTCAAGAGGTCTAGTGGTGGACTGATTAAATACCAGACACCAAGTTAAATTTGATTTTCGGATAAGCAATGAGTAATTTACTTGGATAAGTATGTGTGGGATACCATCCAGGAAATGTTTATACTGAAAACAGTTCCTGGTTAACTGAAGTTCATACCTAATTGGACACTGTGTGCTCTGATTGGCTGGCTCTGGCAGCCCCACGCAGCAGAGAGAAGTCAGACAAATCTTCAAGTATATGCTGGTATCAGCTATCTCCTGATGTGTAACAAATTATCACGACGTTCGTGATAACAAATTATCACGAACGTTGCGGCTTATTGAACCTGAACTTGTGGTCTTAGAGGTCCTGCAGTGAGGGGTCACAGGTCAGGCCAATGAAGCAAGATGATGCATGGGGCTTTGGGCTTCCCTGATACTGAATTGTAGGAAAGAATCAATCTGTAGTTTTCCTGGGTTCTTGGCTAGATGCTGTTCCTGTGGCTGTTGGCTCACCCAAGGCTACCAAGGGACAGGAGATACTGGGCATGTGTGTAGCAGGACCTTACAGACATGCATGTATCTCTATCCCTCTATCTCTGTCCTGCCCCCCCCCCATGTCCCACCTCTTCTCCTTTGCCTGCTCAGTCACTCGGGCCAGCAGCCTTGCTTTTCTGTCCCCAACGCTCAGTCTCCCGCCCCACACAGCTGCAGAAAGAGCACGGCTCCTGAGATGCTCTCTCTCTGACTCAGGCAGCATCTGCTACCACTGCCTGTGTCGCCCTCCCCGGTACACTAGTGTCTCAACACTCTGCACAGTGGTACCTGGGCAGGGCATTTTCAGAGTCCCTCAGCGCGCAGTGACACACACGGGCCTGACCCCACGTGCCCAGGGCTGCATTCCTGAGTTGTGAGGGGTGGTTCACATGGAGGCTAGGCTGCCCTTTGCTCTTGACACCTGTCTGTGACGAGCAACTGACCTTGCCTAACCTGTATTCTGTCTCACCGTGCACACAGCAGCGTGAACAAAGCCCAAACAGTTACAGAGAGGAGAGCAGCCAGACCCCAAGCCGTGCATACTGGACAAGGCCACTTATGTCAGCGACAGCTACAGTGTGACAAGAGCAGAACGGTGGTTGCTGAGAGAGGCAGGTAACAGGAGACCAGGGCCATCGAGGCCATGGCCTCATGGAGGCAACATCAGTGTGTGGACTCACTTTGTGAAGGTGAGTTCATGGGCATGTGCCTAGATCGGAACTCACCAAACTATATAATGAAGAGCTGAGCAGGGCCTCAGAAATGCTGCTTAAGACAGAGGTGGAACCCAGGCTTTATAGACAGGTGCCAGATTGGGAACAAGAGAAAGGAGAGAGACGTGAGGAGGACCCCAAATCTGAGAACCCAGGGACACAGGGAAAGGGTTAGTCACTGTCCTGTGAAGAGACACATGACCACAGCAGCTCTTATAAAATAAAGCATGTAATTGTGGCTGGATTACAGTTTCAGAGATTAGCACATTATCATCACGGCAAGAAGCATGGCAGCACGCAGGCAGACATGTGCTGGAGAGGTAGTCTATGGGCCCCACAGATTTAAGTGTTTGAAGGCTTGACCCACAGGGAGAGGCACTATTAAGAGTTGTGGCCTTGTTGGAGGAAGTGTGCCACTGTGGGAGTGGGCTTTGAGGCCTCATAAGCTCAAGCCACACCCATTGTGGTACAAAGTCTCTCCGTGCCGCCTGCAGAGCAAAATGTAGAACTCTCAGCTCCTTCTCCAGCACCGTCTCTGCCTGCACACTGCCTGGCTTTCTGGCATGCTGATAATGGGCTAAACCTCTGAAACCATAAGACAGTCCCAATTAAATGCTTTCCTTTGTAAGGGTTGCCGAGGCCATGTCTCCTCACAGCAATAGAAACCCTAACTAAGACAACATGCATGCAATATATACATGTACACCACATATATTACACACCACACACAGTATTCAAAACCCACATGCATACCATAAATATAACGCATGCACGATGCCAACAATACATATACATGTAACACATACATACAAAAACATATATAACTACCAAAAAGCGTGCTACGTGTACACAGACACACAGTATACAGCATGAAAATACGGCACATTACCTAGCCACACATAAACACATGGTGACAGGCATAGCACACACACTACACTCAGGGATTCGTGCAATGCGTGCATCTGTATCCAAAAGCATCTGCACACAATGTCCGTGTGCACATAAAACACACACAGCACACACCACACGTGCAGAAGCAGGCACATGGCTGAGGTCTCCACGCATGCGTCTGGTGGCGGCATTTGTCAGAAAGTGTGTAAAATGATACTCAGGGTCTAAAAACAATTAAATAAATAACCAGCAAGACCAGGATTAGCCATGGGATGGTTTTAGCATGGAGATTGGGTACAGCTCGCTCTGAGCGTCCTTGTCTCCTTGGAGACATTGGCCACACGTTAGCTGTCTTGGGCCAAAAATAAAAGATTTGTGAGAGAGAAGCCACGGGACTGTGGCACTTGTGTGTGGCAAAGCAGGCCAGGGTCTCTTCTCTGGGCACTAAGTGCAGGCATGAGGAGCCCCTGTGTGCTCTGAGAGCCAAGAATACATAGCCCGGCCCGGGCTGCTGAAATCCTGCGTGAGGATTCCTGCCTGAGGTGGCTGGTGGCAGGCAGCAGCAGGCTACCAAGCCATCTCAGGCCCAGACAGTTGCCTTCTGTGCTTAGCACAGCTGAAGGACACCGGGGGTAGACACAGAGCAAATGTCTGGGATGCAGACGCCACTTTGTCCATGGTTAGTTAACACACAGTGGCTGCAGGCCCACACGGAGACACCTCCCTGTCCTCATGCTGGCTGTGTGCATACTAAGGAAATGGAGAAAACCTGGGCCCACTCACCTGCCCACCACATCCATGTCTGCTTTTCCAGGAACCCTGCAGCCCAGGCACCTGTCACCTGGCACAGGGCTCAAGGAGTCATGGGTACCGTACACTCTCTCTCTGCACCCACGGCATAAAAGTGCCATAGCTTCCAGCAGCTTCTGAAGTACCATCCACTGCTCTAGACATCTGCCAGAGCCTTCCAGACATTCCAGGTCCAGGCTGCACCCTTAATCAACGAAATAAGACTCTCCACTGCCGGACCCTGGGCACCAGGCATGGTGACTCCTGTGTGTAGCCACGTGGGCCCTGTGGGTCTAGCCGGGAAATGTGCAGGCTTCCCTTAAAGGTGAGGGAATAAAGATGTTTTAGTTTCCGTGGGCTGAGATGTCTTTATTGCACTGCCCATCTCCACCACTGAGAAGCTAAAGCTGGGGGAGGAGGAGATGAATGGATTCGTAGAAGTGTTAACCCTGGGTCCCAGGAACCTGGTGTCTATGGGGCAGGGGAGGGGGAGATGTTGTTGAGTCAGGGGGATGTGTGTTTGTGCAAAGCAGACCTGTGTTGGCAGAGATGGGCTGATGGGGGATGTCCTTCTGCATAAGTGTTTCTCTTATTGGTACTGGTTGATGAATAAACACTGATTGGCTAATAGAGGCAGGAAGACAGGCAAGACTAGGAGACGAGGAGAATTCTGGGAAGGTGGGCAGAGAGAGACCACAAAGAGAGATGCGATGTGACCACCCAGAGGAGTAACAGGTCCGGGCATTCTCCAGTAAGCCAAGACCATGTGAAAATACAGAGACTAATATAAATGAGTTAATAATTAAGACAGAGCTAGCCAATAAGAAGCCCTAGCTATCGGCCAACAGTTTATAAATGATTACAAGTCTTTGTGTGTTTATTTGGGGCTGAAAAGCAGCTGTGGGCCCTGGCAGGAACGAAAACTCCAGTAACAACAGGCCATGAACACATCAGTGGGAGTGACAAGAGACAGAAGCTGTCAGTGTTCAATCAGACACTGACAGCCAGATGCCCCAAAGCTGAAATGAGGAGACAAGGACACCCTGTGATTGGCTGTGGGGAAAGCACCTGCAGGCCAAGTGAACCAGCGTCTCTCGAAGGCCGGAAGTCAGACCCAGCCCCGATGGTAGGGAAGCTCACGTGTGGCTGTCTGGAGGAGCCCTGATTCTGGTTTCACTTGTTTTAAACTTAGATGGTTCCTGCTCTCACAGTGAGCGCTGGTTTTCTGGGATAGGTTCCACCCAGCTGAGGCCCTGTTCTGCATCGTATGGAGTCACAAATGGCCCTTCTCTGACACTGAAAGGGCCTGGAGGAGGAGTTAGTGGGAGAGATGACTTGGGGCAGGGCAGGACTCAGGTGCCAGATCCAGGTTCCTCTGTAATTTCTCGGTGTCCTGCACAAGGCTGGCAATGGCAACAGAGGGGACACCTCTTGGAGGGGAAGGGTGTTTGGAATGACAATTCCGTAAATCCAGCTTATGATTCACATTCAGTGTGGGTTCGCAGTTCTCATGATGGAGCGACTGTATCCCGAGGTGATAGGGTCCTCAGTGCATGCACCCGTGTGGTGGATCTGGAGGTGATGGGGTCCTCAGTGTGTGCACCCGTGTGGTGGATCCGGAGCTGATGTGATCCTCAGTGCATGCACCCGTGTGGTGGATCTGGAGGTGATGTGTTCCTCTGTGTGTGCACCCGTGTGGTGGATCTGGAGGTGATGTGTTCCTCTGTGTATGCACCTGTGTGGTGGATCTGGAGGTGATGGGGTCCTCAGTGCATGCACCCGTGTGGTGGATTGAATGAGGACGGCCCCCATAGACGGTGTATTTGAGTGCCTGGTCCCCAGTTGGTAGAACGTTTTGGGGAATGATTAGGGGTTCTAGCGTTGTTGAAGAAGTGCCCTGAGTTTCACTGTCCCTGTGGGAACCCTTGTTACATGGGGTCCTGGTGAATCTTGTAGATGCCTCAGTCAGGGTCTCTGTTGCTGTGGTGAACACTGATGAAAACCCTTCCCATGAGAGGAAAGGGTTTATTTCATCCTACAAAATGTAGCCCATCACTGCCAGACTTGAACAGGAACCTGGAGGAATCCTGCGCACAGACTTGCTCTCAATGGTTTGCTCCTTCCTCCCTCCCTCTTCCCTCCCTCCTCCCTCCTCCCTTCCTTCCTCCTTCCTCCCTCCCTCCTCCTTCCTCCCTCCTCCCTCCCTCCCTCCTTCCCTCTTCCCTCCCTCCTCCTTTCCTCCCTCCTCCCTTCCTTCCTCCTTCCTCCCTCCCTCCTCCCTTCCTCCCTCCTCCCTCCCTCCCTCCCTCCATCCCTGGCTGCCTTCCTTTTTTATTCTTTTCTCATATATATATATCATATATGTATATGATATATATATGATATATATGATACATGTGATATATATAAAATCCCGACTGGAATTCCCCTCCCTCCTTTCCTCCCAGTCCTCCCCACTCCCTCAGATTTATCCATCCTCCATTTCCCTTCAGAAAAGGGCTGGCCTCCCAGTGGTATCAACAAAACACAGCTTATCGTGTTGCAATAAGACTCATATTAAAGCTGGATAAGGCAACCCAGTAGGAGAAAGAGGGTCCCAAAGGCAGGCAGAGTCAGAGACCGCCCTTGCTCCCACTGTTAGGTTGTCTCACAAGCAGATCTGTAGTGAGATATTCACCAACCCCACCCCGCAGAGCACCTCACTACAAACACCAAGTTTAAAAACCCACAACATGTACGCAGAGGGCCTAGGTCAGGCCCACACAGACTCCCTGGTTGTCGGCTCAGTCTGTGTCAGCTGATTCATGGGTTTCCTTGTCTGTCTTTCACCCGGTCGTCTACAATCCTTCCTCCCCCTCTTTCGAAGGAATCACTGAGCTCTGCCTAAAGCGTGGCTGTGGGTCCCTGCATCTGCTCCCATCAATTGCAGCCCACTTTCTTAAAGCAGCCAGGACCAGCAATGGGTGGCGTTCCCACGCAGGCCGGGCCCTGCCACGACAAACATCAATCATGAAAATGCCCCCAGACTTGCCCATAGGCCAATCTCGTGGGGAAACTTTTTCAAGTGACTTAAGCTTGTGTCAAGTTAGCATAAAACCTAGCCAGCACACCACAGAAACAATAATCTGGACATGTCTATGAGAGTGTGTCTTAGTTAGGGTTTCTGTTGCTGTGAAGAGACACCATGACCACGGCAACTCTTACAAGAAAAGCATTTAACTGGGGCTGGCTCTCTGTTTCAGCTAAGAGTCCGACGAAGAACCTTCTGGGACATGTGGCAACTGCTCTGCGCCTTGTTCTGTAAAGGAGATTATGCTGCAGTGAGATGGCTATCTGTTGTCTGTGTGTCTGTAGCCAGGGTTCCTGCTGAGGTCAGGAAGGATGAGACAGCCCCCTCCCAGTTCTCAGGCTCATATGCGACATTGCTGAGTGGCCATCTACCTGTGGGCTCAGGTTCCGGGCACCACAGGCAGCTGGGTGGAGCCAGCTTGCCTGCCAGAGCTGCAGTGGCCACGGGATGCTGCTGGGGGGCAGAGAAAGCAAAGCTGGCAAGCTGGGGGAGACATTTCAATTCTTGGGTCTGGTCGCTGGCTGGTCTGGGCTGCCCTACACCCATGGCTGTCATTGTCATCTTCGTTACATCCCTGTGTTCTGCTTCCAACTCTTCCTTCTTCTGTTAACAGATAAAGGCATCCACACCTACCCAAAGTATTTATGCATACATTTATTATTTTTGCAGTGCTTAGCCCATAACGCCATTCATGCCAGCCAAGCGCTCTAGCAGGGAAGCCCCACCGAAACTCCCTCCAAATTCTAATTCAGTGGCTTGGGTTCCGTTCTTATGCTCCCTGTGGCCATCATCAGACCCACTTCACAGGGATCTGGGAAGGTCTAGATGGCAGTTAGGGGAAGTCTGCTGCTACCGCACGCTCACAGTAGGGACAGAGGCCGAGTCTCCACTACCTTTGCGTTACTGTTGTTGACACGGGCTGACACATGACGCAGCCTGGGTTCTTGTGTGTGTGTGTGTGTGTGTGTGTGTGTGTGTATGTGTGTGTGTGTGTGTGTGTGTGTGTGTATGTGTGTGTGTGTGTGTGTGTGTGTGTGTATGTGTGTGTGTGTGTGTGTGTGTGTGTATGTGTGTGTGTGTGTGTGTGTGTGTATGTGTGTGTGTGTGTGTGTGTGTATGTGTGTGTGTGAGTGTGTGTGTGTGTGTGTGTGTGTGTATGTGTGTGTGTGTGTGTGTGTGTATGTGTGTGTGTGTGTGTGTGTGTGTGTGTGTGTGTGTGTGTGTGTGTGTGTGTGTGTGTGTGTGTGTGTGTGTGTGTGTGTGTGTGTGTGTGTGTGCCGTTATCCCTGTGGAAGCCATTGCTCTTTCCAAGTCTGTGCACTGAATGGCTTTAGGAGCTTCAGCTGCACTTGGCTGTGAACATGGAGAGGTTGCCTGGCTGTGTGGCCTGACGCACTGTAGCTTCTACATGGCTGATAGATGCTGGGGGATGTCCATCTGCATGCTTCGAATGTATGCTTCTCTTATTGGTTGATGAGTAAAGCTGTTTTGGTCAACAGACAGGATTTATCCAGGTGGGAGATCCAAACAGGGATAGAGAAAGGGAGTAGGCGGAGTCAAGGAGATGCCAGGTAGCTACAGGGAAGGTAGGATGCTGGGCATTCTCTGGTAAGCCAAGAACACGTTGAGATACATAGATTAATAGAAATGGGTTAATAAATAAGAGAGAGCTAGCCAATGAGAAGCCTGAGCCATCGGCCAAACAGTTCAAACAGTTTATACTTACTGTAAGAGTCTGTGTGTTTATCTGGGGCTAAAGGGCTGCAGGACCAGGCAAGACAGAAACTTCCATCTATACATAGAGAATTTACTAGAAAAAACCAGCAGACCTCATGTCACAAAGGGAGCCCTGACCGCCTGCCCTGTCCCTGCAGTGCTGAGACTCCCCCACCACAACCACCACCACCACCAATGAACCAAGAGATAGTAGGTGCTGGTGCCTTCCTGTTACAATTTTCATGATATTGGGGATGAGCCCGGACTCCCAGCACCCTTGGCAAGTGGCCAGGCACTGAGCCACGCCATCTCCAGGCCTCATTTAGTTTCTATTTTTTTCTTTAAATTTAGTGAAACAGGACCTCACTAAATGATCCGGGCAGGCCTTGAACTTTGGATCCTCCGTTGCAGCTGTAATCCATTGCAGCTGCAATCACAGGCCTACACCACCAGCCCAGACTTGATTCCTCACTTCTAAGGGGAGAGGGCGGTTCCTAGCAGAGTATGCTCGCACCCTGCCGACCTTGGACAGCTGTTCCTCTTCTCCCCACACAGGCTGCCCTGGTCACTTTGAACCTGGGACCTCACCAAACGGGGCCGAAGCAAATGGTGCTGTAAATATGGGGTGTGATGGCCTTCCCGCCGGGAAAGGCCACATGGAGGTGGCTCCTATGGGGCCAGCTCCCTCCTTGGAGTCACGGGCTTCTGCTCTGCACTGGCCTTCTCTGCGCTGGCTTAGAAGTTGGGTGACAAGTGAGCCACACGGGTTTTTTCTCCATAAGGGTGAGTCTGGCAGACAAGTGAGCAAATACAGGTTCTTCTAGTACCCGAGGCGGAAGAAGGATGCTGGGATCCCAAGCCAGTGATACATGAGTGGCTGTTTGAGTGAGAAGAGCATTCCAGGCACACACTCCAGCAGAAGCAAAGGCCGTGGACACTCAAGGCCTTGCAGCATCCCCATGACTTAAGAGCACAGAGGGGAGGAATCAGATTTTCTCGGTGGAGTCTGGGCCCTGCCCCCCCCCAGGTCCTACCCCAGGCATGGGGTAGAGTGCAGGGCCACGGCGCAGAAGCCTGGCTCTCTCTGGGTCATCAGGAGGTGTTTAATGAAAGAGGACCTGCATGCCTTCCAGACACCGTCAGTCAAGCCCGATTTGTTTCTCATCGCAGGAAAGGTGACCCTCTTGGCTGTGGTCAAGAGGCAGTGGAGTTGCTAGTTGTTTGGTCAGGGATGGGGTGAGGAGAAAGAAAGGCAGAATTTTCGGTGGAGTGTAGAGCAGGAGGTTTAACTTTGTCTGTGCTCTTGACAATTCCTGTTTTCTGTTCTCAGAAGGATAAAGTGTGTGTGTGTGTGTGTGTGTGTGTGTGTGTGAGAGAGAGAGAGAGAGAGAGAGAGAGAGAGAGAGAGAGAGAGAGAGAGAGAGAGAGAGAGAGAGAGAGAGAGAGAGAGAGAGAGAGAGAGAGAGAGAGAGAGAGAGAGAGAGAGTGCATTTGTATTTTTGTGTGTGTTTCTGTGTTCATGTGTATGAGTGGACTCAGAAGTCCCTTCTGATCTGGGGACATAAAGCCTCACCATTAGTTTATGGCTGTTCCCCCCACAATCTGGTGACGCAGGAGCCTGGACACTGAAGAACCAGAAACGTTGACAGAGGCTCAGCTGAGGCAGCCAAGGGCGAGAGTGGGTTTGGCAGGGATGGCAGAGCAGCCACGCAAAGGCTCCGTCATGAGTGTGAAGGAGGGCGCAGGCACTGGGACAGCCGTGTGACCCTCACTGGGACCTTGAGGGAGGACCTGAGAGGAGCTGCCTGTGACCTTCAGGGGCAGGAGAAATATTCACAGGGAAGAATCCAGAGTCTTGGTCACTGATGCCTCAGCACCAGGGTGGGAGTGCCTGGGACTTTCTAAACAGTGGACATCATACCCTGGCTTCGCTTCAGATCCTATATGTCTTTTACTAAACGTGGACATGTCCTGTGCTTTAGCCTGACTTCGGGCGGCACCACCGCAGGCTCTCACTGTGTTTCTGTCCCATCACAGCAAGAGCAGAAGTGGCGAGGGAACCAGCCACAGACATAGATGGCGACTGAAGGGGGGAGGGGGGAACAGGCCTGGAAGCAGGATTCCCTTCTAACTACAGCCACAGAAACAGGCGTTGTGCTCTGGTGGCCTCTCTGAGCCCACGGGAGACAGCCCTCACTCACCCTGTCATACTGCTGGCCTCATTCAGTCTATTGCCCTGAAAGACGCTGCCCAGGCCTGGGAGCCGTGTGGCTCTGCCATGGCGCAGAGCGCTGTCCTCAGACGGCTCTGATCATTGCTGTCGCCATTTTGAAGTCCTTCTTTCCTTCCTGGACCAGGGTCTCATGTAGCCCAGGCTGACATCAAAGTCACTAAGTTCCAAGAATGACCTGGAACTCCTGATCCTCTTGTCTCCAACTCCTGAACACTGGGATTACAGGCGTGAGCCCCCACACCCATTATGTGGTGCTGGGGATGGAACCCGTGGTTTTGCATGTGCTAGGTGAACACTCCACCATCAAAGCCACACCCTCGCCTCATCCCTTTGATTTCTAAACAGAGCCTGCATTGTTTTTTAGTTTACTTAGCTCCACAAATACGATGTTGAGCTAGGCCCTCAGTTTCCGGACTGATCTCTGAAAGAATAAGACACTCGTACCTCTCAGAGTTCAAAGTTACAGAAGCAGGCCTAGCTTGCCCCGGCTAGATAAGACTGCTGTGGAATAGGCCCCCGTACACTATGGACATTTGTCACTACAATCGGTTTAACGAAACACTGATTGGTCAGTAGCCAGACAGGAAGTCGAGGCAAGGCTACCAAACTAAGCATGATGGGAAGAAGAAGGCTGGAGTCAGAGAAGATGTGCCAGAAGACAGGGAAAGCCACAAGTCACATGACAATACATAGATGAATAGAAATGGGTTAATTTAAATGTAAGAGGTAGCTAGTAACAAGCCTGAGCTATTGGCCAAGCATTTGTCATTTATATTCAGCCTCTGGATCAGTTTGTGGGGACCAGACAGTTGGAACAGGAAATGTATGCCTACAGAAAACCTTGGTTTTAAGCTTCTTCCCTGCGCAAAACCCCTCATTTTACAGAGGAGAACCTGGAGCTCCGCAGGCCCTGTTGGCCTGACCAGCGTCCCTCAGCCAGCTGACTGATGAACTATCTGTTGCTAGCTATAGTTCTCACATATTTAAGCCAGAGCCCATGTGACATCAGGGCCCAGTGGAAAGTTATCTGGAGGCTGGGGACTCCATAGCCCGATGGACATTCTGGGATTCCAGGCCTAGACAAAGGGCAGGGTGACAAACTCAAGACAGTCACAGCCTGCAAAGGCAGAGGTGCCTGTACCCCAGTGCAGCCTTTTTTCCTAGGTACAAGAAGGGACAGACATATCCAGAGGCACTCGAGACAGATGGATGAAGATGGTTAGGTGAAACGGGAATCTGGGCAGTGACAGCTTATTGGAAAACGTTTTAATTTTTTTTTTTTTTTTTTTTTTTTTTTTTTTAAACAACCTCACTATGTAGACCTGGTTAGCCTGTACTAGGCTGGCCTCAAATTCACAGAGATCCACCTGCCTCTGCCTGCTAAACCCTGGAGTCAAAGGCATGCACCACCACACCCAGCCTGGAAAAAGATTTTGTAAAATCATTCAGGCGATATGCAAAGCACTCGTGCGGACTGCCCCCCCCCCAGTGGAGACTGCCAATTGGTACAGTGCCCTGGTGGGGAGGAACAGGCTGTGAGCCAGTCATGTGTCCTCTCTAGCCCCACACAGGCCTGATTGGGGGAGGAGTGGCCCAGGGGCAGCCCGTCTGCTCAATCTCTCTGAGCATCCCCACCCAGCAGAACCGAGCAGTCCAGACAGCGGCTGCGCTGTCTTAGCAGCTGGGGCTGCTTCGTTAGGACTTTTCCTAAGGCCCTAAAAACATGTAGAGCGATGCCATGGTTGCCATCAAGGGCACCAGCCTGTCATCCTGGTACCCAGGAGGCTGAGGCGGGAGGACCACTTCGCTAGAAGCACATGCAAGGAGGTGCTTGGTGAAGACCAAAGCCATTCCCGGGTCCTCAGCAAACCTTGCTGATAGAAACAGGCTCAGGCAGGCTGAGTCACCCGGCTGGGATCCTAAACCATGCAAGCGGGGATGGCACCCACACTCAGAAAGGAACAAAGCTCACAGCCGCCTCGGGCTGCCCCGCCATCCCGTGAATTCGGAACTCACGCCGGCTGCTCTTCTCTTCCTCCATTGGTCAAGGCTACTAGCCATCGCGTCCAATTGAACTGGCGTCTCTCGGAATCCGAATCTGGGATTGGTCCTTCCCATGTCATTTTGGGCAGCCTGTGATGTCACTGGTGTCCCACACCCCCAACCTTGTTACTGTCCTCACTCCTGTTAGAGTTTTTGCTTGCAGTGTCCTGGGATTCCAGGTCGCTCCCCACCGCCAGTGTTAGAATTAAAGACTGGCTCCACCATGACACTTTTACGCATTTCCAGGGATTGAATCCAGGATCCTGTGCGTGCAAGCACGCTGCCACAATTCTCCATTCATTCATTCATTCATTCATTCATTCATTCATTCATTCATAATTATAAACACAGTGTCTTATTATGCAGCCCTGGAACTTGCTTCGTAGACCAGGCTGGCCTCGAACTGAACCACGATCCGCTTGCTTCTGCCTCCTGGGATTAAAGAAAGGTGTGTGCCGACACGTTCCTCCACCACTTTTTAAGTTGTTTGCAGTAGAAAACAGAGCAAATACAACAACATTTGAGAGACTTTTAATTCTGATCAGTCGCGTTATTTCTTCAAATTTCGTTTTATTTTGCTTGTGACAGGGTCTTGTGTAACCTAGGCTGGCATGGGACTTGCTGTGTAGTGGAGACTGGAGGACAAGTGCACTGCCACACCCAGCCAGCAGCTTTATCTTTGACTTTCTTTATTCAACTATTGCCTACCCCGCCCCATTTTCTGATTTTTTTAATTTTTATTTTACAAAAGGAAAAAGAACCAGCATTCCTGTCTTTTCAGGTAGAAGTAAAGTTGGAGTCATGGCCTTGTCTTCATTGCTGTTTCTGGAGAAAGTGGGTGGTTTGAATAAGGACTCACATGGTAGCCCAGGCTGGCCTAGAACTCTCCGTAGCCCAGGCTTACCTCTGCCTCTGCCTCCTGAGAACATGGGTTGCAGGCCTGGCAGCACACATGCACTCACACAAGCTTGCTTGCATGGTGCTTCCTTCCCTTCCTGCATTGAGCTGTTGTTTACTGAGGCTGCCTTGTGGCAGGAGGCATCATGGGGAGACTGTGGGCAGCAGAGGGTGGAGCGGCCTCCAGTTCAAAATACAGCCCCCGTTTCTTTGTGGGACTGGAGTCCGGACACTCTTCCCCAGACCCTCCCTGCAATAACTGAGGGCAGTGTCCCTTTGCAGGACGCTCCTGCTGCAGATCCCAGGACTGGCAGGTCCCTGTAGCCCGGCTGGGGCTGCAGCTGCAGTGCCTGGCATGCTGACCTGGCACCACACGCTGGGGAGGAAGGGGTTGGTGGGGTTCTGTGGTGCCAGCTTCCTCTGGCATTCTCAGGGCCTTGGGAACATTAAAGCTGCTATTCCTGGGACCAGATACTAAGGACAGGCAGGGACAGCCAGCTGGAACTAAAGGCACATAACAAAGCACACAGCAAATGCAGGAAAGATTCTCCAAAGGGGCTGGAGTGACTGGGGTGGGGGGTGCGGCCTGTGTGGGGCTGTGAGTCTCAGAGATTTTTCTCCAGAGCAGCCCCCAGCCAGACTGCCCCATGTCCTATGTGTCAGGTTCCCATTGGATACTAACGGGCTCATTTGAGAGAGGAAACTGAGGCCCGACATCTCCAAATAAGGACACACTGTTAGTAGTGGTAACAGACACTTATGCAACCTTGCAGTTCCTGAAACGGAGAATCAAAGTCTGGGAAACAAACGCCCATAAGGGTGTGAGCCCGTCAGAGGGCGAACTCTGCAGGGGCAGAGCCTGACTCCGTACAGTCAGTGTGCTCCCTGAGCCTGGTGCAAAGCCTGGACCAGGACAGCCAGCCTCTCTCAAGCTTTGTGGCCGGTGGCCTCTGGGCACACTGTTCCCACCAGCTTCCGTCAACACCCGTCCACAGAGCGCCAAGCCCTGGACTGGATCTTGCAGCCTGCATGCCCTAACCCTGGCATGCATGAGAGTGAGGCAGGCCAGTGAAGACTTGAGACCAGCCTGATGATGCTGTCTCAAACAAAATGAGGCAGGGAGGGAGGGAGGGAGGGACAAAGCCATCCACATCGGTAAGAACCACCTGAATTACAGTACTTGTCTTGCAGGTGTTTTCACAGGCGTCTCTGACCATGAAATCAGCTTGAAGACAATTCTTTTGGGGAGTGAGTGATCTGGATGCAGGTTGAATATCTGGACTGTTCTAGCTGGCCTCAGGCTCACCCTACCTTATGAAAGTACAGACACTAGGCTACTGGAGGCCACCGAGGAGCCTGAGGGTCTGGGTCTAGCTCTGCTCTGCTTTTCCAGACACACCTTGACCTTCCTGCTAGGCCTCGGCTTCCTCACCCTCCCTCCTCTCTGCTTTCTGCCCTCCCAGTGGAGTTCCACATCCTGTCTTCTCACGACTGGGCTCTCCCTGGAGTGGGAGCACCTTGAAGGCCAGGGACAGACCGGTGACTCTCTTGGGCGTGGACAAGCGTCTTTGGCTCACCGTGGGGACCTTCAAGCACAGTCACATGTGCTCAGTCTTAAGTACCTGTGCTCGCACCTAACACATAATACACGGCCAAGAAAACTGGCTGCACGTGGACGCACAGGGAACACACGGCATGAATTTGCACATACACGGCTACACATGAGAGCAACAGGCACTCACAAAGTCACCACACGTGTATGCACATGCACACAGACACAGACACTCCATGCCACTCCCCGGATCAGAACTCGACCCAATCCCAGGTAATCTTGGTAAGTGCAGAGCAGGCTCCTGGGTAAATTGGTGAGCAGTTAGCAGGGAATAGAGATGAGTGGGCAGGGAAGAAACACTGCTGGCAAGGAAGGAAGGTGCCCCCAGGATGATGAGGGTGCTTATGTGGTCCTCGGGCTTCTACCCCACAGACAGCCACTGAGCCCCCACTCCACAGAGCTCAGTCAGGCCATGGGAACCAGCGGGGAACAAGCCACAAGGACTCGTCCCCTTGCAGTGACCGGGCAAGTGACAGCCATCATGACCTCACAGCAGCACAGGCTGCTGCTGCTGGCTACGCTCTTACCTTCACTGTGAAGTTTTGTGCCACCACCGCTCAGGTTCAGCTGGGTGAGGTCACTGGTGAGGTCACCCATAGGGGACCCAGAAGTGGCTGTTTCTTCACCAGTTGCTCTGGCAAATTTCGCTTCTGTAGACCAAGCCATTCTGCCCCTTAGATTCGCTTGTCTGAAGGAGAACTGTGTAGAAAGGTAAATGCAGGGACTGGGGCGGGGCTGAGATGTCCAGCACCGCTGTGAGGCCCAGGGGAGGGAAGCATTAAACCATCACTGCTGTGGCTAGGTGCGCCCTCCCATTGTGCTCTCCCACCCAAGTACCTGTCTTGACCTCTACCCAGACTCACTCACACCTCAAGCCCCGGGGACCCTCCTGTCAAATGGGAACGATTATAGTTGGGACTTCAGGGTTTTGGGGACACCGTGTCCTAAGAACTATTTCACTGTGGCCCCTGAGGAATATTTATGGGATTACAAGAAGAGAGACAGGCAGGCCCAGCTGAAGGCTTCAATAACATTAAGTAAAACAGGACTGGAGAAAGTCCAGACAGGCTGTGCAAGGGCTAGGAGCATGCTGGGAATGACCTGGGGGAAATGCCTCTGCTACAAGGACTTCCAAAGGTCATAAACCCAGAAGAGGTGGGTAGGTGTGTCACCCAACCACCTAGGGCTGCCTGGGGCTGCTTCTGCGGGCAGATCTGGTCCCAGGAAGGGAGTGGTTGCCAGAGCTGAGGGGGCAGGGCCAGCCCCAGGGAGTCTTCTCAAAGCCGGCCCTTTGTTGATTGAGCCACTGCTTTCCCCGATGTGTGATGTCCAACCATAGGCAGCGGGGAGGGGGAGGGGCGACACACCAGGAAGACACTGCCAGCCTCCACCAACCCCAGCCAAAACCCAAGCCGTCTCCTACTCATCCTCCTCTGGCCGCCGTCTTGGACCTGGCATCTGCACAAGGTTGGCCACAGGAGTTTTGAGGGCCCTTGCTCAAACATTATTAATGACCACACAGCTTAAGACAACACTGACTAGCAGAGCCCGAGGCCTTTGGGGGTTACCCTGGGGTCTAGGGAGAATGTGCGTGGAGCTGGGGGAAGGAGCCTGACCCCCAGCCGGCTTCACGGCCCCCTACAGTCAGGACAAGCCCTTTTCTCTCTGAAAGTTCCTCTGGAGCAGATGCAGACCAGGGTAGGGCACAGGGTCAGCTGTCTGGAGTCCCTGAGATCCCTGAAAGTCCTGTCCCAGCAGTTGCCTGGGGACACAGACCCATTTCACAATCCCGTGACCAAAGCTGGGTTGGGAAACATCTCAAACTCCAGACTTTGTTAGACCAAGAGGGCCTCAGCTCCCACACCACCCACAGCTTTAGCCTGAGCACTTCTGCCCGTCACTGGTACCCAGCTCCCACCTTTCCAGAAAGGCTGCCCCAACTTCTGTCCTCAGTCCTTTAGCTGTCCATCTTACAGTGCTTCCCTCTGAGTTATCACCAGCTCGAGCTCACACAGGTACAGTCTGGTCTGTCACCTCCAAGGATATTCACCTCAGGAGGGCCATGTCCCAGGAGTGAGAGGACCTCTCCACATATGAACCCCTTCTTCCGGGATTTGGCTCCAGATTAGCTCCCGAACCTGAGGTCCTGCCTTGCCTAGCTTTTCAGCCCTATGCCAGTGAGCCGCACGGAGCCCAGCATAGAGTGGAGGGCTGTTGTTTGTCTGAAGAACAAATAAACAAGCCAGGCATGATGGCACAGTTACTCACGAGTCTGAGGCAGGAGGACTGAAAATCCCATGCCAGCCAGACAACTTAGACCATGTTTATAAACAAACAAACAAACAAATAAACAAATAAGAAGGGTGTGGATGTGGCTCAGGTATCGCACCTGCCTAGAATGGAAAGGCTCTAGAATCAATCCCAGGTACCCTACAAAGGGAAAGAAACAAAAGCTGAAGGTGGGAAGGAGGGAGGAGGGAGGGAGGGAGGGCTCCCTCGGCCTGGCAGTGAAGAGCACACCACTCCTGGCAGAACGTGCCCATCTTGACTGTAGGCCCTGCCTCTCACAGGCAAATTTCAGCAGGGTCAGCAAAGAAAAACCGCAGCCATCCAGGTAACTTGGAACTTTGGCTGAAACAATCACCTCAGTGTAGGCTTGTCCCAAATACCGCGTGGGATATATTGCTCCCACACATGCTTTACCTGAAACGCACACTTAACCACCTGTCCTGGCTTTCCTCTGGCAGCTCTCACACCCAAAGGCCACCCGAACGCTGCGGTGCAGCCAGTTTGTTTTCCAGAGAAGTTCTGCCCTCCTCTACTGTCTGCCTTAGCCAGGGGGCTGTCCATAAGCAAGCTATCAGTTTGCTGGCCTGTAAAATGGACTTTAATGACAGCTGTCTCCTCTCTCCCCTAGGGGTGACCAAAGGGTTCAACTGCCATGCCCTCTACCCACCCACACTCTCAAGGGCCTGAACCCTCCCCCTTAGGATCTTACCACGTGTTGGTGTCATCAGTGACCCCATTTTGTAGAAGAGAAAACCAGAGTCAGAGAGGTGAAGACACTCAACTGAGGTCACACAGCCACACCCACGCAGTCTTAAGCATCTGTTGCAACACACTCAGCTTTATGCCTTCCAGGCAGGGCTAGATAGCATGACCCATTCAATCTCAAGGGATGGGTCAAATTGTAGCACCCAGGAAATGGTGGCCATAGCTGTCACCCCAGACAGATCAATGGGAGGTGACAGTACTGGGAAGTTTGGTTGCTTTGCAATTTACTGAATTAATTGGTTATTTTTACCTGCTGCCACTCAACCTCCATGTGTAAAAAATACCCTGTGGACTGGAGAGATGGCTCAGTGATTTAGGGCATACATCGATCTTCTGGAAGACCTGAGTCCAGCTTCCAGACCCATGTCAAACAGCTCACCACTACGTGCAACTCCAGACTCCCCAGGTAACCACACACACTTGGCATGGACAGGTAAAAAGACAGTGAGGTAGCTCGGTGGGTAAAGGAATTGGCTGCCAAGCCTGAGGACCTGGGTTCAATTCCCAGGACCCACACGGAAGGATAATCAACTCCTGGAAGTCATTCTCTGACTTCAAGTGTGTGTAATAACAGCCTTATTTCCAATACAATGGTCAAGACATTCCCCATGGATGGACAAACCAGATTCCCTGCAAGAAGCCCTCTGCAAAACAGGAGCTACACTGCTGAGCCCCTGTGCCGAGATCCCAAGCTCCAGGGCCGTTTTTGATTGACTGAATTACTGGAAGGAGGGTGAATGCTTTTTTTTTTTCCCTATAAAAGGTAGCCTGTCAATGACTATTCCACACCCCCCCCACACACACACCTTCAAATCTTTAAATTCCTCAATTCATAAACATTTTATGTAAAATCCCCCACCCTTTGCTTTTTTTCACCCCCCACCCGGAACTTTAAGGCCCTAGAGCAGCGGATCCCTGTTCCTTTCCTCGATTGCCTTTGACAAGATTCTTTTAAAAGTAGCCAATCTTGAAAGGTTGAGGTCGGACCCCAGCCCTTGGGGAAATGATACAGTTGCCACCTGTGTTAGAATAAGAGACAAGAGAACTCCCTGCCCCAGGCTGGGTCATGGCCCAATCGTTTTGTTTGTTTGTTTGTTTGTGTTGGGGGTGTGCCTTGATAGTTACTTTCAATTTGTTTCTTGGTGCACCTGGGAGGTTATTCAGTCCCATCAGCTGAGGTGAGCGGACCTGGGATGACCTCACCACCCAGCCCAGAACCCTCCCAGGCAAGATTAGTTAGAACTTTCCCTTCCATTTACTGGAGTCATATCTCAGCCAGACCTTCCCATGCCGAAGACCCGCAGGGGAAATGACTGGTGATGGGGGCAGGGCAGTCTCTCACAGTGAGGCCATGGCCCAGACTGGTTGTGGCTTTGAGGCTGACTTGCTTGTAGCTGGAGCAATGGTTTCAGCCCTTAAGGTTTCTTTACTGTTCTTCCGGAGGTCCTGGTTTCGGTTCCCAGCACTCACATGGTGGCTCACAACCATCTGTAACACCAGTTCTAGGGATCAATCCGCACCCTCCTCAGGTATAAAGGTTACACACGGTGCACGCACATATGGGCAAAATCCATACACATATAAATACCAAGATAGACTGCTCTTTCAAACAAATGGACCAGAGCATCTCGGAATCTCCCTCGGCAGGACTGGGCTCCAGGGTGGATCCTCCAGGAAAGTCCCCAAAGCTAGGGCAGCAGGAACACTTCTGGGGCTGCTCTGCAAACTCTAGACTATTCTCTCAGCCCACCTTCTCCTCCTCCACCCAGCCTATTAAATATAATGTAACAATAACTTGTAACACCCCCCCCCCCTCAAGAGGGCAAGGAGGTACGGCCTATGAAGATTTAAAGTAGGCTCATGTATGAGGAGGATAGAACTCAGGTTTCAACTTCCTGCGCCCTCAACTTGAGCTTTGCCGACCACTTGTCCTGGCTGTGAAATAGAGACAAGTCAAATAATATTTTTGCCTCCCCAAGTAGCTGCAGGGTAACATTACTGTCTGCGCGCTTCTGGTACACAGTAGGCGCACCATAGGAGCTAGTGGAAGTTCAGGAAAGGTTCAAAAGGGCACACTCCATATTTGAGGCTGGAGTTGCGCTAGGAAAGGGAGGCCTCTTATGTAATAGTTTAATATCTTTGTAGCTGGAGCATGGGTTCCTGTAGCTCTCGAGCAATTAATTAAAACGTAATGAACAAAAAGCCCAGTCCCGCGACCCCCTTTTCCAGCCGGTGGGGTGGCAGATAGAGGGTGTGTAACTGCTTGGGTGTCCCATGACAGTGCCCCTCCAGGCCTCCTAATCCTGGGGTTCTAATTTACAAGACTAGGGCCCCAGGGTGCTTCTCTCCTAGCAATCCAGGGCGAGTCTACAGGAGTCCCAATCTATCCAAAACCCAGTTAAAGTGGCGGGCGGTGGGGGCGGGGGGCGGGGTGCTGGTGCTCTTCTGTCCACAAAGTGGAAAACCGGAGTTTCCTGAAAAACCGGGCCACAGATGGGTCTTTACCCCGGGGCTCACCATGCTCTGATTTCCATGCATTGAATCCCCCAAGGCGACCCAGAAATCGCATAGTCTTGGGGAGCCCCCCAAGAGCCTAGGTGGAGGACCCCAGGGCCAGGAGTTGTGTAAAGAACACCTTAACTTCTCGTCTTGAGTGTAGTTCTGAATTGCGGCCGCCGCAGGCCTGGGAACCCTCGGGGACCTGGCCGGGGGACTCCCGAGGGCGCCGAGTCTACGCAGCGCGGGCGCCGGGTCTACGCGGTCACGGGGCTCGGGCCCTTTAAGAGCCCGCCCCGTGCGCGACGGGCCCGCCCCCCGGGCCGAGGAGGGTGCGGGGGCCGTCGGCGGGGATTGGCGCAGCGCGCGCCCCCTCCGCGGCCCCCGCGCGGTGGGAACCGGCAGCCCCGTCTAGCGCTGACGTCAGACCGTCTGCCTGCCTCCGACCGCGGGCGCGCGGCGCAACCCGATCTCCTTGGACTTGAATGAGGAGCGGGCGGCGGCGCTCGGCAGCGGATCGGCCGGCGCGCAGGCTGAGCCCGGCGGCCCCGCGCCCCGGCCGCCCGCCCGTGCCCCGCACGCCGCCCGCGGCCACGGCCCGCCGCCCCGGGGTTCCCGCTCGGCGGCCGGGGGACCCAGCTCGCCCCGGGGACCTCGGCGGCGCCCCGAGCCCGCGCCGCGCCGCTCGCTGTATGCGGGGCCCGAGCCCCGCGCGCCGGCCGGAGCCGCCCCCGCGCCCCGCGCCTCGCGCCCCGCGCCTCCCGTGACCGCTTGATGGGGGTCAACGGCACCGCCGCCGCCGCCGCCGGGCAGCCCAATGTCTCCTGCGCGTGCAACTGCCAGCGCTCTTTGTTCCCCAGCATGGAGATCAGTGAGTGAGCCCTTTCCCCCCGGGACAGCCCCGTGGGATCCCCGGCCCGGGACGTCGCGATCGCGTGGGGACTCGGGGGCCGCGCGCCTGCCTCGCCCAGGCTCCCCGGCTGCGCCCGCCGCGCCCGGGGCGCGCCCTCCCGGAGACTCGCGGCAGCTGGCGGCCGGCCCGGCTTTGTCCCGCGGCGCTGCGAGCCTGGCACGGTCCCCGCCGCGCGCGCCCCGCCTGGCCCGACTCGGACCCAGGGCTCGGCGGGGACATCGCGCCGCGCGGGAGGGTCGGGCCCGGGAAGTTTCCATTCCGTTTTCCCTAGGGGCCGAGGCGATGGAGCAATTAGGCTCTTTATCAACTTTGGGCGGGGGGAGCGGGCGGGGGAGACACTGTCTGGCTCGGGAGGTGTCTGGGGCTCTTGGCGTGTGTCTGGAATGGCCGTGGAGATGCATCCCGGGTTTCCGTGCGTCTGTGAAGTGCGCTGGTCTGTCTGTCTGAGTCTCGGCGCGTCTCTGGATGTCTGTGGATTTGAGTCGCGGTCTGTGGCGATGTGTGTGTCCGAGTGCCCCTGCATCACTGCGTGTCTGATTTGGTGTGTGCGTGCGGCGGGGGTCGATATGGTGTGGATCCATCCAGATCTGCGGACCGTTTATGTCCAGGTGTCTGAATTCAAGGCTCAGCGCTGGTGCGTCTAGCCCACCGCGGGTCCCCAGTGTGTGTCATTGTGAATGTCTGTCCCGGACTCCTATAAATAGCCTCTGTCTGGACTGCTTGGCTCACTCCGCCTGGGATGGTGGCTACAAATGAGTCAAAGTTTTGGGGTTGTTTGTCTTGCGACTTCATTGGAGGTGATAGACCCAGGGTGGTGAGTGCCATGCTCGAACCTCGAGCCGTTGTCAGCATCCTGAACCACCAGAAGTTGGTATCAGACGGCGGCTACTTCCTTCTGTGTGGCCCACCCAGGTGGCTGTTGGGTTGGACGAGGAATTGGAACCTCAGCCCTGCCATCTGCCTGTTAATTTGTACCCTTCCCTTAACTCGCTTTTTGGGGCCACCTTTTGCCTGTTCAGTTTCCCCGTCTTACCCCAAAACATTCCAGGCAAAAGGGCACCCAGCCTTTCCCTAACCCAGACATCCTTCCTCTAGCGGAGCCCGGGGCAACTGCCACAGAACGGGGCAGTCAGTCGCTAGGTGACTCATAGGCTGGTTTCGCAGGCAGCTGCTACAGTTTGTGCTCCCCCATCCCCAGCCCCCAGTCTGTACAGTGAAGCTCAAGGGGTAAAAATAACCTACCACACCAGCCCCACCTGGGCAGGGGAAGCAGGCTTGGGTGGTGGGTCCTCGTGCTGGAATGGAAAGCCCTGGCCTCCCTGTATCCCACGTCTCCCCACCTGCCTTGTGCTGCCCCGAGCCGGAGATGTCAGGAGAGCCTGCCAAGAGCCAGGGTTTGTGGTCTTCGCTTGGCGCCAAACCCTATTGCTTCCTAGGAGCCCCGGCGTGATCTAGGGAGGTTCATGGAATTCACCAGGATGTTATTACAATAAGTCCACACATGTCTGGGGAGAGGCTGACCGCAACTCGGTGGATTTGCCTTGTTTCCCTCCTCACGTCGCCTTAGGGGACCTCCCACGGAAGTGAGGGGCCACTGCATTCCAGGGTCTAGGTACAGTAGGACACTGAGGTCTTGTCTTTTCTCTGCTTTCTAGACTTTGAAAAACAACAAAAAAGGCATCATCCTCAGTTTTGTCCCTTCATTGGAGCAACCCTAGTGCCAGCAGGGCGCTGCCAAGCCCGGGGACCTGTGTTCAGTCCTTGGGACCTATGTGTTGAAAGGAGAGAAAGGACTCATGACTGGCCCTGATAATGACTTGGTTGAGACCAAGATGGCTTGAAACTCTTGGTGGCATACCCGGTGTTCCCCCCACCAGCAGCGTGAATGTCTGGGAATCCTCAGCACCCAGCAGGGCTAGTTCAGACAACTGTCCCCACAATGTGTGTGCAGTCTACTTACTGAAAGAGAGAGTGCAAAAGGGAGAGGCTCGCTTTGATAATGTAACAGTTTGTTGCCAGTGTTCCCTCAAAGTCTGCTTTGAGGAAGCCCTGAGGCCTGGTATTTCCTGGAAACCCCTGTGAGGATGCCGAAGGCTGCTTTAACTAACAGGATGGAAATTCCTGCCTGTGAGAGTTCTTCTCTCCCAGACCCTTGTCTGAAAGGGACTTTTCAGCCTTGCTGGCCCTCAGTTTCCTCACTGGAAGAGAAACCTAAGTTACAATCCTTGGCCCCACCCCGTACTCCACAGAAGCTACAGTGCCTGTGCTGTGGCTCCTCCCCAGTCCTCCCCCTGCCCCCCCCCGTCCCCTCCCCCCCTCCCCCATCATCCCCCTGTGCACTCTTCAGAAGTCCTGTGTTTCAGACCTGAATGGGCTGAGTGAGCTTGGAGCTCCTGTGCTTCAGGTAGAAATGAAGGGAAACCAAGGTAGGACACTTGGCTTAAGGTCCCCAACCCATCCGAGTCGTTGACCAGAGTTGTTTCTCTTGGTCCCCATGTGCTGTTCCTTGAATTTGGAACTTGGGTGACCTTAGGCTTAGAGCTTGAAAGCGCTCTTGGGGACCAAGCTGGGTCCACAGCATTGAGGAGCCCACCCCTTGTCGCATCTGTACACTTTTCTTGCTACTTTCCACATCTACTCTTCCTCAGAGTGGAACCCCTGACTTCTACTCCTGCTTTACCTGCGGGGTCTTGCAGAGCAGACCCTCACACGCCAGGAGTCCTTTCTGGACTGAGTAGGTGCTGGGGTCCCCGGTCCTGGCTGGTGGGCTCTCATTTTACCAGGGCCCAGCACCTTGGTAGGACATGCAGGAGCCCCTCAGTTGATAGCACTGCCTGTCCAGGGTCCTGGAGACACTGATTCCCTCCCCAGCCCTAACTCAAACCATCCCAGGGCTGGAAAGATAGCCCAGTGGTTAAAGCGGTTCCATCGTGCGCCCAAGGTTGGAGACACACAGTTGTAACCCTGTGTTGGGGAGGTCTGAGAGTTTGCTGGCCAGCCTGTCTAGCACAATAATAGTCCAGGTCAGTGAGTCACCTGTCTCAAAAAAGTGAAGTAGGGGTCTGCAGGGTGGCTCAGCAGATTGCTGCCAAGACTGACGATCTGAGTTCAAACCTCAGGACGCACATGATGGAAGGAAAGAGCCAACTCTCCGAAGGTATATGTCTGCTCACACCTATGAGCCTGTACACACCACACCTGTGCACAGGTACAGGCACACTCACATTCTAAATAAGTCTGTGTTTAAAACCCATGTTTGAGTTGAGGTGAACAGCACCTGAGGACCAAAACTCAGTGTTCTCTGGCCTCTGTATGTCTGCGTACCTGCACGCATGCGCCCACCTTTACCCCCTCCACACGCCATTCTCGACTCTTACCCACTCACAGGACATCCAGTTTTCCCTGCGTTGGTTTGTCGGGTGCATGCTGTTTGTGTTTAGAAGTGTTTGAATTCGGGGTGACTCAGCCCCCAGACTGGCCCAGCTCGCTGTTGGAGGGAGAAGACTGGCCCATGCAGGTGGCCTCCACCTGCCCAATGCCAGTATCCTCTCTCTCCTAGTTGTGACACAGACCGTCTCCAGCCGTCCGCAAATGCCGCACTGGGAACCACTTTTGGCTCCCACAGAGACACTTGGGTGCTGGAGAGGAACCTTTCGGAAATCAGCCGTTTGTCCTTGACGATGACACCTGCTGCTTATCCAGCCAGCTTTTATTGAGCGCCCATATCGCAGAGGAAGGAAGTGTCTCCAGATGGTTTCCAGCCTGAGTGTGTTGGGTGAAGGTTCTGGCTCCAGGGCAGAAGGGTGTTTCTGGGTCCGGGGTGAATGCACATTGAAATGCAACTACTTCCCTTGTGGGCTTCTGCACTGGGACTTTTAACCCACGGGTTTCCTGCTGTCTGGGTTTTATGTCATTAGGCAGCAAGGGAGCTGTGTGTTGTGACTGTGGTCTTGAACCAGACGGGCCAGTTTGGAGTCTGTCAAGGTGCAAAATAACTGTTTGTTCGTACACTCATGGGAATGATCTCACACCTGTGGGCATGAGCGTGTACACACAGCTACTGTCGCTAGCTGTCTTCCCTCTGAGTTAGGGGGAGAACCGGGAAGTCTGGTGCTATAAGTTCTGGGACTATAAGTTGCACTTTTTTTTTTTCTGTCCGTGTAAAGAGGAGAGTGAAGCGGTGTGTATGTGTGTGGGGGATAAACCCAGAAAGAGAGGTTCGGGGAGGGAGGGTCTGAGGCTGGCAAGCCCAGAGCTCTGGCTAGGTGGCCCAGGTGACACTGATTGTTAAAAGTAAGGAAATCTACAGGCAGGCCTGGAACTCTTGAAGGGGAACTTGGGAGGCTGAGCTGCCTCCCCCCAACCCCCATCAGCATCTTTGAAGATGCTGTAACTGAGGACAGGAGGTCAAAGCCTCCAGATTGCTCTTTGAAAGTCATAGCATAACACGTGTGCGGCCCACACGTGTGGAGCTGCGTGTCTGCGTGCCTGCTTTCTGTGTCCCAGGGAACTCTGAAGAAGGCACCATGCTGCCCCCAACCCTGGAAGGTGCTGCGCTGTCAGCTGTCAGAGGCCAGTGTAAGAGGCCTGAAGACGATCACCTCCTCTCTGGTGTGCTGGGGAGCGACTCCCTCGGGCGAGCCACCGTGGGTTGAAAGTGTAGCTCAGTGGTGGGAGCACTGGCCTGCTGTTGAGGCTGTGGGATCCGTCTCCAGCACTACAGAACAAGTGCCTCATTAATTGCTAGGACGGCTTCTGCTTCTTCTGAGCCCACTGTCACACATGAGCATGTCCACGCGGGTCAGACCGCAGATCATAGACTGCTTAATTCCCTTCTGGGTTGAGGGTGGGACCCACGGCTTTCCTGGGGGAGTCGCCGACTACCAAACCACAGGCTCTGCCACTGCTGGGCTCTAAATGCTGGCAGTTTTTACTTGTGTTTTCTCTTCTGTCACCAAGAAAGCCTATGAAACTCACCCACAGACGTAGGGCACCATTGAGTGACCCGCAGAGTGCCCCAAGGATCGGGGGACAGAGAAGCCCAGAGTTGCTGCTGCCTTGTTCTGTCATGTGCCCTGTCAGGATGCGGGCCACAGCTCCCCTTTGCACTAAGTTGGGGCAAGGATCTAGATGGAGGTCATTGTCTGGCACGGTGGCCTCTTCTGGGGTAGGGGTGGGCTCCCTTGATTAGCGGTGACTGCTTTGCCCTTTCCTCTGCTGGTCACAACCTTGCACTCTGCCTGATTAGAAAGCCTTTGCAGAGAGCAGGTTTCCCCATCCCCGGACCAGCTGGGAATGTTGGAATCCACAGGCCCACCTGGGATGCTGACCTTGAGTGTGGGTAATTGAATATTGGTGTCATAATCCTGTCTTTGCCAGGCCCACCGCAGACGGAGCTGGCTGAAACCCCAGCCTGCCTGCCCTGGTGCAGGAGGTCCAGACAATGTCTTAGGGCTTGCCAGCAGGGGTCTCTTAATCCTGGAAGCTCTGGAGCCCAGATGCTGGGTGGGGCAGAGGCAGTGGGGAGGCACAGACTTGAGCCTTGAAATCCCTACTGTGTGACATCCAGATGCTCACCGGTCCGGTTCCTGGTTCATAGGCCTGGTGCCTACAGGCAGATAAGAGGCCCCAGTCCGGGAAGCCGGGGTCCACACTAATCTTCAGTACCCTGATGGTGATGTGGGTGGGAGGAATAGGCCTCTGTTCTAGTTCTCCCTGCCTTCTTCCCAAAATGGGCTGCCCCCCTTCAGGAAGCCATGGCAACCCTGAGCACTGACAGCCTCGTTTTCCCATCCGGTGACACAACAAAGCCAAACCCTGACACCTTGGGTGGGGGGTGAGGGGTCTCACCAGGGTCTTGTCAGTCACTGGCAGAAGCCACTGTCTGTCACCAGGCTGAAGAAAATTCCCAGGGCTGCTTGCTCATAGCATGGCTTCAGCACCATGGGCGGGGAAGGGTGTGGAACCTGCAAAAGTTTGGGATGTCAGCTTTCTGGGAGCTGCCTAATAGCTTCCCTCTGTTCCCAGGGTGACTGGTAGGTGTTTATTTCCTTTCCTTTTGCTAGTTGGATCTGGGAGGGACTTTTGTGTGCCAGTTACTAGTGATAAATTTCTCTCTCTCAGCCTTCAAAACAACCCCATGAGAGAGCTGTTGCTACTACCAACCTACAGATAGAGAAGTGAGATCTGAGAGGAGAAGCCCTTTGTCCCAGCTCACACAGCTGGAATCAGATGCTCGGCTGAGACTCCAACCAAAGTCCCGGATGCTCTTCTGCACCAGGGGCCGTTAGCCCTAAGAGTGCACGCCTCTGTCGTATTATTTGTTGGTAGACAGTTCTAGCCAGTCAGCTGCCACAGTAAGCTGCTAGGGCCATCCCACTCGGCCTGGGGCCTAGAAATGTGTTTGCCCCTTGGGCTGTGTGGGGGCCAGAGTGTCTGCTGGGGTACCAGCACCACCATGTTACTGTTGGGTTTGGCACGGGACTGACAAATACCCCCAGAGGGACCAAACGTAGACATTATTGGGGACATCACAGGACACAGAATGCCTCCTGGCATTTAATAGCATTTGTTTGTCCCACTCTGGTACGCTGTGTCCTTCAGGTGATGTGACAGTTGGGAAGGGTGTAGCAGCAACTGAGTGTCCCACTGAAGAGCCCCGTGGGAAGGCGTGACCAGTTGGGGGGGGCAGAGGAAGTCGGGAAGGCCCTGACTGGGCTTCAGGCCCTCTCTCCCTCCATACCCTCACACCTGACCCGGCATCCCGTCACCTGACGTCCTGCAGTGTAGTCATTTGGGGTCTGTTTTGCATCACCAATCTCAGAGAGGCTGCAGCCTGTGTCTGACTGTTCCTCACGATGCTCCCCCCAGCCTGGTGAGTACCTTAAGAGCATTGGTCAGGGAGGGTGGGAGGATGGGCAGAGTGACTCCTTGGGAAGAGTGGCAGATGCTGGGGTCTGTTCATGACACCCATCACTCCAAATAGTCGCCGGTTCCTATTAATGAGGGTCAGGAGTATCTGTGTTGGCCCCTGAAGTCTCTGGGAGTGGAGGCTTTCATTCCTGCCTGTTTGAATAAGCAGGCTTCTAGAACTTTCCAAGCAGATCAGGATGTGGTCAGGGTATATGCTTCAAGCTGCAAGACCCCTCTGTAAGATGGAGGGAGGCATGAGACCTACCCACTTTGTGGGGTTGTCAAGACAGTTGCTGAGCCATGAGCTTCCTCAGCACAAGTTATTTCTAAAGCTCAGAAGTTCCTAATATTTGGGGCAGGACCCGCCGACTCAAAGATTTCAGAGCATAGTCAAGGTTCAGGAGCTAAGCTCAGCGCCCGTGCCTGCCCACACCTTCCGACCTAGGCTTAACCAGCCTCCATTGCTTAGGGTCTCGGAATGACAAAAATACAATACCGGAGAGCCGCTGATGTAGAGCAATGAGGGCGGAGTTGTTCCTGTACCGTGTGGCTGGATGGAAGGTGGCAGAGGCCTTGGGATCCCTGAGAGTTTGAGGAAGGTTTTGGACTCTTGTGACTTACCCAAGGGTTAGGTGGTGACCCCAAACACCACCACTGAGCTGCATTCCTCAGCCATTTAAAAAAAAAAAATCTGTTTTGGAGACAGGCTGTCACTGAGTTGCCCAAGGGGGCCCTGTGTCCCAGGCCTGCTTTGAACTTGTGATGGTTCTGCCTTAGCCTCCTGAATAACTAGGATGGTAGTCCCAAGCCATCAGGCTTAGCTCTCTTATGGGTATTTGTTTCTCATAGAGGCAGGAGCAAGAATCTTCCGGTTCCTCTGTCACCGGAGGGAATGTCGCCATCTGCCTCCCCTCTTCCCCTTGCAGACACAGCTCAGATATGGAGAGTCACATGGCTCAGGTTTGGAGAAACTGCCACACCTTCCCCTTCCCAATGCATGTATTTGTGGTGTCAGTAGGCTGTGCTTAGCCCCAGCTGAGCTGGTAGGACCCAGGATCGATCCTGGTACAGAGCCGGGCAACAGACCCATAACCAAGTGCAGAGTGCATGGGTTTGTGCCCTGCCCAGTTTTCCCGTGGCTGCTAGGAGCGTGGGGGCAGTGTTCTGTAGAGGGACATGCTAGGGGCTGCCTGCCGCATCTCCCACCTCTCCTGCTACCAATAGTCTCTCGGGGCTGCAGAGGTCCGGTGGTCCCTAAAGGATCCAGGAGGGATGGAGTTCATCCTTGGCTTTGAGAGAGTACCGCAGAAGTGATGGACCAGATGTGGGTTTGTGTGGGTGTCCAGGCGCAACACAGTGCAGATAGCACGTGTGTGGGAAACGGAGGACAAATTTGGGGAGGGCTGTTCTCACCTTTTCCCTCGTGGTCCCTTGCGACTGAACTCAGGGCATTAAGGCTTGGTGGTGGCACCAGCACCTTTAAGCTGCTGAGCCATCTGGCCAGCCCAAACGATGACACATCTTCCTGTCTGTAAAATAGTCGCAAAAACATGTACACGCAAACATATGCATATATTGTCTGTTTAAAAGTGTGTGCGTTCCCTCCCGGTGGGGCGTGTTCTGTGAATTCCTGTACTTGGTTGCCACTGGGCCGGAGGAGGAGCCTTTCTTAGGCTCAAATTGCCTTAAGCTTTGGACAAGTGCAGTTAGCGTCCAGGCTGTGCTGGGCAGAGGGCAGTAGAAAGTCACATCCATGTTTTAGCAGATGTGGGCAAAACAATCTGTCCTTCCCCTGACGTCTTCCAGCCCCGGTGGCCGTGGCAACCTTGTCAGCCTTACCCACCAAGACTAGACTGCAAGAGAGGCACCAGGTACCCACTTGCCCCGAGCGCCATCCCACGTCCCACCGGGTAGATAGAGCTCTCCAGCAATCTCCAGCCACTGCCTGGTTCCCGTGCTGCAGTGATTAGAGAAGTCACCATCGAGAAGTAAGTGTTCAGTGAGTGGATGGGGTGACAGTGCCAGGTGGAAGATGCAATTAGTTCTCCCAAACCAGGCCCCTCACCAGAGCGGCCACCCCCGACTCAGGGCCCCTGGGCTGACTCTGTGGAGACCCCTTTGCTGAGGAACAGGCTTCACAGCAGGTAATGGTCTAAGCCTCCTCCTGTGGGTGTGACTGAGACGGTTAGAATTTGGTGGCTGGGTGCTTAGCCTTCCAGCCAAAGCAGGGCAGTCTCTGAGTCTTGCCAGTATGTCTGGACTTGCTCAAACTCTGTCAAGGTTACTTCCTCCACGCCACAGGTGGCTGTTCAGCTCACCTACAGAACTCGGGGTTAGATGGTAAAAAGGGAGAGGGCTCCCCAAACCTGGAAGCCCCCGGGAATGTGCGCAGGAACTCCCACTTCGCAAGCCCCCTGCTCCCTGGTCGGCGAGCTTCATCTGGTCATGGCTCTAATCGCCCTTCCACAAACAATTCAGTCGGTAATAATTCCATGAACCTATGAATCAACTTTGCGCAAACACCCTGAGTAATTTCTTTGTTCTTTTCTTTCTACTTTGTAATTGGTGTCTGCAAAAGCCAAAGGTTTGGTCTTGTGGAAGGTGTGATTCATTTATTGGTGTCTGTGCCTCCTCCTTATCGTTCAGTTGCTTGGGAATGCAGTCATGGTGAGCCATTGGTGATTCATGCGGGGCCAAACTCGGTGGCCCTGGGGTCATGGCCATAGGATGGAGCTCTTTCTCTAATTATTTATGGGATGGGAGTAAGAGATGTGGGGTGTCAGAGCCCAGCCTTGACCGTTGCTGTAGTCTTAGCGAGGATGGTGTGGATGCCACTGAATATTCTTAAATGTGGATCTGGCTCTGCGCGGTCCGTGAAAGAAGTCATCCTCCTGCCTGCCCCGTTCCTCTGACGATAATTATTAGATGCCCACTGTGGTAGGGGCCTTGCACAGCTGTCACGTGCCATGCTATTGCTGTCTGATTTTACTAGTTGCTTTGGGCTCTGGATTAAAATGGTCGCTTTGGTCCCATCTAGGAGATAATTATAGCTGCTTGCCACGTGGCCCAGAGGTGTAATTATGCAGCCAGCTTCCGATGGCCCCGAACCAAGGCTCCAAGTATAAAGTTGCAGATCCAAGACTTGATAATTACCTGAGAATTCCTCTGCCTGTGTGATTTCTCTCCTGGCCAAACTCCTCTGTGAACTCTGGTCAGCCCAGCTTCCCAATGGGTCACCCACTCTGTGTGTTATATATTCCTGGTCTGGTAGTCTCAGTCTGCAACTCCTCGGCCAAGCCAGGCGAGGCACGGAGCACATCAGCAGTGTCTGTCCAGTTATTGGCCTGGTAGTGGGAGATTTGCTGGTGACTTTCTTGGTCTGCTTTGTGACTCTTTGGAAGTATAGATCGATTGGGACTGTCTACTACCCACCATTGAATTAAGTACTCCACTTGCTGCTCCTGGCAGGCATTGCTAATCAATTGTAGCATCTTCTTGCTGGGCTGAGATCCTTACCCAAGTGGTTGGTTGGCCTGGTGTGCTCTTGAGTGGGTTTGAGCGGTGCAGGCTACAGAGACCTGGCAGGGCGAAGGATTGCTCCCTCTAGAAGCTACCAGGCCTTTCCACTGGCCTCTCCTCGCCGCCGATATAGTTTCCTGTGCTGCTTAGCACCCGTAGCTGTCCTTTGTTGGGCCCCTACGTGCAGACGATGCAGCCCTACAGCTCACAGGTCTTAGACACCAGGAGCAAGATATCACCATGTGAAACAATCCCCCATAACACTTCATTTGCCTTTTTTCTTTTTAACCAGCGCACCCCCTCCCGCCCCCCCCCAGTCCACATAGAGGCTTCTGTTTCATCTTGCCTGCTTCTCCCACAGATAAGACAGAAGCTTGAGGGCTTTGCTCTGGGGTAGACTCAGATGCTGGGGTGGGGGTGGGGGCTTCAGAAGTAGGATTGCGAAAGGGGAGACCCCGGGGAGACATCTCACTGCTGGTTGTTCTGGGCTCCCCCCCCCCCCCAGCGAGTGGTGGCAGATGCTCAGATGCTCACAGCACTTGGCACGCCCCACCTCATTAATCCTCATGGCAACCTCAGTGCACACGAGGCGGCAGAGCCAAGTCACTTGCCAGGGATCACTCAGCACTGAGTTTGCAAGGCAGATTTGAACCTGGGCTGAGGGTTCCCGAAGCCGTAGAGCCAAGCATTAGAGCCACCTGTCGTGGTGTCAGGGGTGTGGTGGATTTGAGGCCTCTCTCCCTTTGCCCTCTCAGACTTTCCCAGCTGGGTCTGAGTGTGTCCCTTTTGGCTGTCTGGGAAAGCTCCCCCCCCCCCCAGCCACACCCTTCCCTTGGAGGGGTCTCTGAGCCAGCAGGCAGGGATCCCTGCTGCTCAGAGCAGGAGAGAGCAGGAACTGTCCCATATTGGGTTGCAACTGGAGGGAAAGGGGTCACTGTGACCCACGGGGTGCTAGGGGCTGAGCGCAGAGGGCATTACCAAGGAGCAGCCGCTGGCAGACCATCCCGAAAGTAGGATCATGGCAGAAGCAGGACCTAGTCCAGCTCTCTCCCCCTCCCTCCCTCCCTCCCTCCCTCCCTCCCTCCCTCCCTCCCTCCCTCCCTCCCTCATCTCCTCCTCCTCCCTAGCTTCCTTCTCTGTCAGACTCTAACCTCTGCAGACTGAACTCCTCAGGGCTGGGTGGGCAGACTCCAGCCGGAGCCCGTGCTGTGATGCTCCTGGGGCAGGAAGTAGACACCAGAGTGTTGAGTTTGCCCGGTTCTGTCTCTCCAGGTCCCTATCCCCCTTCCCCTCCGCACCTGTCCCAGAGGCGTCTGGCTGTGGGTCCCTTGGAGCTACACTCACTACCCTTGTCAGTTCTTTCTCAGTCTCGTGACTTTGAGGCCATGCTGCTGCAGTGTGGGTGACCCAGGGAGCTATCACTGTGGACATGGCAGAAGGGCTCCAAGGACCAGGCTGGACCCTAGGGAAGGAGCCCTGCAGAATTCCAGAGGAGTGGCTTTGCAGCCTGCATGAGAGCCCCATGCTGAGGCCAAGACCTCCATCTCCTTGTTCTGCCCTGGGGGGAGCGGGGACTTGACCTCCACGGGGTAGAGCCTTGGGGTCATGGTCGGTTTGGCACTTCTGTGTTGTCTACAAAAGCCTTCGGCGGCGGTGGTGGCGGCTTGGAGTGCCTCACCTGGCCTGCATGCCCCTGCAAGGAATGAGGATGTGGGTGACCCCAGACAGGCGTGAGTCATGTCTTGAGGAAGTGCTTACTCAGGGGTGGCGAACTCAGAAGCTGCTGTGCTCCCAGACAGCCCAGATCACAGGATGGAGCTGCCTGCCCTGTGGGGGTTGGGCTGGGGCGTGGCTGTCCAAGCAGACACAAGGAGTGATTGTGACTGACTGAGATTTCCCTTCCAGTGTTCTACTCCAGCGTCCTGGGGAGAAAAAGACAGTGGCCTCAAAGTCAGGGTGTGGGGCTTCAGAGGTGTGGCTCTCAGACCTCAGCTCATTACCTGTGAATGTTGATCCTTTGTCCTGCCGTCTACAGGGCTGTGTGGACAGCATGCAGCTTGTGTCTGACGGATGCATGGCAAGGTGTCACGTGCCACCCTTTGGGACCTCTAAACCCCTTTTTACAGATGGGGAGACTGAGGCTCAGGGGAGATGGGCAGGTAGGTAGGTGGCTGCTGATTGGCTGGGCAGGTATCCAGCCTACGAAGAAAGTCCCCAGAGGCCTCCAGAGGTGTGACAACCTGGTTCTTTAGAGATGCTTTCGGGTGATTCTGTCTATGCTTAACAGGCCTGCGCTCGGGGTTTTTCTTGTTAAGTGCAGGCAAGGAAAACATGGCCCACGTCGCGCTGACTTCATGAGGCTTGATGTTTAAGGAAAGGCCAAAGGTGGAAAGGAGCTGGTGAGCTGGGAGTGAAGCTCAGTTGGTGGAGCACTGAGAAAAGATCTAATTGTTGAGCTCAGTTAAGAGTGCTTGCCTAGAATGCTCTGGATAAACTGGGCGTGGTGCAGTGGTACACATGAGGGGCAGGAAGATCGGGAGTTCAAAGGCACCCTCCACTACATGGGGGTTTCAGGCCAGCCTGAACTACATGAGACCCTGTCTCAAAGCAACACAAAACAGCCACGTTTTGTTTCTTTGCGGTTGGGAAATATTAAGCAGTTTTAATTCCTTTTCATGGGGTATTTGGAATTGGCAAACCCTGGCAAGGGTATGAGTGACACATGGGGCCGTGTCTTTAAGAAGCACCTACTTTAAGGCTAGCATGTGGGAGGCAGAGGCAGGCAGATCTCTGTGGTTCAAGGCCTGGTGGGGCTCCATAGTAGTCTCCGTCTGAAAAGACAGCACTTGCAGAAACAAGGCTCCCCGTAAAAAGGAGGCTCCACTATTCGGGCCTGTCATCCAGACACGTGAAAGTCAAGGTCACCAGGCCAGACCCTGGAGGGATGGCTGTGGTTTGTGTCTCTGCGCCGTGAAGGAGGGAGTTTAGTGGCCCAGGCCAAGGCCCTGCATGGGGCAAGGGGCTGGAGAGCCCTGCAGATGTGGGTGGACGGTGTGGGACATCCCTCACCCGCAGAGGGACAGCACAGGCACCTCCACTTGAATTTCGGGGATACCACAGCAGCCTTTAATTTCCCCGGGCCCAGGGACCCTACCATGTGGCTTCTCCATAACAACCCCCAGAATGAAGCTTTTTAAGTGTTCCTCTCTCCTTACGTCTGTTGTGCTAGGGTCGGTGTGGCTCCACGGTTGGCTAGTGTGACATGCTGGCTGGCCTCCTTGAGCAAGGGAAGCCCATTAGGAGAAGGGAAGCCGATGCGGGTTCAGCCAGGCCTTAGATCCCTGTAGTCCAGTCCAGACCAGAAGAGCACCCGGGCAGGCAGGCAGCGGGCACCCTGGCCCTCTGTGGGCCCAGGAGGGAGTTCCCGCACTTCCCCACCTCCCTGCTCATCCTGCTCTGGCCTGCGACCTGACTACCTGTCTAGGAATTTTTATTGCAGCCCACGGGGGCACTGAGGCTGGCTGACTGGAATGCTAGCATGCCTGGATCTGGCAGGTGTGGGGCCGGCTTTGGATAGGCAGATGTTGGCTAAGGGCCCGGCTTGGTCCCAGGCCCAGTGGGGGCATCCTGAGCGTGCTGCTCAGCGCTTGTCTGGAGATTGTGGCACTGCTTTGTGCTCTCAATTTTTGTCTCATGAATTCTGATTCCGTTCCGTTTAACCACTTACAGGAAGATGAGATGTTGGCGGCCTGTGCTGAATGCTGGCCGTGATGAGCGCTAAAGTCCAACGGTAGCAGTTAGGCAGCCCCTTGGGTTCCCGAGACACAGCTGAGCTGAGCATCATGTATTGAGGGTGCCCGACTCTCACCATTTCTGATGGGACTCACGCCAGGTCCCCTCCTACCAGGGAGGACACTGACAGTTCCGGAGGTGCTTGTTAGTTCTTGTGCCTCTTAGGTGGCAGGGTCCCCACAGCCCGGCCCCCAGCACCCTCTCCTATTTGCATGTGCTTGGTCAGTGGACCAAGCTTAGCCACCTGTGTTGGTCTGGAGTAGAGGTGGTGGCTCAGGACATCTTGGGGAAGGTGACACAGGGTGGTCTTCTACTCTCCGGCCAAGAGTGTGGAAGCCAGGTGTGCAGCCCACCTGAGTGTGTTCTAGGACAGGACAGAGCAGTGGACTCCCAGCTGCCCATATGCCTGACGCTCGGCTTGGCCGTGGTCCACACAGGTGGGAAATATCTGGAAATGCATGTGTTGATGACTATGTAAGACTCCATTGTCGCCTGAACAGTAGATACACACAGCACACTCGCTGCCTTGGGTCATGTAGTAGAGCTTGGGTACCCTGGATCTTAGCACGTGTTCTGCTCCCAACTGGCTCAAACCCCTTTCCCTACTGAAGTGTGTCCTACGTCACCCAGAGGGGACTGACAAGAAGAACTCAGAGTGTTGTGCTGTGAACATGGGCGCAGTGTGTCCCTGTGACAGTTCAAAGGACAGACTCCAGACAGGGCTAGCTAATGTGTCTCTCAGTCCTTGGCGACAGCAGCCTGATTCTTAGGACTGTAAAGACAACAGAGAGCCTTATTTGACCCCAAATTCAAAGAATTCGGTGAGCAATAAGGACAAAAATCAAAGTTGTCCCTACCGTTGTCAAGCAGAGCTGGGGCTGCCCTGCATTCTCAGGCGTGGCTGCCCAAGGGCTGAGGGAGGGCAGGCCAAGGGGACTGGGGAGCCTGGGAGTTGCCACAGGGCGTGGATAACCATAGGTGTAACCGTGGGGAGCAGGTGACCGTGGGAAAACAGGTTGTCACCCGATTGCTATTGGGAACAGACAGCTGCTGAGGGGAGCGGCTGGCCACAGGGAGAAGAGCTTCCATGTGAGCTGCCCCAGGGGATAAGTGACCTTAGGAGTGAGCAGTCACTCGGCACCTGTGGAGAAGTGGTCTGCCCCAGGTCACCACGGGGAATGAATGAGCGGCAGAGGGTTTAAGTGACCATGGGAGCTGTCGGTCTCCTAGGACACACTGTTCTCTTGCCTGTGTGTGGTTGGTTGCAGGTTCTCCGGGCACGTCCATGGATGCACCGTCCTGGGTTGGTCGGGCCTGGGGCTCTGGTGTGGGGCCTCTAGCTTGGAAGCAGGGTGCAGGGAGGCTGGTCTGGTCCTCGGTCCCCTTCTCTGATCCTTGAGGTAATGCAGTCTGGGGATGCTGAGGAGGAAGTGAGTTCAGAGCAGCTGGGAGACCTTAGCGGTTGCTGGGCTATGTGACCATCATCTCCAGGAGTCCCTTCTGCAGCTGGGCCAGGCCATTTGGGTAGGCTTGTGGAGCAGGTGAGACCACCGCATGATCCTAGCCTGACTCTACAGGTCAGGGTTCCCAAGGCCCAGAGCGTGTGGCTTTCTCCCTGAGGAAGACCCCTGGCCTGGTCTGTCTCAGCGACCTGGCTGCACTGAACTGACTAGGATTAGTGTGGCCATTAGAGAGCAGTTCTGAGGACTGGCAGGTACAAGCAGAGGGTCCCAGGCTCTCCTGAGCCCTTATGCTGAGTTAAGGCTGTCTTTCTGCCCTGGCAGGAATAGGCTGTGTGTAGTATCCCAGAAGTAGTCCCATAATGCCATGCTCCCCAACCAGCATTTCTCCCTGGAGAGATCAGGCCCTGTCCCCACCACACAAAGCCTTGGCTCACACAGACTGGCAGTCTACACATCTTTGCTCCCTTCTGTTCTGAAGGGTCAGGGTTTAGGAGTGAACCCTAGCGGGATTGAAGCTGAGACAAGAAAGGGATGGGTAGTGGGCCAGAGAATCTGGCTGCAAAGGAGGTGGTAGCCCAGTGTGTGACCAGACCACCACCAAAACCAGGCCGTTCCCCACAGAGACACTCCCCCCCCCCAGCCCGATCCAGCTGACACCCTCTGGGTTTGTGTGCCCAGCACTACTTAGCTGACACTGGCTAAATAAAACCCCACAGCCTGTGCCAATAAGTCTGGGGCAGGCCGCCAGTGGAGAAAAAGCCCAGAGGCAATGTCGGGCCGGGGCTGTGCCAGAGGAACTCCAGGAGCCCTGTGCCCGCCTGTGTCCAGTCAGGGGAGGCCAGGATGTCTGAGGCCTTGGCAAGAGAGAGGCAAGTGGAAAAGGTTCCCAGTGAGACAGGTACTGTGGCTCTGCCGAGTCACCGTGCCCACTGGCGACAAGAAGGTCCAGCGCGGACCGCATGAGAGCCACAGCTCGCCAGGGAGAGGCAGACTTCCAGCTCTAGTTAGACTTCAGCAGGGTCTTCACTGAGTTGAGCCTCAGCTGCCTTGCTGGGAACATGACGCTCTGGAGACATCCAGACTTCTTTTTCAGAAGTTGGAGTGTGTGGAGGGTGTTGTTGGCACTGATCGGTAGGACCTGGGGCTCAGCTGAACTTCCCACAGTACACAGGACAATCACACACACACACACACACACACACACACACACACACACACACACACACACGACATTGCTGCCACATACACAGGGTCTCTTCCTAGGAATTGGGACTTTCAGAGAACTCACCCCCAGCACGATGCTGTTGTGACTAAAAGAGGTCAGGCGTGAAAGTGATCGGAGCCAGGCTGGAGAGCGGTGGAGCCACTGGGCGAGGGAGACAAGCAACCCTCAGATGGGTTCTGAGGCCTCAGCGCCGCCAGCTGCCCTCAGAGCAGCTCCCAAAACTGAAGGGGCCACCTGGGAGAAACTAGTGGGGCTCAGCTGAGCTGTGGCTGCCTGCTGCATGACGTCCTCAGTCTTGTGTCTTCCTAAGACACCTGCCCTTTTGAAACTCTTCCACGCCCAGGAGAAGCCCCCCCCCCCGTGGCTGGAGACCTACAGGGGCTCATCACCATCTAAGCCAGTGTCATAGGAGCCATCAACATTGGGGTGGAGCTGCCAAGCCCCCTGGAGGACCTGATTAACCCTGCAGTGTCCCAGTGGGTACTGGGGACGTCTGTGGAGCTCAGAGCAGAGGAGGGTAGCAGCTGCTGGTTGACAGCAGAGGGCAGCCAGGGGCAAAGAGGGTCATGGGCCAAGCTCCAGGGCACTGGGGATGGCTCACCGGGCCAGGTTCCAGGGAAAGTTTGAGGTTACGGGGAAGGCAGAGGCTACACAGACAGACCTGGCCATTTAGGGTAACAACCCTAGTGTTCATGGATGCGCCCCCAAGCCTGGGTGGATATGAGTTGAGAGTCTGGTCCCCGGACAGAACCCCAAGCATAGGGAGACGGTGGACCAAGGGTGCTGTGGGAGGGTGTCCTGTGTGCCGTCAGCGCACAGACAGCTGTCTGAGCAGGAAGTGGATTTGGACAGGACTCTGAAGATCAGCACTGCTGCAAGTCTCACGTCCAAAGCCAAACCCACCCCTCAAGTGTCCACTGTGGCCTGCCTGGACCCCACCGGGCTTCCCCTCCTCCAGCTCCAGTGGAAGAGGAGGCGCTGCGGCCAGCTGGCATTAGGCAGCACTGCCTCCTTTGCTCCCGAAGAGAACCCTGAACACATCCTTCTGGGTTTTTCCTTTGTCCCCTGAGTAATTCATCCTTTACCTTCAGGCCAGAGAGACCCTGTGTTGGAGGAAATCCTTGCCAGACAGGTTTTATTTGCCTGATTAGCCAATCCAGGGCATTGGCAAGGGGAAGCTTCTGAAGCCAGGGCTGGGCTGTTTGAGAAAGGTGTGGTAATTGATTAGTTTTGTCTGCGCTGGTGACGAAATAAGGTGTGTGTGTGTGTGTGTGTGTGTGTGTGTGTGTGTGTGTGTGTGTAGCAGGGATTCACATATGCAAAAGGTTCTTTGCCATCATGCCTGGGGCACGCTGGCCAAAGTCCCCTTTGCTCTGGCTTTGGGTCCAACTAAAGTAGTAGGCTGTGCTATCTGAGTTCTCTATCCCTGGAGAGCCCGAGGCGAGTCTAGTTGGGATGGGATAAGAAGGAATTTACTCCTGTGAGTCCCGACAACAAAGCACACTGTTCCAGGGTCTTCTGTGCCCTTCCCTGGTGCCTGGGTGGTTTCCCCAGACAGCAGAGCCATACGAGAACATATGAGAAAAATGAGCATGGTTGCCGGGCACGCCTTTAGTCCCAGCACTCTGGAGGCACAGGCAGGCAGATCTCTGAGTTCGAGGCCAACTTGGTCTACAAATCGAGTTCCAGGGCAGCCAGGGGAGGTTCTCGAAGCACCTTCCCCCTCAACCTCAACCCCTCCCCCCCTCCCCCACCCCTCCCCACCCCTGTGCCCAGCACTACACTCACCATACTGGGTCCTCAGTTCCTGCCTCCTCTTCCGGGGGCTGAGGCAACTACTTTGCGTCACCTACCTTACAAGTGACCTCAGCCAGGTACAGAGGACTATGTGACTGGTTCTAAAAAGGAAGTCAGCTTCTAAAAAGGAGGTTGTGTCACATGGGGCTGGCCATGTGGGGGCAGTGGTTGTGACAGCAGTCTGGTGGCTGGAACTGAGTCTCACAGCTGGTGAAATCCAGGCTCAGAGGCGACTGATGTGGACCACAGCTCGGAGAGCAGAGGCCCCCATTTGGGGACAATGTCCCTGGTGGCCGCCCAGTTGTTAATAGGAAGTGGTGGTGATGTGTGGCCTGTGCTGGAGCCCCATTCCTCCAGGGTGTGGCTCCAACGCCCCCTGAACCTGGTATGAGCAAGTAGAGGGGCTTGCGGTTACCATCAGTCAGAACCGACCCCGCTACTGGTGGCAAAGGAGAAATCTTTCTATGACTGTAGACACTGGGACAAGGAAGGACCCGGCTGTAAAATGGAAGGTGCACACCCAAGTTCCTGCTCACCCCCACCCCCACCCCTCCCCCGCACCCCAGGTCAGATAAGCGCTCTCCTATACATCCCAACAGAACCCTTTGCCTGATACCCACTTCTTAGTGAACACCGCCACCACCTCCGACATTGTGGCTTCTAGGTGGGGGAGTGCTGTCAGCACGGCTGGGTTAGTCAGAGCCTTACCAGGACAACAGTCCCGAAAGCAGAAGTCAGGTGATTTTTTTTTTTTTCCTCTATTTCACCCACTCCCCCCGCCCTGCCCATCAGCAGACCCAAACCAGACCCATAACTTAGCATTTTCATTTAAGTCCATCTGACAAATTGTAGCCAGAGAAAGCAACCGGGGTCTGTAAATGGCTACTTTGTCAGCCGTCTCTGCGCTGTAAAAAGTCTTTTGTTGTGTGTCTAGACTGCACGCAGGCGGAATATTTGGTCTGTGCGAGGGGAGAGACCTGGTTGGGTTCATTTACCGGCTTATTTCAAGTGGGATTTCAGGACACTGGCTCATCGTGGGTCTGGCCTCCGCCAGCCCACACCAGCCTTTCTTGTTTCTGTAGGGCTTTTTTGTTTTGTTTTTCTCCTGCTTGGGCAGTTAGCAACGGGTGCAACCGTGCCCTGGCGAGGGCCACGGGGGTGTGCTGCACGGCGTCTTTCTTGTGTAATTGTCCTCTTTATGACTGTCTAGACGTCCCGCAGATGCGTGTTCTCGGGGGAAATGGCTTCTCCCTCTGCCTACACTAAGTGGAAGGTTGCCGACGCCACGCTTCCTGGTGGACTGCCTGCCCTTCCCCAGAACGCCCTCTTCTTAGCCCCTTAAATTAAAGCGCTCTGCCTCCCGGCAGGGTCTGTGTGCTTATAACACATTTACTTGACCTGTGACAATTTTATGCGGGGCGGGGGAGGAGCACTCTCCTTCCTGAGAGTGAGCAGGGGCCCACATTCCCTTCAGCAACTTGTCTTATCCGTTCCTTTGCCTTTCTCCATTTCTCTCTCTCCTCGCTCCTTCCTTGCACAGATACCAGAAGGCGGCTTCTCAGGGAGTAAATATTGGGGTTACTTAAGTGGGCCTGAGGTTTTGTTTCGCCAAATAAAGTCATTTAATTAGCTTGTTGCCATAGTGACTGGGTCATTATTGCCAGGGGTAAAGAGGGGTGAGTGATTTGGTGGAGAGCCTTGGGATCCCCCAGCCATCCATTCCCACAGGAACCCAGGCATCCTAGGTGCCACAACTGCCAGAGTTGTGCCTCCCTCACAGCCTTCTCCCCAATTCTTTGTGAAGAGGAGAGCACTCCCCAACCCTTCCAGGCAGCCACAGCCCGTGCACTCGGAGCCCAGTGCAGTTGAGGTCTGCCTGTGTGTCTAGGCCCAGGGCTGGGGTTGTAGCTGGCACTACAAGCCTCTTCTAGAGTGAAGGCTGAGGATAGAGGCCCACCTTGTCCTGTCCAGCTCCAGCTGGACCCTCATTCTGCTCCCCAAACTGTCAGCCTCAGTTCCCACCCTCCTACAGCGTGAATCTCCCGTCTGGTTTTTTTTTTTTTTTTTTTTTTTTTTTTACAGTTGGGGGGGGTACAAAAGGTGGGAAGGAATAAGGGGTTTCAGCCCACCAGCTGTCTCCAGGGACATGAAGGAAGGAGGTGGTCCCCTCTGGGCCGGAACCCTACATATGCACCCTAACATCCGAGCAGGAGGTGGCCGCTCACTGTCCAGCAGCTCACTGTCCAGCAGTGGGTATGATTTGGAGGAGTGAGGGCAGCTCCCGCCAGCTTGTCACACCAGTGTGCTCCCAGGCTGTCTGTCCCTTCCTCCTCTTCTTCCTTACCCGTCCTCCCCACCCCCAGCCCAGAGGCCAGTAGATCCCTGGGCAGCACAGAGTGTGGCTGACCATACAGAGTGTGGCTGACCAGTTTGCTGTAATGAAGCTGAGATGTCCCAGGTTTTTCTCCTGGTCCCGAAAATTACAATATCTTTACGTCGAAAACTCCAAAAAGAGGTGTTTTGAGGGGAAGGCACTTAAGGAACAAACTCAGGACAGACAGCACCTGCTAGTCTGTAAGGCACGTGTGTGCCCACACTTCTGTCCCTGCCTCCCCACAGGCCCCTTGGGCACAGGCCTTAAGAGACTGGACCACCCACACAGCTCTGGGTTCTCCACACAGCCATGGCCGAGTCTCAATTGGGTCTCTTCTGGAGTGGAGCAGGGTGATGATGACCACACTGAGCCAGTGTGGGATAGTATGGCTGCTCCTCTCTCTAAAGTAAGTGTTCACCACATCAGAAATGCACGCTCAGGCAGGAGATGGTTCAGCAGGTAAAGGCTCTCCCTGGGTGACCACCATGGCCTGAGTTTGATTCTCAGGGCACGTAAGCGGGAAAGAGAAGAGCTGATCCCTGCAAGTTGACCTCTACCCTCCCCTTGGACGTGTGCCGTGGCAATTCCCTCATCCCCAGTAAGTAAAGCAAAGAATGTAAGAATTATGTGCTCTCAGATAGAGTTGGGTGGTCGGAGGGACTCTCTGCGCCCCCCCCACACTCTTTAATAATGTCTAATGGCCTCTTTCTAAGTGACAAGGGACACCCCCTCCTCTATCATGAACAGTCTTGTCTCGCTCAAGGAGAGCTGAAGGCCACGCACAGCAGCACAGAGACACCCCAGGAGAGGAGTTGGGCGAAGTCTGGCGTGGCTGGGCTTCCCCCCTCCCTCCCCTCTCCCTCCCTTCTCCTCTCCCCCCCTTTCTTCTCTGTAGTTGAGAAGTTGGGTTTGAAGCTGGCTCTGGGCATTGCCATATTTAGGAGGCGAATTGCTGCTCATGTGTCAGGCAAAACAGATGTGGCGGGGAGACAACATCTATTTTCATAATTCGGAACAAATCTGGCGAGCCGCCTTCCTTTTCAGCGGGGCCTGCTCATGCAGAAAGCCCGACTCCCCAGCAGCCCTTAGCAGAAGTATTTATAGCTCCATTGAACGTCCCTTCCTCCCGGGATGGGCTGCTTTCTGCTGCTGGTGGGGGACCTGGACTCCTGGATGGGGGTGATGGCTGCTTCAGGGACATCTCAGAAATCAGAACATGGGTCACATCTATCCATCCTTTTGTTTTCTGGGTGTGGGGATGTCAGCTGAAAGCTGAACTTGGGGGAAACAAGTTAGCAAGCATCCAGGCCCCTGACGTCCGGAGGGACACAGGCTGGAAGGCCCCTAGTCCACAGAGATTTTGTGTCGAGGTTGGAAAGGGAACCAGGCTGGCACTTAGCCCGAGTAACCTGCCTGAGGTCCCACGGTGGTCTGATGGCTGTGCTGGTCTCCTATGCCAAGCGTCAACCTCGAAACACTGGAGACTGCTTCAGCCTGGCCTTGCCTGGCCGTGTGTGTCTGGGTGCCAAGGAAAGGAAAGAGGGCTGGTGTTGGGAGACTGGACCGGCACGCATTTCCTTGTCTAATAAACGAAGCCCTGTGCGCCGTGGGAAGGACTAGATGTGGGCTTGTGATAAAGGGTTCCGTGTCCCGGGTCAGCTAAGACCTGCAGCTAAGGAAAGGCAGAGAAGTCTTAGGTGGCCTACTGTTGGAGGTCACAGAATCATGTGGGGTGGTTGTGGGTAGGAGTCAGGAGACAGTGTGGGTAGCAGCTGGAGTGAAAGATCACATCCTCCAGAGTGAGACGCCAAAGGGAAGGGTGTCTCTCAGTATGCTTGTGGCGACTGCATCCAAGACAGTTGGCTGTGTCAGCCTAGAGAGGGACCAGCCAGCTTCCAGGTCCCTCCTTTATAAAGCAGAGTGCCTTTAATGCACACACATTTTGGGGTTTTCTGAGGCAGTCCCCGGGTGCAGATGGAACCTTCAGCACACCTGCCCACGTGGTTCCTGTCTGTCCAACACGTATCTGAAGGAAGTGTTGTCTAGAGAACATGCTGGACGCAGAGTCTTGCACTGGTGTGTCTGAGCGGAACCCCAGCAAGGTTCCCAGGTGTGAGCCAGGCTCTGTGCTGTGTTAATGCCAGCATGGGCATCCCGTACCCAGGCACTGGCTCTGCTTGCTGAGCTCTTGACTTCTCTGAGCAACTCCTTTCCCTTCTCTGGCCTCACCTGATTCCTCTAACCCCGGAGATCCCAGGCGTAAGGGAGGCATGAGGTGTGCCTTTCCCTGGGATCACCGAAGGATTTCAGTGCTGCCTAATGCCAGCTGGCCACAGCGCCTCCTCTTCCATTGGAGCTGGAGGAGGGGAATCTGGTGGGGTCCAGGCAGGCCACAGTGGACACTTGAGGGGTGGGTTTGGCTTTGGTCGAGAGACTTGTAGCAGTGCTCATCTTCAGAGTCCCGCCGCCACCACGCCAGCCCCCAATAACACGCTGAGACTCTGTATTTGATACAACGCTGTTGGCCAGTTCCTAATTCCTTATCAGCTAGCTCTGTCTTAATGTTTAACCCATTTCTACTATTCTAAGTAGAGTCCTGTCCAAATCCTCTTCCTGCTTAGCTGTTTGTGAGTTGACCGCACACAGGACCACCCTCCCCTCCCACCTCCCACCCATCCCCCAAGCCCTAATGCTGCCTGCCTGGCCCCAGAGCAGCTGTTTCCTTGCCCTATGCCCCAGGGCTTTCTTTTCTCTGAATAAGACCAGAGTGCCTGCCCTGAGAGAGGACTTGGAAGCTGGGGGCAGATCTGTCCCTGGAAGGTGCAAGGGTACCTCGAGTCACTTAGGGAACTTAGCTTGGACTGGGGTTACACTGACGGTTTGTGGTGCCACTTTGTAGCACATTTTGCTACAAAGTGCTGTTAACTGTTGCAACTTCGAGCGCATAACACTGGACACACTCGAGTGTTTTCCTGGCTGAGGGATACATTGACCACGGAGTACTCATGGCATCCAGGGGTGCAATGGCTAAGGGAAGCCCTTAGCGCCCCCCACCTTTAGGAATAAGTTTGAAGGGTTGCTTTTTTATTCTCATTGGAGAGACAGTAGGAGCCACCACCTCCAGGTGACTTAGAATTCTCTCTCTTCATTTCTAAATTTTAAATGGTGTCTTTAGAATTAAATCTTCAAACCTGGGAGCCAGACTTCAAGTTGAAGGATGACAGCCGAGGGCTGGTTCCATGTGGTTGCCTGCAGTAGCCAGATGGCAGGTGCTGGGAGGAGAAGGGGAGGCTGGGGGGGGAGGGGGGGCTGAGTGGGGAGACCGGGACGGAAAGAGAAGGGGAGGCTGGGGTGGAGAGGCAAGAAGAAGAAGAAAGGAGAGGCTGGGTTGGGAGAGGGTGAGCCTGGGGTGGAGATGGTGAGGGGGAACTAAGGAGAAGGAACGTGCATTTGTTCTTGTATACCACACATTATATAGCACACCGCCATCCTGGGGTTGGCTGGGTTGCGCCCCAGGGGTGGTTGCTGGGATACCCTCTGCAGGGTGGTCCGCCTTCCCAGACTATTCACTTAAGAGGGGAAAAACCCAAACTCTTCATTTGAGATGGCAGTGGCCTTATCGCCCGGCTTCCAGCGCTTTCTGTGGCTACAACGCCAGGGGTCCAGCATTCTGGGTCTCCGATGAACACTGTCCTTTGAGATGTGTGTTTGTTCATCTCCTGTAGATTTGTGTAACCGACACAGTTGAGCCCCACAACGTCCCATCCCGGAGACTCTGCGTCCTTCCCTCGTAGTCACACACCTCCTCTCCTGACAGCGTCTAATCCGCTCTCTATCTCTATAATTTTGTCATTTCAAGGATGTTACATAAATGGGATCATGCCGTGTAGAGCTCTCTGAGATTGCGTTTCCCACTCCCGTAATTCCCTGAAGGTTTACCCAAGTTGCCAGGCAAATCCACAGCTGGCTCCTTTAATTGCTGAGTCGTATTCCAGGGTGTAACGGTAGGGCGCTTATCTGACCCTTCACTCTTGAAGGGTACCTAGCCTGTGTCCAGCTGTTGGCTGCAGGTAAAACTTCTGGGAATACTTGGACCCAGGGTTTGGGGTGAATAGAAGCCTCTGTTATGGGAATCAGTATCCAGGAGTGTGAGTTTCAGCTTTTGCTTTTGAAAGATCTTTAGCTTCTCACTAACACCCCTCCCCACTGTCCCCTTCTGGGCTCCTGGTGCCAGGACTTTGGAGGTGGAGCCCTTAATGTCAGAGTGGCCTCTGGTGCTGAGTTGCATGGGTACAGGGCATGCAGACAAACCCAGCCCCTCTCAAAGCCCCTCCGGGCAGGCGGTATCCAAACACCAGGCAGGCAGAAGGATAAAGATAGCTCTGGCTGTTGGATGAGGTGTTGCCTGTGAAGCTCCCTCGGTGTTGGCTACTCTCTGGCTATTTAGCCATCCTCCGGCAAGCCAAGAGGTTCAGCTGCCCTTTCAACCAGGAAGCGACCAGGAAGCCGGGCAGTCAGATAAGGAGAAGCTCCAGAAACGGACCTCCTGCTGACTCAGGGTGCTGAGGGATGAGGGCATAGCTGTGATGAGAGACCCAGTGAGGGTGCTCTTAGCAGGCAAAACCACCCTCAAACTGAGGTCCTGGGGTGAAGGCAACAGCCAGACCAGCAGGGCTGAAAGGGTCAGGGGAGTGGGTCTTTCAGGGTTTTAATGTGAGTACTCATCAACAGTCCCCCCATGGTTATTAACAATCCCTGTTGCTGGGGTCGGAAGAGTTGGGGAGAGGGGGCAGGGGACAAGAGGGAGGTACAACGGAGAAAGTAGGATGACAAAGACAGATGAAACCTGTGCTCCCGAAGGGTGAACCTCAGGATCTCCACAGCCCGGGCCCTCACTGCCCATTAAGCCATGACAGGGTGTAGGTGGAGTCTCCTTGTGGTTGAACCCACAGCTATGAGTCCTGAGAGTGAGAAAGGTCACCACCATTGCATTTTAGTTCTTGGTGTCTGTCACTGTTTCTTACTCTGTCAATACCAGCCATTATCCTGTACACTGAGTCTGCCTGTCCCATACCAGCCACCACAGGTTGCTAATTAACATGTAGTTGACAGCCTTGTCACTCACATCCTCTCCCCCTCAGTCACGCTGCTGGCTTTGTGACCTAAAGCTGGTGTTGGGATGGCTGGGATATGAGTCCTAGCTTGGGTACTCCACAGACCATTCATGAGGTTGATACAGCAGCCTTATGCGAATCTTGGAGACACTAAGCAGAGCCTTGTCCTTCCTAGGATAGGGACTTCCTGCTTCTGGGGTTCCATGGAAAGGAAACACAGCTGGGGCTTGGGAAGCCGGCTGTAAGAGGCCCCGAGCTGCCAGCAGCTGGGAGACTGCACTTCCTTCTTGGGTTGGCCAGTTGCGTTACAGGGAACAGGAAGAGATACAGACATTTGGAGGTGTGGGGGTGGGATCCGCTTCGCAGGTTTATATCCCAGACAGATCTAAGGGGACAGAGCAGCTCTGGGAGGGAGGGACCCAGACTCCGAAAACCCTCCCATGTGCTCTGTGGCTGGCATCTCTGAGTCTCTTGATGGTGAGCCCATCAGCCTAGCTGCCCCTCGTCCAGTAGGCACCAGTCCCCCTTGATGGCTAGCCAGAGTATAGCCTACACTGTTTTCAGGGGACCCTCCCAACAAAACTGTCCAACAGCCAGAAAGAGCTAACCCAGGTGCAGCCTGGGTCAGCAGGTGACCCTGAGGACATGTGTCGCCATGACCTAGCCTTTCAGAGCAGCGATTGTACAGAGACAGAGGCTGCCACCCTCCTGCTGCTGCCTCTGGAGACGGAAAGTGGGGAAGCTGGGGACGAAGCTGGCCTGGGAGTGTCACTCTGGGGCAGTAGGCCACGTACCTTGTGTCACCCATCAAACTCACTCCCAGAGCATGTATGTAACTGCACCATCAGGCCCCATGTCCCCTTTAAACCCTGCGACCCAGGGACAGCCATGGGATGTGATGGTGACCTTCCACATGCCTGTTACACCCCTGATGCCATCAATAGCTGTAGAAGATTCTAGATCACTGACCATGTGTGCAAATGAGTCCAACCAGAAGTGAGCCCAGCTGGGACACTGAGGGGGGGTGACACTTTGCCCAGCTGGGACGCTGGGGGGGGATGACACTTTGCCCAGCTGGGATGCTGGGGTGGGGGTGACACTTTGAGTCACTCTGCTCTGGTCAATGCTACTCAGATGAATGGGTGGCACAGCCAGGGTCCTGAGGACAGACCTATCAGCAGGAGTGTCTTTCTTGTAAGATAGTTCTCGGCGCCCCTGTATGCGACTGAAGCGGGTTGTTGATGTGCCCCGTCCTCAAGAGGTGTTCCAGGCTTATGTCAGTCCACCCCTAGGGGCAGGGGCTCCTGCATCTGCAGCCCAGCCGATGGCCATCTTTTTGTCTGCAGAGAGTGCCCCAGTCACCTCAGGCCACGAGACCAAAACATTGGTGACTGTGTGACTGGGACAGGCGTCTTCTTGAGGTATGGAGAACAGAGGCGGAACTGGGCGTTGGCACATTTGGAGCTGGGCAGGGACTTAACTTGTGCCTCGCCGTTTCTGTGGTGTGAAGAGAGGCGGCGGGGGGGGGGGGAGACCCGGGCTCCTGGGGTCTCTAAGAGGACACTGAGCCTGTTGGGCAGGGCCCCACCCTTAGGAACCTTGTAGCCCCACTTCCAAGTGCGCCTGGGAGGGTAGACCCCAGTGCACAATGCTGGGGCGACAGAGGGTTGCACGGAGACCAAAAATTAAACTCGTTCGCGGTGTAGTGACACTCGGGTGTCACGCGCAGTGTTTGCCAATGCCGCCTCACTTGGTCTCTGTGGCCTCGACTCAGTTTGCACTAGGTATACCCGTGTGTCGCAGTGGACACTGCCTGAAATCTACCCAGTTCAGACCTGAGACTCACACTATAGTCGTGGATTTCGTGTTTTTGCCGTTTTCTGCTCTGATTGAGATAGGATAGCTTAACTATGGAAACAAAGACTTCGGTACTTCCTTAACGCCATTCCTCAGCTTATACAAGCTAGCATGTCTTTGGATTGTATTAAGATACTTATTCTCATTTTATGTGTATGAGTGTTTTGTCTGTGTGTGTGCATGTGTTGTGTTTGTGTTTAGAGGCCAGAAGAGACTGTCACATCCTCCAGAACTGGAGTTACAGACAGCCTCTGGTCTCCTTTTACCAGTGTTGGGAACCAATCTCCAGTCCTCTGAGAGAGCAACAGTGCTCTAAACCACAGAGCCCACTTTCCAGAACCCAAATTTCTTTAAAAAGAAAAAGAAAATTAAATGAATTCTGACTCAGCATTAGGACAGGATTTCCAATAATTTCAGAAATGGCCCGCAAACCTCTGCCTACCGCTTTATAGAAGGTGTTCACGCAATCTTTCTTCCCCATGTTCACTCTTACAAAATCAAAATGTCAGCCAACTCCAGAAAAGCAGTTAGGATGTCCCATCCTCCAGGACCAGATACTCATCCAGGATTTAATTCTTTATGAAAATAAATAGGCATGCCCATTGCGTTAGTATGCAAACTGCCTTCATACTTGATAGATACAAGATTGTACATGTGCCAAAGAATTATTTTCAAATAAATTTCTTTGTGATTTATTATCAATAAATGCTTGATTTGCATGCTTGTTTTCTATACCTATATGCACAGAATTACATAATATTCTGTATTGTGTAAAGTTTCCAGGGTTGGTGAGTTGGTTCAGCAGATAAAGGCACTTGCTGCCAAGCTTGGCACAGACTGAATTCAATCCCTGGGACCCACAAGGTAGAAGAGACCCAACTCCTGCAGGTTGTCCCCTGATAGCCCCCATCTGCACCACACCATCCCCTGACACCCCCATAGCACCTCACCATCCCCTGACACCCCCATAGCACCTCACCATCCCCTGACACACCCTTAGCACCTCACCATCCCCTGACACCCCCATATGCACCTCACCATCCCCTGACACCCCCATAGCACCTCACCATCCCCTGACACACCCATAGCACCTCACCATCCCCATTAAATAAATGAAATGTAATCAAATTTTAAAGAGGGGTCAAGGGTGGAAAGTGTTTTCACTGGGAAAAACAAGCTCTTGAAGGTGAGGTCCCTGGGGTCACACAGTGGACAGCAGCATCAAGATAGGACACAGGGAGTGTGTGGGTCTCTGCAGCTCTTGGCCGTGGCAGGTCCTTGCTGCTTGACTCGCCGCCGCATGTGGATAGACTGCTGCTGCTCTCCTTGCCGAACGAGCACCCCTAGAGCCCCCAACACTGAGGAGGGACTGGCACGGGGAACTCTGGGAGTCTCTTTGCGGTCGTCTGGTTTTGCACTGTAGTGGTCACAGGAGGTGGCTCTTGGGCATCCAGTGCTGGGCCCTGAGGGGTGGCGAGAAGTTGTGTTAGCATATTCCAGGTTTGCCAGGTGCATGCCGGTCATGGGTGCCTGCTGGACCAGGTTACGTGCAGACGGAGTGGTACCACTAACAGAGGCCATCAGACAGGTAAAGAGGCAGTCACTACTCACTTAACCATTTTCCTAGAAGTCCAAGCAAATGGTACGCATGGTGCTCACAAAATTAAGCCCCTCACGGAAGACTTTAAAGGTCCCGGAGGAGACAAAAACAAAATACAAAAAAACAAAGAAGTAGCTGCCAGGACAGGACAAGCTGTCAGCAGGGAGAAGATGACCCAGGCTGTGCGAGGTGCAAAGCCATCAGGAAGCCACAAGTGGTAAATGGTGACCTCGAGGGCTTGCTGCGTTGACAGAGTGGACAGGCGTGGTAGGACTGCCCTCCCTCCCAGTAGCCTTCATTGAGCAGACGACCTTGTCCCCTGTGGTGGAACGCAGAGCCTCATTCCTTTCACTTAAAAAGCTGATCCCGGGGTGAGTGCCTGTGTGTGTCTGTCTGTCTGTCTATCTGTCTGTCTGTCTGTGTGTCTGTCTGTCTGTCTGTCTGTGTGTCTGTGTGTCTGTCTGTGTGTGTCTGTCTGTGTGTGTGTCTCTCTGTGTCTGTCTGTGTGTGTGTGTCTGTGTGTGTATGTCTGTTGTGTGTGTCTGTGTGTGTATGTCTGTCTTGTGTATGTGTGTGTGTGTTTGTCTTGTGTGTGTGTGTGTGCGTGTGTGTGTCTGTCTGTCTGTGTGTGTCTGTCTGTCTCTGTGTGTGTGTGTCTGTCTTTGTGTGTGTCTGTCTATCTGTGTGAGAGTGTATGTGTGTGTGTGTATGTTTGTGTGTGTGTGTGTGTCTATCTGTGTGTGTCTATCTGTGTGTGTCTGTGTGTCTATCTGTGTGTGTCTGTGTGTGTGTGTGTGTGTGTGTGTGTGTGTGTGTGTGTCTATCTGTGTGTGTGCAAATGTCTGTGAGTAACAGGAGGTCAAAAGAAGGCGCCTGGTTCCCTGGAGCTGGAGTTAACTTGTGAGCTGTCTCCAGTAGGTGCTGGGGACTGAACGTGGGTCCCCTGCAAGGGCAGCAGGCACTCTCTCCACTCAGCTGTTGGCTGTCATCACGGAAGCCTTATGGAGAGAGCAGGAGCCGCGAATTGCAGAGATCTGGAGCTGGGCAGAGGCAGGCCCTCATCCCCCTTCCAGCCTCCCTGGTGTCTAACTCCTCATTTCACCTCCCCTCCTCTGGTCCTGAAAGGCAGGGCCACCCCCGGGTGAGCACTCAGACTCCTCCCCGCTGACCCTTGGCTCCTCTGCACGCGGCAGCCTCAATGAGACCCCTGGGACGGAATGAGGAGCCATTGAGAAGGGGCTCAATACACAGGCTTTGTGCCCCGGCTTCAGAGCCGAGCCTTTTGTCCCAAAGCCTTGGAAACAGAGCTCCGGTTCACTTCCCTTCTCCTGGGTGCCGAAGTCCCGACTTATGTCGGGAAATACCAGGCCCTTGAAAATCAGTAATTGAGGAAAATACATGTTGGTTTCCAGGGAACGCGGGCGCCTCCCGGGGCGAGGGCATCGTGCGTCCGAGCCGTTGTTAGCCAACGCTCAGAAACTCAAATCCACAAACACGCATGTGCCCCACACGGGATATTTTGAGTAGTATGTCATTAAGATTTCTTAAAGTGATGGGTGGAGAGGGGCATGGTGCACGCTTTCAACTGCAGCACTTGGGAGGCGGGTGGATCTCTGTAAGTTTGCGGCCAGCCTTATCTATGCGGTGAGACCCTGTCTAAATAAATTACGAATGCTTCTCTTAAAAAGGCAAACAGTGGGCCTTAAGACATGGCCCAGAAGGCAAGTATGAGAACCTGAGTTCAGTCCCCTAAGTCCACATTTAAAAAAAAGTCGGACATGAGGCCTGAAGATGGCTTAGTGGTTAAAGGTGTGCGCTGGTCTTTCAAAGAATCCGAGTTCGATGCCCATCACCCACGTCAGGTGGCTCACAACTGCCTGCAGCTCCAGCTCCGGGGACCCAACCTCTGGATTCCAAGGTTGCCAGCATTGACGTTCACACACATGTGCTCGTGAGAGAAACACAGAACATAAAAGCACTGTCTTGCTCTTTCAGAAGCCACCATTCTTAGTTCGATTTCCGCCCCTTTGTTTCCCTGTAAAGTGGGTCTCTGTCGTGTGTTCCTTTCTTCCTGTCCGACTGTAACTGCCTCCATCCTTGGCAGTCTGAACCTGCAGCTAGCTCTCAGCTGATGATTTCTGCCCAGGGCACACCTGGAAGCACCTAGAAACACACGTAGATGTCACCAGGGAAGTGACGGGGCCTGTAGCACCTAGTGGGTGGACAGAGTCCAGAAAAGCTGCTCAGCACCCCTGAATACACAGAGCAGCCCCCACGGATCTCACTTGAAGGTCCAGTAGTCCTCACATAGGTGGATGTCGTCTTTTGACCAGTGCCACGGAATCCTATAATAACGGTGTGCTTCAGGTTTGTTGGGTGACATTGGGATGACACCTAGCTATCCACTTCAGAAATATTCCACGCAGGGTGACCCCCACCACACACACACACACACACACACACACAGAGCAGGGGGTTCCTGATAATTCTGTCGATGCCAGAGCCTCCATGCAAAGCTGTAGCCATCCATCCACACTGCCACACTCAGACAGGCTCGGGTCCGGGGCCTCCAGCCACCTTTGCCCAATGAGACAGCTCCATCTGACTTATTTTAAATATCTTTTGGGTACGACCCCAGTCACGTGGCTGGAGGCACTCGTGGCTGTGAATTCTTTCCGCCCTGCCAATAACTCAGGAACAGGATTGATGCTGTGCTGACAGCGGGTGTTTAAAGATGTCCGATGCCGGTGACAATAGGGAAAAAAGCCCACCGGGTTCTTTCCATTTGGGTAATAGCAAGAAAGATAAAAGGTGCAGCTTTGCCGTCTCTCATTGAAGCGGCATCTAATCACAAGGCTCTCCAGTGATTAGTCAGGCCTGTCACCTTCCTGGGACTCCTCCTGTCACAGGCCTGGTCGGTTCCTCAACGCACATGAGGACTGGCTCAGTCCTGGCCTCCTGTGCGGCTGCCTCCTGCATGCCTCGGCAACTTAGCATGGAGGCAGAGCTCTGTGTTTGAGTCTGCCTGACAGTCCTTTGCAAGGCAGGACAGAAGCAAGCAGGCCCAGGCCGGTAGTGTAGAGTCGACCTTGCCTCTACTCCTGTGGCTGGCTCCTAAGTGCCTGATGATGTTCCCCCTTCAGTGAACAGACCCTGTAGAGCCTTTGCTGTTCACTCCCTGCCAGCCAGGCTCTGGCTGAAGGGACTGTGGAGTTGAGGCGTGCCTGACCATCTTAGGGTTCCTACCCAGAGGAGGGGTAGCCAGGGCTCCCCCTCACTCCAGGAGTTTGAGGAAGGGCTGAGCCAGGCGAGGAGGTACAGGGGTGTGTAGGTATCGTGGTCTGAGTAGAGCTTAGGTCCAAAATGCCAGTCTTGATTGTAGCAAGAAAAAGAAGATGGATGACAGCCTGGATAGATGGGTAGTTGGGTGATGGACAGACACACATAAACATGGGTGAGTAGGTGGTGAGTGGAGAGAGAGAGAGAGAGAGAGAGAGAGAGAGAGAGAGAGAGAGAGAGAGAGAGAGAGAGAGAGACTCCGACCCGCACGGCCTGTGAAGCATCACCCTCCGAGCCTAAGGTCTCATACCTTTGTCTCCAGAGTCCTCCTCGTGTTGAGGCCAGGCCATGGGCCACTGGCTTTATGTATCACAGGGTAGTGATGTGGGTGTGACCAGAGATAGGGGAGGCCTATGGGAAATGATGAGCTGTCTGGGTGCACCCTTGGCAACCTGGGGATGCCCAGTGCCTCTTCCTGCCTCCCTGAGGGTGTATGTGGTGCAACATCTAACCTGCTCTCACCTTCAGTCCCAGACATCGCCCTTCAAAAGTCCTTGTCACACATGGGTGACAGCCAGCAGAGAGATTAAGTGAGGTTACTTTGGAAAATGGTCATGCTCCTTAATTTCCCCCTCTGCCTTTTAATTATACATGTAACTATATACGTTCATAACTGTCATATGCAGAAGTGTTTCCATGCAGGGGGCATCTCCTTTGCTGGGGAGGGGCAAGGGGTGCCCTGGGTCCCCCACAATGGACATTTTGTGTGTACCTAGTGATGCCCGTGTCCCCTTCAAAGTAGAATCTGTGTAGGAAAGTTCTACCTTCATTTTTAAGAAAATACTTTTGTGTATGTGTGCAGGTGTGCAAGCTAAGGGGTAGAGGACAAAAGTCAACCTCTGCTGTTGTTTCTCAGGATTTTTTTGAGGCATGACCTCTCACTGGGACCTGGGCTCCTTGGCCAGGCTAGCTGGCCTGAGCCCTAGGGATTGCTGGGATTGCGGGTGTGCTCTTGTGTCTGGCCTTTCACAGTTGGGCTCTGGTCCTGGGCGTTGTGAATCCAGCACTACAGTGATGAGCCATTTCTCAGGCCTTGGTCTTAAAGCTAAAGTGGGCTCATCCTCCTTGGTGGCCCCTTGTCAGTGTCCCCGGCTTGTGGCTGTGTTTCTCGTGTTGCCTCAGCTGCTGTTGAGGCCAGTGTCTGGATCCCAGTTCATTCCAACCTCTTCTGCAAACCCAGAGAGGCACCGCAATCCTTTCACAAGGGAGAACATGTGTGCATTGACTGAACACAGGTGTTACATGCACTCTTCTGAATATTGGGGATACCACAGAGAGTAAATAAGCTCAGATCAATATTGTAGAGAGGGGGCCTAGGCATGATGTGTTGGGTCCAATTGAGAATTCTGGATGGACGCTACATAGAAAAGTGAACCAAAGGGGTGGGGTCCTCGGGCTTGGGCGCAAAGGACTGTTTTAGATAGTGTGCCCTGGGGACACGTCCCTGAGGCGCTGGTGTTGGGGCAAAGACCAGAAAGGGCTGGTGAGATCAAGCATGCTAGAGGGTTTTGTTTGTTTGTTTGTTTTTTAAAGTCATTCCTAGAAGCCGCAAAGGTCCTCATGGGGACATGGTGGTGGCTGCTGCCTAGCAACAGAGGAGAGGGTCCCAGAGCAGGTTTATCGGGACAAACGGACATAAGAAGTGGATAGCAGACAGTGAGTTTCAACATCATCCATAGGGTTTGCTACTTGCCCCCCTCCCCAGCCAAATAGTAAGTGACAGGGCTAGGACTGGAACCCAAGATCTTGGAGTGCGAACTTCATGACTTGGGTCTGGCGTGGCATCTGCAATCTCAGTGAGAAGTCGAGTCAGGACCAGAAGTCAAAATTACCCTGGGCTGCATATCAAGTTCCAGACTGTCCTTGGCTAAATAAGAACCAGTCTCAAAACAGACAAGTCAGGTGTAGCGGCGCAGGCCCTTAACCTCAGCGCCGGGGAAACTGAGGCAGGCAGGTCTCTGTGAGCTTGGAGGTCAGCCTGGTTTGCAGAGTTAAGTTCCAGGTCAGCCAGAGCTACATAGTGAGAGAGACCCTGTCTCAGAAAAGGGAGGACAAACAAAAATGACCCACAGACAGCCAAGAATGGAAGATGGGGTCCTCCCTAGCCCCCGAGATGCCGTCTTTCTTCTTGCTATCAAGGCAGCAGTAACTGAAATTGCAGGATATTGGGAGGTGTCGCCTCGCCATTCAAACGTCACCTGGCCAGAGCTAGGTACCTATCAGAGACTGGCAGTCCGTCCTGAAAACCAGAAAATGCCGCACAACCTGCTGCCTGCTCCCAAATCCTTTAGAGGAAAAGCAATTTAAAAAAAAAATCATGAAAGTTCTTACACTTAGAAATAAATGTGCCTTGGGGGGTGTTTGAAACGGCACCCAAGAGATGGTAAAGCTATTCCTTTGACGTCTGGTCTAATTTTACTTGAATTCAAGGGCATGGGGGATCCAGTTCATATTCAAATACAGCAGGCAGTGGGGGAGGGATGATGATGGAGTGGCCGGAACCCCAGCGACCGGGACTCCTCGGAATATCAATGAGGCCGCCCGCCGGGTCTCCACCAGGCGGGCCTAACGAGATTAGATTTTCATAAATTTCAGACGGTGCCAATTCCTAATTCCTCCGTGTGCGGCCAGGAGGCCAGACAGGGCCGGGTTCGGGCTGCTTGTTAACTAGGAGGGAGGTTGTTACCCTCCCCAGAGGTGGACCCAGGGGCAGGCTGGCAGAGAGCATCTGGTCTAGGAAAACCTACTAAGGAAAGGAAGCCAGGGGGACATGCCTAGCTCTCCAGCCCTGACTGCCTTCCGCTCTTAACTGGAAGGCCGGGGCAGGGGACACGGGAGCACATATACCCCGGGCAGGTAGTTTGGGCCCATTTGTTCCCCATCCCCGATTTGCATTGGGAAGGAGCTGTAGGCTGGGAGTCAAACCCTGTTTCCATCTAGAGTAGGTACCAGAGATGTTGACAGAAAGGATACCACCTTTACGTTAGCCAACCAGAACTGGGGGCCACTTCCTTGGCACAAATGCAAGCTCGAGCCGGCTGGGATTAAAGTGTGTGTGCCGCTGTACCCAGTTTGATTTGTCTTGAGGCACGTTCTCGAGTGGCCAAGGCTAGCCTTGTCAGACAGCACCGGCTGTGGAGGTCTCCTTGCCACACGGAATGACTCCCTTCCCACTCTTGCTACCATGTCCTTGCCTCCTTTTCTGACTTATTGACAAGGTCTCGCCCTGTGAGCCAGGCTGGCCCGCCTGGAGCTTGTTGTATAGATCAGGCCGCTCTTGACCTGGTATCAATCCTCCCGCTCACCCTCCCCAATACTGGGATGACAGGCATGAGTTACTATGCCTGGCTTTACTTCCAGATTAAAGCCTTAATCTGGAGAGTGCGTTCTCAGCTCTGCTGTGGGCGATGTGGTGTAGACGTTGTGTCCTGGTTTTGCTTGTCTGTCCAGCCCTGCCAGGGACGGACGTGTCCAGCCGTGCCTGGCTTCTGTGAACTGCAGAGGAACCTGCCTTGCAGGTACTAGGACTCTTCCATATTCTCTTCCTAACCCAACATCCTGTTTTGCTTCAGTGTGTCAGGCACCGTGAGGGCATTTCCTGTCCTGCTCAGCGGCCAGCCACATTCAGCACGAGCCTTTGCTAGGCATCCCCCATCCCCGTGGGCTCCGCTTCTTGTTTTGGATCCGCGCTTTCTCCTCCTGGCTTATATGAAATGTCTGGGTCTGTGTCTTAAAGCTTAAAGCTGGCGGTCGGTCATGGAACCAAGTGATCACATTTGTGTGTACAGAGTCCTCCCTTCACTTTGGGGAGTGATTCTCCGCTTTCTGGGCACAGGAACCCAGACTTGTCAACCCCAACTGGCCCTGCAGGGGCTGTGTTCACTGCCCCCACATCCTGTCAGCTCTTGCCAGCCCTGTGGCCTCAGCTCATGTCCCACCAGTCTTCCCAGGGCCCCAGACCTCCCCAGGAGGAGTGCAGCTGCCTATGGAGTCCCTCAGGCTGCCAGAGGCCAGGAACAAAGGCTGTCTACATCTCCCAGCTCCATTTAGGCCTGATGTGGGCAGAAGCCTCAGAGACAGCCAGAGGGGGTGTCTCAGGCCAGGGTGAGGAGTGCAGAGTTGATGGGGGAGGAGTTGAGGACTCTTTGGGGTTGGGGGAATGTGGGTATTGCACAAAGCAGGCCCTGTGTCCCTTGAATGCACGGCTTTATCCTGGGTTCCGACAGCCAGACCTGAGTGCCTAGCATATTCGGGCCAAGCTACTCTGTCCCAGCCCCACCTCTCTTGTGGAGACAGGAACTTGGCTGCAGTGAGCTGGTCTCCCTCACTTTGGCCCTACTCAGGCTCTGTACCCCACTAGAGGGGGTCCCTATTTGAGGCATGAGTGAATCCCAACCAAATCCTACTAGCTCACCCTCTCCACCGTACCCCACCTGGCTCCTCAAGTGTGTGTGTGTGTGTGTGTGTGTGTGTGTAGATGGGCCTAGTTTGGAAAGTTTCTGTGCCCCAATAAGCCTCTCCGCCAGCGCAGCAATCCAAATCAGACCAAATCAAACCGAATTAGAAAAAGCCCGTGTTTAATGGGTACGACGCTCGGGATGATTTTCCAGCCCCCAGAGAGGAGAGGGGAAAAGAGACCAGAAGACCACACAGCTATTGGGGGGGGGCAGTTTAAATACCATGTGGGAGTGGTCTTGAGCATCTCTAAGGGAGTCGCCATCATTTGGCGGGTTTCCTGAGATGCAGCATGGTCTGGAGAAATAGGGGAGGGGCTTGGGGCGAAGCTGCACCAGACCCTGGTTCAGGAGCCCAGTAGTGGCCGGACTCGTGTTGGGCACTTGGAGTTTGTGATCATCTTCTTCACAGTTCTTTGTTTCAGCTTGAGGTCCTGCCCTCAGATGGGTCCTGAGAAGGCACTTGAGGGCAGGGGAAGGCCATCCTCCGTGTCACAGATTCCAGTAGCAGGGGGCGTCCTACCGAGATGATTGTCAGATGATTGTCATAGCACACAAACAGTGGCAGTGGTGTGGTGGCTGGTGAGCAGCTGTGGTATTTCGGAGCCTGGCTGGGGCTAAGGGATAGCCTGGGGCACAGGCAGAGAGAGAGAGAGAGAGAGAGAGGGGGGGGGGCCTGGGGCACAGAGAGAGAGGTCCTGTGAGCTTCTACCCATAGTAAAGTGTCCACAGTGCTATTGTCCTCAAGGCAGTGAGGAAACCATGGAAGGGGGTGAATCCTGCCCGGGTTAGAGGTTTGGGCCATGGAGACTTTCAGCCCCTCCTCCTAAGTTCCTGCCTCTTATTAGCACAGGGCTGAGCTGACCTTGAAACTTAACTTGGGGTCCCTTCCCTCTTTTGCATGAGGGAGTACACTCCCCCCACCCCCACCCCCATCTTTCCGCCAAGGCAGGGGAGGTTCATCACTGTGCGTCCGCCTCTGGCAGGGCCTTTGGGGTCTGCTGGATCCAGTGCCCTGCAAGGCTTCTGGCGTCCTGCCTGTTGCTGGGGGGCTCTGCTGGCACCAGCTGCAGCCAGCTGCTGAGCCTCGGCCGGCCAGACTCAGCAGAACCACCCGCTTAAACGCTATCAAAATAGCTTACCGCCTTCCCAGCACCAGAGGGCTTTTCCTCTTTCTAGGGGAGAACTAAACCAAGACCAAAAACAGGAAGAAGGAAAAACAAAGAGGAAAGCCGTCTGTGCAGCTCCAGGATGTGTCTGAAGCCTTCACTGGGAAGCCTCCGACCATGCCCTGTGTGGAGGGTGTGCTGAAGGGTTATCTGTGACTGTGCGTGTGCATGTGCCTGTGTGTATGTGTGTGTGTGTGTGTGTGTGTGTGTGTGTGTGTGTGTGTTGTCGTCTTGTGCTTCCTGGGCTGTCTTTGAGGTATAAAGCAGGGTTAGCCCTGTTGCTGGAGTGTCAGAAATTTGAGGTGAGGTTTTGGGGTGCACGTGGGAGTGTTGAGGTGAGTAGGAGTAGGAGTAGTGGGCTGTTTTGAGAGGTGTAGACAGGTTTGAGATGTCACCCCATCATGGGAGTGTTGGAGTGTACAGGATGTTCATACTTTAGGCTGTTGTTTTGGGGAGTGTGGGAGGGTTGGAAAGTTGATGAAGAACACTGGGATAGAGGACTGTTATTCAGGAGTGTTTGGGGGTTTAGGTGTTGGTACGTGAGAGGGTTGACATAGAAACGCTGGGTTGTTTGGGGAATGAAGAAGCGTCGGAGTGTTGGGATATTGGGCTGTTTGGAGGTGTGTAGGAGGGTTGGGAAGTTGGTGGGGAGGGTTGGGGTGTGTGGGAGTGTTGGGATGTTATTTTGGGGTACACAGGCAGTTTGGAATGTTGGAGGGTTGGGGTGTGTAAGCGCACTGGGCTGTTGTTTTGCGGGTGGGAAGGTTGAAACATTGTTTGCTGGGGTGTGTGAGTGGTGCAGGGTATTGGATCTAAAACACAGGTACCTTCCTGAGAGTCATACCTAGCATCGCTGAGGACCGAGGCCGTGTCTTCACGCTTGCCCGTGGTTGGGGCCAGGCCGCGTCCTTCTCCCCTGCACCCAAGTCCTCAGCCTCAGGGAGATGGGAGCCTGTGGAGGCTGGCTGTAATGTCTCATGTGTCTCTCTCTTCCCCACAGCGGAGCTGGAGTTCGTGCAGATAGTGGTCATCGTGGTAGTGATGATGGTGATGGTGGTGATGATCACATGCCTGCTGAGCCACTACAAGCTCTCAGCCCGCTCCTTCATCAGCCGCCACAGCCAGGCCAGGAGGAGAGACGACGGGCTATCCTCAGTAAGTGACTGCAGCTGCATGGAACGCTGACCGAAAAACCATATCACCCTACTTGCGTGCCCCAGGCACTGGGGTTTGGGCCCAGATACCCCTGGCTTTCTCCAGACTTCTGCTGTGCTCCCAGAGGGAGCGGAAGGTGCCGGGACTCCGAGGATCCCCACTGTTACAGGCTGACTGGGCGCAGGGAGCGATGGGAGATGGGGTATGTGGTGGCAGGTCAGGCCTCCTGGAGCCGTAGAGAAGCTAGATGAGGTAGAGCTAAGAGACCGTGGCTGGTGCTTGACTGGGTGCCCACCAGGGCAGAGGTGTGGGAAAGATGCCCCAAGTCTTGTGGCTGTGACCTAGATAGAAGGAGGCTGCGGTCTTCCCCTCTCACCAGCGTGGGATCATGTAGCCCGAGCGCCTTGCGAGGCCATGGAAGCAACCGGACACCCGAGAGGCCTCGTCCTGGACCTCGGTCTCATCTGGCTCCTCAGGTGTGATGAGCCAGCAAAGGCACCTCCTGGGTAATTCAGGCTTGACACGGTACGCCAGCTGTCTCTGGCTGGAAGGCTCCCTCACCCACGTGATGCCTCGCTGCCAGCTCTGTGCTGACGGCTCCCTGGATGTCCAAATTCCCCTGGCACAGGAGACAACCAGGACCATCCCGGGCTGTGTGTGGCAGAAAATCACAGGCAGGAACTTCATTTAAGGGGCTTCCTGCTTTGGGAGCTGCTGTGGGTGAGGAGATCTGAGGTCTAGACTTATGGCTGGGGGCATGGCACCAGCTGGAGGCAATGGCACTCCTCAGGAGACCAAGCACAGCTAGCCTTGGGATCAGAGGTCATCGGGCTCAGCCATCCTCAGAGCCCAAGAAGCAAGCATTCCTGTGTGTGCTGGGCCCCTTGTTAGCCTGAGTGACACTGAGTAACTAACTAGTGGCAGCCCATTTATTTACATCCTACCAGGGGCAGTCACATAGAGTAACTTACCGCACCTAGAAGGGCTGTTTGGGTCTCTGTGCAAGCAAGCGTGTACACACACACACACATACACATGCACACACACGCACACACACATACACATGCACACACACGCACACACACATACACATGCACACACGCGCGCGCACACACACATGCACACACACACATACACATGCACGCGCGCGCACACACACCGACATACACACGCACACACATACACATGCGCGCGCGCGCACACACACACACACACACACACACACACACGGCTTGAGCAAAACTGGTCTTGGTACCTCTGGGGACCCTGAACTGCCCTCTGCACCTGAGGGAGCCCTGCCTGATGCATTAGTACTGTGAACACCAAGGACTTCCTGGGTCCCAACAGCACCCCGTGACTCCGGCGACACTGCTGCCTGGTAGTCATCTCCTGTGGGTGGCATCGGCCCTTTAGGGAGCCTCTATTCTGCTCAGGCATTCGCCGCCGTCGTGGCAGCGGGGTGAAGGGAAGGCAGGCTAGGAAGCTTCTCTCTGTGCGGGCAGGCAGTGGCAGCAGGGAGCCAGCACATGTGTGACCCGAGGGGGCGGCCATCTCCAGGACAGCTCAGCAGGTGCCATGCTAGGCAGAGAGCCCAAGTCTGTGGGATGTCCCAGGCTGGCAGGGGTACCTAGAGTCTAAGGCTAAGCCGAGAAAGAGCTGGCCATCGCCCTAGACAGCAGGGCTGTCCCTGGCAGGTCTGGGCATCTCTGTTTGCGTCAGGCTGTTTCAGTGTCGTCACCAGTTCATCGGGGCGAGAACTGTGACAGAGACACGGGCACTCCTGACTGAGGGCAAAGCTGGCACCTGCTGTATAGGAATCCTGCCTGCCGTGCCCTGACTCACGTGGCTCATTTGTCATCTGTTACCTAGCAACAGGCACTGCCATCTGCCTGGCAAGTGTTCTCCACACAGCGCCAGCCATGAGTGACGTCCAGGGCTCAGAGAGGTGGAACACTTGCTTATGGCCAAACAGCTCTCACGCAGTGTCCTGTGAGATCCTGCAGCCCATTGTGGGGTGTGGTTAGCCAAGAGTGCTCTGGCTGCAGGTGGCAAAGGGACAGGAGCTTGTGTTGCCTGGACACCTGAGCTCAGCTGCTGACACAGACAAGGCTCTGACCCTCCTCCGGAGACACTGAGCCTCAAAGAGAGCGTCTCCTCCGCCCTCCACCAGTGTCACCTGGATGAATAAACAGGGAGCCCTGGGGAGGCCTGGAGCCGAAGGTGACAGTCCCCCTGGGACGCCCCCTCTTTTCCACATAGTGCATCTGAGGTGTCTCCAGGCCCTGTGACCTCCCAGAGAGACCCAGATACAATTGTCTCACTAGGCTCACCTGCCCGTCCAGGCCTTGCCTCTTGGATGTCTCTGGCAATGGCTTCTTATCAAGGTGACCTTGGAGTTGGGGGCCCTCTCCTACCTGTGTGTCAGCCACAGTCTCATCTGCCTTTTGTACAGGTCACCTCTCCCTAGACCCAGAATAGCAGGTGAGAAACTGCCTGGCGGAAGGCCTTGGCGTCCCTCAACTTCCCCTAGCTGTGTCACACGGGCCAAGGCACTCTCTGAGGTGCTTTCTTCGTATGACAAACAGGAAGAAGAGTGATCAGCTGAGGTCAGGTGCAGGGGGACACACGTGTCCACTCCTAAGCATCTGCCAGCTGTCCTTCCACTGTCCGTTGAGACAGTTGGTCCCTGCCCTGACGTCCTGTCTACCCCTCACAGCCTGTGCCTGTTCCCATTGGACTTGGCCGTAAGCATCACCTCATCAGTGGCTCCCGTGGGAGTGTGGTTTGTAAACGAGGTCACCTCAGATCAGAAGCTCAGCTAGGGCCTGGGATGAAGCCATGCTTTATCTTCTCATCAATGCTTGGCATAGGTCTCCTGCTCCCCATGGAGCGTAGCCTGCCAAGAGTTCATGTTCTGGAGCCAAAGGTAAACCGTCGTGAAGCCAGAGAAGGGGGTCAGTGGGAGCTCAGGCCAGATCCATACCCAGCTTCAAAGAGATTTCACCCAGACCTTTCTCAGCCTGTGTCAGGGTGGTCCCAGCTTTCCACCTGCCGGAGGTTTGCTTCGCAGAATTTGATTGCTACTTGCCCACGTGGAGGGAACGAGTGTCACTATGGAGCAGAAAGGACATTCAGATCTCTGCCCTAAAGCAGCCAGAAGGGACCTTCCAGGCAGGTAGTAGCTCTCAGTCCTGGAGCTGGAGTCAGGTGGGCACCATTAGGCTTTAACAGACTGGCCTGGCCCAAAGGCTGTGTGCCTAGGTTTGTGAACAAAGTTTTAGTTACTCTTTGAGAGTTCATGCATACAGAAATGTTATTCTGAACCTTTGTGGAAATGGCTGGCAGACGCCTGCTCTGGGGAGGTCCAGGGAGAGCCGGTGGAGAAGCCGTGGTGAACTCGGGACAACCCAACTGAGAAGGCATCGCAGAACAGAAACCAGTACCCCAGCCAGTGTCAGGAGCAAGAAGGAGCCCCAGAGCCAGAAGAAGGGAGGGAAGGGCTGGCGGCCACCCCTGCACAGAGCCTTCCTGAAGCCCCAGGGTAGGGAACACTACGTCGTGGTTAAGTGGGGGTCGATGGTTGTAACTTGAGCGTGTGCTGTGAACCATACTACACGCTAGTCATGGGAGAGAGTGCATTACACTCACACACACACACACACACACACACACACACACATACCGGCACAGCCGTGGCTTTGCAGAGAGAGGGAGATGTGTAGACAGGCCGATGTGGGCAGAGAAGATGAGATTGTGTAGGAAGGGAGAGGGCTAGTGTTCTAGTTTGCTTTTCTGTGGCTGTGATAAAACATTGTGACCAAAGGCATCTTAGATGAGGAAGGGGGCTACTTCCTGCTTCCAAGTCACAGCTCTTCACTGAGGGAAGCCAGGACAGGAAGTCAAGGCAGGAACCTGCAGCAAAGACAAAGACCATGGGGGACCATTGCTTTCCGCCTTGCTTTCCAGCCTGCCCAATGACGGTGTCACCCACAGAGGGCTGGGCCCTCCTCATCAATCATCAGTCAGGACAGCATCTCACCAGCTGGCCACAGGCAATTCTTCAGTTGAGATTCCTTCTTCTAGGTCATGTCAAACTGACAGTATTAGAAATTAACCGGGACAGCAGGGTTTGGAGGTAGGGGAGGTGTGCATGGTACATGCCACCACGGGCAAGGAAACCCATGTGAGGGCTGTGAGGTTTGCTGTCCTGGCAGTGGGTGGGTGGGGCTGGCTGCTCGTCCTGAAGGCTGCAGGAAAGGGATCTAAGCAGTTTTGGGGGAGGGTGTGGGCGGAGAGGGGGCAGGGCCCTGGGGGTGCAGCATGTGGGGCCCTTGGGAACTTTGCAAGCCCAGCTGGCTCCCCTGGGGAAGAGCTTCCTTCCTAAGTGTGTAACTGACTTAATCTCTGCAAGGCAGGGCTGGGAGGCCAGCCCAGGCCTCACCATCCCGCAGGCAGAGGTGCCCAGGCAAGGGAACTGGATGTCTGTGTATGGGAGGGAGAGCCGAGGGAGGCTCCACTGGGTTGGAGGGCAGCAGCGGAGCTGGCAGGACACACCTGTGGGTCTGGCTTGTACACCTTGAAGGCAGCCAGGACCATTCACCATATAGGGAGAGCCAGCCGTACTCTCCATCCGCAGTCCCGGAACCACCTAGTGGCCACTGGGTGAACTGCAAGCCTCTGCGGCTTGGGGAGGGACCGTTTGTGCTTGTGTTTCTGCAGCACAGGACAGTTTTAGAGAGATGGATTGTGGGGATGGGATGTCGGCGTTTGACCGGATTGTAAACTTTAACGTTTCAAGTGTATTACTTCTGTAGCTACCTCTCAGTGAAGCCAAAATCCAGGCATCGTTTTCCCCAGGCTGGGGCTTACACCTAGAGCCACTCAGGGGCAGCTCAGTTCCCTCCTGGGATCTCACAGCAGAGGGCATGAGCTGCAGGAGTGACAGTCATCACAAATGGCTCCATGTCCGTTTGCTTGAGACTTGATGACAGTAGCTTCCTACCTTCCTAATGCTGTGACCCTTAAATGTGGTGACCCCAGCCATAAAATTGTTTTCGTTGCTACTTCGTAACTGTAATTTTGATACTATTATGACTCGTAATGGTAATATCTGACGCGCAGGATATCTGATATGCAACCGCCAAGAGGGCTGTGACCCACAGGTTGAGAACCACTACCCTGTAGAGACAATGAACATCAATAAGATGCTGGCCCCACCGCGGGTAGCCCAGGCCCCTTGGCGCGTGCTTAGCGTCCTGAGACACGGCATACCTGGTTTCTGTGAATGGGGTGGGGGATGGTAGTAGCGGCACGTGTCGTTTTCTGTTGTTCCCTGACGTTTCAACATTAAATCCACTAATGTCTCCAGCCAAGTGTATGTCTCCACATGTCCAGATGCTGAACCTGCGGGGCGGGTCAAAGTTAAACGTCTTGGGGGAGATCATGTGGGGAGCGAGAAGGCAGGTGGGAAGGCCGTGCTGGCCTCCTTATCGGCCAGTTTGTCCCCGTGCCCAGGGAAGCTGCCTGCAGGCTTGGAGAAAGGCTGCCACCTCTCAGGTCACACATGTGCTTCGGAAAGCCTGGGGTGCAGGAGAAGCCAAGAAGGTGATGGCTCAGATGTGGGGAGGGTGGAGGAAGAGAAGTAGATGGCCCAACACTTCTGGATGAGAAGTTTGACTCTAGGATGACTGGACCCTTGTGCCAACAGCCCCGCCCACTATTGACCCTATATCCCTTTCCACTCTACAGGAAGGATGTCTCTGGCCCTCAGAGAGCACCGTGTCAGCTGGAATGCCAGAGGTAAGACCAAGCCCCACCTTCCCTCCCGTTGTACCCCTTGCTCTCAGAGGCTGAGCCCTTGGCCAGGATCACACATACTCCCAGAGTTGGGATAGGGGAGGATGGGAGTGGACAGTGTCATCTATAGCTGGGCCTGTTTCCAGGGGTTCACCTGGGGGGTCCCCTACTGAGCCCACAGTCCATTCTCTGAATCCGGGGACCCGATCTGAGCGTGCTCCCCTCCCTGACCCTACTCTGCCCGCCCCTTCCAGCCACAGGTCTATGCCCCTCCTCGACCCACTGACCGCCTGGCTGTGCCTCCCTTCGTCCAGCGGAGCCGTTTCCAGCCCACCTACCCCTACCTGCAGCAGGAGATTGCCCTGCCACCCACCATCTCGCTCTCGGATGGGGAAGAACCTCCACCCTACCAGGGCCCCTGCACCCTCCAGCTACGGGACCCTGAGCAACAGCTGGAGCTGAACCGAGAGTCCGTGCGTGCGCCGCCCAACCGGACCATCTTCGACAGCGACCTCATGGACAGCGCCGTGCTGGGAGGCCCCTGCCCGCCCAGCAGTAACTCGGGCATCAGTGCTACCTGCTACGGCGGCGGTGGCGGCGGGCGCATGGAGGGGCCGCCCCCCACCTACAGCGAGGTCATCGGTCACTACCCAGGCTCCTCCTTCCACCACCAGCAGAGTAACGGGCCGCCCTCCCTGATGGAGGGGACCCGGCTCCATCACCCTCACGTTGCCCCCCTGGAGAACAAGGAGAAGGAGAAACAGAAAGGTCACCCCCTCTAAGAGTGGGGGCCGGGGCACCTGTAGGCAAAAACACTGCGCACTTAGGAGAGAGAGGAAGGCAGAGGACACACAGGCCGTGTGACATGTACCAGCTCTCCTCTCCTCTCTGTGTATAAATATTTACATGTTCTGTGTGGTCTGAATGCAGAAGCTCAGAAAGCTTGCAAAAAAAAAAAAAAAAAAAAAGCCACGTTTCTTTGTTGAGCCGTGTCTTGAAGGCAAAAGAGAAATCCTCCACTGGCCTCTTTTCATTGTTCTTAGTTGAGCTCCACGTGTGAATGCTTAATTTCTTTTGTTTATGATGGTTTCACTTAACTTTAAAGACATATTTGCACAAAACCTTTGTTTAAGATCTGCAATATTATATATATATATATAAATATATATAAAATAAGAGACACTGTATGTGGGAAAGCAGGAGTATTTTTGTACTAGAAGAGGCCTATTAAAAAAAAAAAAAAGTTGTTTTCTGATCTAGAAGAGAAAAAAAAATGGCAAATTTTTGAGTGCCAACTCCGAAAGTGTGTATTTACCTTGTAAAGAAAAAAAAAAAAAAACCTACAAAGCAGGGGTTTAGAGCTATTTATATAAATGTTGAGATTTTGCACTATTTTTTAATATAATATATCAGTGCTTGTTTGATGGAAACTTCTAGAGAGTATTCGAGACTTGAAGGAGAAATGAAGAGTTTCGGTCTGAACAGAGCAGTGGGGGTGTCCCTCCGGATCTCAGAGGGGCCCCCCAGGGCTGTGCGCCTGAAGCCAATGGATGCTTCTGCCCAGACAGGCTGTGAGCAGTTACACATTCCCGTGTCCCTCTGGGTTACAGCTGAGTCAGGACTGCCCCACAGAGGCACCTGCTTGCAGATGGCTTTCCCAATATGAAAATAAACTGTTACTGAAGGAATCCTAGTTTTTTTTTTTTTTTTTTTCTTCCTCTTTAAACACAGAATTATGAAGGTTCAGTGGAAGGGGCAAGCTGTGCCCCAAAAGCCAAAGCTACTCCCTGCATTTGGTGCCGGGGGATGCAGCGGCTCGCTCCCTGCATGAGAGGCCTGGGCCCCAGCATCCCTAGGCTGGGTGTATGCGGTTCTTCGCTGACGTGTAGGAAAGGCCCAGGGTGTTGTTAGCTGCTTGACCTCAGACAATCTATTTCCACTCTGTATTGATTCTCACTTCAAGAAGCCAACTGATAGTCAGCCCAAGATGAAAAGGGTCAGTCACCCCAGTGTCCCCAGCCCGCCCCAGGAAGCCCAAAAAGGTTACAAAAGATGGCCACCATACCTCAAGCTCTGACACAATTTGCCTTCTCTCGATGGCTCTGTTCTCTTCTGCCCAGAAACGGTTGTTTTTGATGTGAGCCTTCGTCTGTTTTCGTCACTTCTTTACGGGGTTAGGCTCTTGCTTCCCAGAGTTTAATTAGTACATGCAGTGTGATGGGATTCCTAGAGGGATTGCTTCCCATCCTATGTGAATACAAGAGAAAAGGAGGGTGTGTAGCGGGTTCCCCTAGGGTTCAGCAGAGGGAGGAGTGTTCCCCCTCGGGAGGCTCTTCAGAAAGGAGTTCATGAGTGACCCTGCCACCCTTCCCAATCCCAGAGGTATAAACAAGATGAGAGGCAATAACATATACAGCACTTTTCATTACTTGAAAATCTTTCAGATTCAGGCCATCATGCCTGTTTATACACATATTTTTTTTTTAAGTATAGGGTTACCGCTATGATGCCTCTGAGCCCGGAGCTCTGCAGACCTGCCTGGCAGAAAATCCCCACACCTGTCAGTGTCCAGACGAGCTTCTTCAGGAGGGGTTGACCTAAAATTGGCTCCTCACTCAAAGAGTATTCTTTGAAATGTCACCTAGAGACATCAGGCTTTGTTGTCACCAAGATGTTTCCATGTTTCCTTGTGTGTATAATGTCCCATGCCTTACGTGGGAAGCGAGCTCCCTCCAGGGGAGGGGGAGGGGCGCCAGTCCTGTACAGTGTCTTGTTCACAGGGATCAGTCCACCTAGGACACTGCTGGAGCTTAACTGTCCCCATCATTCCCTGCTCGCTGAGGCCTCCTGCTGTCCCTGCAGCCTTCTTGTGGAATGCTGCATGTGGCCTCTGTCCTGATGGGAAATCTAGACAGTGAGCCTCCATTGTGTGTCTGGCTTCAGCTCAAAGCAGGGTGAAATGTGCCCACTGTCCTCTGTGGCAAAGCTGGCTGCCCTTGCTTCTTCGTAGAGGTTGTTGCAGGAGCTTGCTAAGCCCATTTGGCTTAGGGACAGGACCACCCCCTCTGATAACAACCCCCGGACTGAAAAATGGGATCCTTTGGATGTGGGTTGTAGGAGCTTGAAGGGGGCTTGTCGAAGTCAGGACACCCTGTGTCTTTAGCAAACATGCTGGCCCTGGTGGGACCCGGACACTGGGCAGTCTCTCTAGATGCTCGCCTTCCTATGGGAAGTTAGGCAGGTCCTGGGAAGTGATTGGTTAGAGAGGGGCCTGGTTGGCTTGGGAGGAGAGGGGGCCATGAGGTTCTGAGACAGTGGCAGCTCCCTCTGTCCAACATTCCCGTTTCAAGTTCTTGCTCCAGAGAAGTTGCTTCTCCTGCAGGGCCCAGGGCTGTGTGGCAGCTCTGATGAGCTTGGGTCTGCATGACTTTGCCTGCTGCAAAAGTTTTTTCAGAATTCTGAAGTTTTAGCAAAAAGTGAAGACAGGACCACATACCCAACATATAATAGAAATCAGGGCCGGGCAGAAACCAGACCCCTTCTCTGTTATTGGTCATTGCTGTGACCTGCATGACAAACTTCCATGTGTCCCCCAGTTTCCAGAACCATAGAATATTGCAACCATCGTTGGTCTGGACTTCGGAGCCAGGAAATGCCATTGCACGGCAGAATCTAGTGGGTCACATCACTTGTCACCTGACACGCTCCCTCAGCACATTGTCCCACTGCACTGCTCTTGGTTTGGGGATGCCCTCCTTTGGAGCCGTCCCGAACCTTCTGTTCCTACCTGGGATTTCCCTCCATGCCTGGAGCATGCAGGAGGCTGTCCCCCAGCCTGAAGAAGTTGTTCTTTATGTATCTATAATCTCTGGTGCCAATGATGGCATGCTGAAAAGCTGCAATACAAAATAAACTTTACAGTTCTTTGGAGAGTGAATTTTCTCCCTTTTATGGCTGTGTAGCTCTCCCTGCCCACTCCCGTCCTCTGCAAAACCCAGGACACATGGAGTAAAGACAGAGGCCACGGTAGCTGCTGGGGGTCCGTGAACAGTTTGACCAACCTCTCTGTTTTGGATCAAGTGGTGCTGGGGTGTGTGTGTCAGGAAACCCTTGCTCCCACAAGTGGCCTCTAATAAAGGGGAGCACTGATGGGGTTAAAAGAGTTATCCAAACATTAACAGTATTTCTACCCTCTTGGAAAATGGCCACTAATTACCTGGGAGCAGAGTGTGTGGGAGAGGTCAGGGTCTCCCCTGACCCCAGCGGAGGGGACAGCGAGCTGTGTGCAGGGAAAGCACAACCTCAGGCTGGCATCAGTGTATCCTGTGGGGTGACCTGCACCCGACAGCACTCCTGGCCCAAAGTGGAGCAGAGAAGGGGCCTAGCAGCACATGGGAGGCCCACCTGTGGGTGCAAGGCTCAACACAAGACTCTTGGGCACTGGAGTCGGGGCGCACAGACCCTCTGAAAGAACTCTAAGGTGGCTTTATGACACACACACACAGAGACAGACAGAGAAAGGGAGGAGGGAGGGAGAGAGAGAGAGAGAGAGAGAGAGAGAGAGAGAGAGAGAGAGAGAGAGAGAGAGAGAGAGAGAGAGAGAGAGAAATACCTAGTACAAAAACGTTTGACTTGTTCACAGAACCATCTTTAAGGCCCAGAGTTTTTAAAGCCGTCAGACAATATGAAGGTGGACAGCCCAGGGGTAGCGGCCATTCCGCCTCAGCTCAGGGTTATCTAAGCCTGTGTGATCAGCTCAGTCAGTCCTTTGGGAATGCTGTGGCTTCCTGCTGGACCAGGGGCCCATGGCCCACCTTCAAAGCAAGTTTCCTTACAGAGACTCTAGGAGGATCCTAAAGAGCTTGTGCCATCCTCTCACCACATGTCCCACACGGCAGCCACCCTTATCAGCACCCCGTAACCAGGTGCCCCGTGAGCCTCTGGATCATTCACAGAGCCACAAACACCAAGGCAGAGCCGGGGACAGCCAGTGCTGGCCTACGGGGTACCCAAGTTAGTAACAGGACTGAGTGTTCGTAGCGCCTGCAGATAAGAGTCTGAGCATGAAAGAGAGGGAAGACTCCGGGCCTCAATTTATGGAGAGGGAGGAAAAAAAATACCATAGTAAATGTTTAATTAACCGCCTGGAAACCCAAGCACCATGTCAAGTTCATTAATCGTTCCATTTAGTTGTCATGAAAATTTCATGATACTTCGCTATAGCTGAGGGGAATTAATGGTGAAATAGTCTCACCCAGTAAGCATTCCCAAGCGTGATACTTGGCGAGGAGACCATGGCCAGCTTTGACTAAGTGAATTTCTTGTTGGCAGATAATCTGGACAATTATTTTTCTTTAACAGCCTTTCTGAGGCCTGGGGACACGGCTCAGTAGTAAAGTACTTTCCACACAAGCATAAGGACCTGAGTTCAAATCCCCAGACCCCACATAAAAACAGGGTGTCTGCAGCTCCAGCACCCCAGCACAATCCGGAGATCGTGGGGATTGCTGGCCAGCCAGTCTGGCCAGGTCAGAGAGACAGCTGAGGACAGTGACAAAAGAAGCAAGCAGTCTGTACTGCGTCCTTAGCTCTCTGAGGGGACCTGGTGCAGCCAGCCCTAGGTTGAGAACCGTGGGATCCCAAGGGAAACTAAGACCCACAAAGATCAGGGCTGTCCAGGGCCCAGGGCCAAGAAGGGGGATACCCAAGCACGCCCACTCCACTGATTGCTCCACCTTGCACACCCCAACATCCCTGCCATTAACCATCTTTTTCCTTTGCTCTAGGCAGGGACCAGGGACAATCTCCTTGCTGTCACCAACATGTCTGACCTCTGACCACAGTTCACTTCCTTCCTTCCTTCCTTCCTTCCTTCCTTCCTTCCTTCCTTCCTTCCTTCCTTCCTTCCTTCCTTCCTGAATCTGGTTATGGAGAGGGAAGGAGGTGGGTTTTACCAACATAGTATGTGGTTAAAAAAAAAAAAAAAAAAATCTCTTTTAAAAGCAAGATCACAAAACCTGAAGACTGGAGATCAGTAACTTGTAATTATCCCCTGCTTTGGGAGGAGAGTTCTAATAGTTTCTAGAAAAGCATGAGCCATTTGGAAGGAGTGTGCTCTCCAGGATAAAAAGAGCCCAGCTTGGTGTGTCATCTTGGGCCCTTCCTAGCCTGGAGGACGAAGCACCTCCCTCCCTCGCCCTCCCTCCCTCCCTCCCTCCTCTGCCCTCCCTCACTCCCCCTCTCTCCCTTCCCCCCTCCCTCCCCCTCACTCCCCCTCCCCCATTTGCCTTGAACTCCATCAGACTCAGCCTAGCATCTGCTAGAGAAAGAGACTGGGAACTATCAGCTTCGGCAGGAGATGGCCTCGATGCAGACACAAAGGGACATGTCCTTGCTCTGTCTTTGAGGAGGAGCCTTGAGTTGGCAAGGACACCTAGGTCTCTGCCAAGATTTGTTGCGATGGATATTGTGATCTGAAGTCATGTGACCCCAATTTTATCTGGACACACAGTGTCCCGGCCTCCAAGCCACCTTTCCCAGCATTCCATGGACGTCGGGGCCGTTCTGTCTGTTAGGGTATGAGTGGAAAGTGTGTGGGGCCTGCAAGAAGTGGGAATCTCTACTCTATGTGTTTAGTTCTTCTGCTGTGATAAATGCTATGACACAAACAAAGCCGGCTGGAGAGGAAAGGGTTTATTTCGGCTTATCCTCCACGGTCCGTCTCAGGGAGAAGTGCTGTGAGAACCTGAAACACAGGCCCGAGAGGGTGCTGCTTCCTGGCTCATGCTCAGCCAGCCTTTCATACAACCCAGAACAAGCAGCCTAGGTGTGGTCTGGGTCCTCTCCCTCCAACCACAGCCGTGATATCCTCTCACAGACGTGTTCCCAGCCAATCAGACCTGGGCAGCCCGCAACCGAGACTCCCTCAGAGGCTCCGTACTCAGGTGGCTGCTGAAGCTGCCTAGGGTACCCATCCCGTCTCCTTCCTGTGAGGAGTGCACCACTCCAGCAACCCTTGTAAAACGTAAGCACAGAGGCTACAAGCGGCAGAGGAACCATTTAAAGAGAGGCTGGGTGACTACACCAATCTGGGGTGCCTTCCTCCTGTGTCACGCACAAGAAGAAAAGGCACATCTGCCTCGTCCACTGCTGTGGAGGCTACAGTAATCCCAGTATTGAAAATTGGCTTGAGGTTTTTTTTCTTAAACAAAAACAAAGAATATGAGATAATCCAAACGTTTAGAAATAAGGATTGTGACCAGGCATTGGTGGCGCACGCCTTTAGTCCCAGCACTCGGGAAGCAGAGGCAGGTGGATCTCTGTGAGTTCCAGGCCAGCCTGGTCTACAGAGCGAGTTCCAGGACAGCCAGGGCTACACAGAGAAACATTGTCTGGGGGCATAGGGTTCCAGTAGGCATTGTGATACAGTCCTGCCTCTCAAGAAGTGATGGTAGAAGGAACCAGAATCTGAACCCAGGCTTGGTTACAGAGTGGGACCCTGTCTCAAAATTTAAAAAGAAAAAAGAATAGTGAATGCTGAGATGTTCACAGCAGAACGCCAGTGTCGGTTCTGGTGGCATGTCCTGAAGCCCAGCCCTCTAAGGCCACAGCCACCTTGGCCAAGAACCAAGCCAGACCCCACCCCACCCCACCCCACCCCACCCCACCCCACCCCACCCCACCCCAGTCAAGAATCAGTTGATGGGTGGCCGCCACCTGGTGGTTGGTCTCCAAATACCCCTCTAGGGAACCCGAGTTATGTCCCTCAATCGGCTCCTCTGAGAGTGTTTAGAAGGTGACCTTATTTATTTTGAGCCTCAGTGGGCTGTACGACTTCTGTTTTCCTTGGCTGCCTCTGCAGGTTCTGGCTTCCTTGGAAACTGTAAAGTTCCCCATACACGGGCCATGGAGCTGGCTGTGTGGAAGCGGCCTGGACAAGGCCTGTCCAGGGACTAGGCTGGCAGGCTGGGGACCTGCCACCTGCTGCTTGCTTTACAGACATTTTGCAGGCACATCTGTACCTCCTGCTGGTCTCCGTTTCCTGCTCCTGTCCTGCCAATACTACAGGGTCCTGTCCTGCCCTATGCACCGATGCTAAGGACCTGCCTGTTGAACCCAGCCTCCCACCTGTAGCTGGGACCAGAACTCAAGGACACTGTAGGCTGAGTTGAGGGCACGAGACCTTGTCTGTGAGCTCGATCCCTTAGTCTGAAGTTGGAACAGTATGATGTCCGAACTGTTTGGGGACCACTGACCTGTTTGAGAATTTATGAAATTCTAGAAGGTATGTGGGTTGACGGTACTAACAATGCCCTGTGGGCAAGTAGAGAATGCGCAGTAGATACCAAGTCACTAATTCAGCTCCAACTTGCTCACCCACCCTGATTTCCAGATTTAAGTTTCATTTTCTGTTTCTCCAGAAAGCTGGGTAGATAGGCCAGATGGGTGCCTGTTTCCGGGGTGGAAACAGATGGTGTCTGCAAGTCCAGGAAGCAATTCTTCCCCTATGGACCTGGCCTCAGGCCTGGCTACAGTACGGGAACCTGCCACCCGGGCCCCAAAGGAGCCCCAAGGTTACCAGGAGCATGGCAGAAGCTTCTGCTGATGCAAGCACAGGAGGGAAGCTGGGCGAGCCTCTTCCTTCCCCGGGTGAGTTTCTATGGCTCCTTCTCGTTCTCTCCTCCGCCCAGACAGCAGCAGAATTTCGAGGATATCAGAACTCATGAAGACAGCGCCAGAAGAAGGCGGCTTTGGGGACCCTGCCCATCATGCAGGATCCTTGGGCTGGTTCATAACAGCCCTCAGGCCAAAGTGGTGGCTGTCTCCTCGTAGATGAGGTCACCAAGGCCTGTGACAGGCTTCAGGCTCTGAGCAGTGAGAGGGAACTTGGTTTTGATAAGAAGACTTGGCTCTTTTCCCCGGCGAGGGCTGTGGGAGTCTGGGGTGGGGCTGTGCGAGGCCAGGCTGTTGGACTGTTGGGGGTGAGGCTGTGCAGCTGTGAACAGGGTTTACTTCGCCGCTTTTCTCCGTGGTTTGGAAACTTTTCTAAACAGATGTGTTTATTTACTATGTATACAACATTCTGCCTGTGCGTATGTCTGCACTCAGGAAGAGGGCTCCAGAGCTCATCGTAGGTGGTTGTGAGCCACCATGTGGGTGCTGAGAACAGACTCAGGAACTCCGGAAGGGCAGCCAGTGCTCTTAACTCCTGAGTCATCGCCCCAGCCCCCAAAGTCACCCTTTTGATACTCACGCCATGCTAGGGCAGGTGCCAAGCCAGGTGGCAGGTTCAGGGCCAGGCAGAGAAGACCAGGAACTAAGCCTTGCCTGGCCCCTATTGTTATGAGTAGGTTTTTCCTGCTGGTCTGGTCCCACCACCACGCCAGCCCCAAATAACACACAGAGACACTGTATTAGATATGAATGCTGTTGGCCAGTTACTTGTTTCTTTTGGCTAGCTCTGTCTTAAATATTAACCCATTTCTATTAATCTAAGTATTTCCATGTGGTCTCATCTTACCGGAGAGAGGGGCTGGTGTTCTGCTCTCTCCAGTCTCTCCATGTTGACTCCTCCTTACTCCTTCCTCTCTCCTCCTTGTCTCCTAGTCCTCCTATCTTGCTTTCCTATTGATCATCAGTGCCTTATTTATTAACCAATAAGAGAAACACATTTACAGAATGACATCTTCCACCAGAAGGAGATATCTGAGCTGGTTTTTCAGGGCCTCTGATCCACCAGGCATGGGAAAGGAGACCGGGGAATGCATGCCATCCATGTGGGTGCTGAGATGGAGAGAGGGGGGTGCTGAGATGGAGAGAGGGGGACTCCCTAGGCAGGCTGAGAGAGGCATCAGGCGCCACGGAGGGGCTTCCGGGCCAGGCTTGGCTCCATACCTCTCCTTCTAGCTCCATCTTCTGAGAGCTGAGGTTCCTACCTGTCTGGGGTTCCACACCAATACACAGGAGAGCATGCACACTCCTACCATACGGCCAGCCAACCATCCAGCTGTGGGTCCAGGGTCCAGGAAGACACTCTTGTCTCTCAGTGATGTCCTCCATGCTGTCTGCTTGGCCCAGACCATGGATGCCTCCCCCCCTCCGGGCTCTCTGGGCTTTCTTCCCTCTGGAGTTGGATGCCAGCCTCCCGTGGGGAGTGGGCTTGACTCAGCTCTCCTCTCTGTTCCTCCTAAAGGTAATCTGGAACAGAAGATCCGACAGGTACTGGATGAAGCCGGCTGCCCTGTGAAGATTGCCAAGCTGGTAAAGGAGTGCCAAGTGCCCAAGAAAGCCCTCAACCAAGTCCTTTACCGCCTGAAGAATGAGGGCAAGGTGCACTCACCAGCCCCTGCCACGTGGTGTTTAGGCGGGGATGCTCCTGGAAATGAGAGTCTTGCAATCCGTGAGGACCCCTCTGTCCAGCCCAGCCTTGGTAATCTGTCACTTGGGGGACGGCAGACGCCCCTTGGGAGCCATCTTGGCAATGGGCAAGTCCAGGTCAGGCCTGACTTCAAAGCTGAGCTCTCCCATCCTCTCTGTCTTTTGATTTCTTCTCGCCAACGGAGCTAATGTAGAGCCCAGGGCTTGTCGTGGTAGGTGTGCGATGGATGTTAGCCATAGTAAAGACACAATCCAGGCAATAGTCACAGCGGCAGTGAGTGCTGATGGTAGGGATTCACTCGGAGCCCTCAGGTGACTTTGATAGCCACGGAGCAGAGAGACCTCACAGGTCCGTTGTTGATGCTGTACTCAAGGTCACCTTACCTTCAATAACTCCCACAGCTGGAGTCGGGAGAACAGGCAGCCTCAAGACCCCTCCCTTCTGCAGCCAGCAGCTATGACCCAAGCAGAGGGGAAACCCTGGGACCCCAGCCTAATGTCCTGTCCCCTAGCTCTCCTGTGGAAGGGTCCGTGGTGCGCAGTGGACCAGAGGGTCTCCTGTCTCCAACAGACACGTCCAGCCCTATGTAGGCACAGCTCTGGAGAGTCCTGGCCTGCATCTCAGTGAGCACCAAAGTCCGCCCCAAATTACTCTTTGGGGCACAGAGGGAATGGGTGTTTGGGATCATGTCCACCACCAAGGCTCCAAAAGGATCTCAGAGGCCAGACTCAGTGTCAGAAGCCAAAGGCTCTAAATGGCCACGAAGTACCTTATTTTCCAGGCGCCGACACACCTGTGCCAGCCTGAGCCAGCCTCTAGGGGGTGAGGACCTCTTGCACACATCTGGTCTCCAGGTGACCTGCACCCAGTATGGCCACGGGCCTCCAACAAAGCAGGCCGTGCCCTCTGGGCTTCATAAGCATCCCAGGCTATAGCCAGTGGACACAGGAAGGTGCAAGCCCAGGGCCCTCCTGCTACTAAGTGCTCACCCCTCTTCTTGCAGATGAAAGAATCCTCAGATTCCTGGAGACCAGCGGGCCTCACAAGGCCCTGCACATAGCCCAGGCTCTGGGAATGAAGACGGCCAAAGAGGTGAACCCACACCTGTATGCCATGAGGGACAGGCACCTCCTGAGCTATGACAGAAACACGTGGATGATCTACGACTCAAGTCCGAAAGGTCAAGAGCTAGGTATGAGAGGTCAAAGTCAGTTTGGGGGGGTCAGGGGTCAAGGTGGATGGCCTAGGGTCAGGTTGGGAAGTTCAAAGTTCAGGTCAGGAAGGTCAAGGGCCAGGATTGGGCCATCTAGGGTCAGGTTGAAAAAAGTCAACGGTAAGGATTGCATGGTGTAGGGTCAGATTTTTTGGTTTGCTTTGTTTTTTAGATTTATGTGTATTTTATTTCATGTGTTTTAAGTGTCTGCCTGCATGTATGTATATACGCCACATGCATGCAGAGGCCGGAGGAGGGAATTGGGTCTCCTGGATGGAACGGAGTGACAGATGTCTGTGAGCTGCCATGTGGGTGAGGAGCACCACCTTCCTCAGGAAGAGCGGCCAATGCTCTAACCACTTAGCCACCTCTCCAGCCTTGGGGGCAGAGTTTACTGATGCTCTTTTGGGAGGGGTCCCGAGAGGGAAGGGTGCTGGCAGGCTCAAAGAGGGACAGTCACCCAGCTGCTGGCCTTGGCTGGCATAGGCTGGCCTGCCTCACTCACAGTGCCCTTAGGGGGGCCGGCTATCAGAGGGAGAGTGATGAGGATGACATCTGGATTCCCAACACAGGGACACATCCAAATTGTTAATAAAGTCAGTGGGACCCACAAAACACATGAGGGTTCTTCTAGTCATTGCTGAGGGGCAGGAGCTCTGCAGGGATCAGAGTTGCTAAAGCAGAAGTCTGGAGGAAGGGACGGACACCCTGGAATTGCTCGGCCGCACACAGGGGGAGGCCTGAATTTGGTAATGACTCTCTGTAAGAATTTTGTTCAGGTATAATGTTGCAGAGCTCTTAGTCCAGCACTCAGAAGACAGAGACAAGAGAGTTACAAGTTCAAGGCTAGACTGGACTACCAAAAAAAAAAATAATCATACAAAACCCAAACTGATAATACGTGAATGAAGTTGTTTAAAGGGAGAGCTTGGCTGGGCACAGCACAACCCAGGTTTCCCATCCACGGGCGCAGGTAATGAGTCTGAGCCCTGCCTGGTGCTCTCAGGCCCCGCCCACCCCACCCCAGCATGTTCTTTTTAAATGTCTTACTTTTGTCTTGAGAGATAGTCTCACTATGTAGCCCCGGCTGTCCTGGGACTCACCATGTAGACTAAGCTGGCCTCAGACCCGAGGCATGCTACCAAATTCTAGCATTAAGAGCATGTACCGCTACACCGGGAACAATGTCTTTTAAAGCCAGATAAAGAAATGTGCATTTTAAGAATGCGTATCTAAAATGCCCTGGCTCAGGTTTACTTGTCTTTACACAAAAGTGGATATAAAATGTGGCTACTTTTTCTTCCTTTCATGAGACAATTTCATGTAGCTGAGACAACCTTGAACTCCTGATCTTCCTGTTCCCACCTCCCAAGTGCTGGGGTCACCGGTGTCTGTCTGCCTGTCTGTCACCGTGCTTGGTTACTTTCATTCAGGGAGAAAATGCTCACAGTCCTCCGACCCGAGCAGGCACAGAGAACATGCAGAGCAGGCCTTGGCTGGTGGGGCTGCCATGTGGTTCCCACCTACTGGAAGGAGTCTGATGGCGAGGGTGGCAGCCAGGTTTTAAACACAGGGACATATCTAAGACTTTAATAATGTCTGCAGAGCCCAACAAAGCATAGGAGCCACCTTCCGGCCATTGCGCAGTGGGAAGAGCAGGAATTCAGTCCACACTGAGGGCTCTGCAGGGCAGAAGGGGCACAGGGGCAGGGCAGGGAGGCAGTGGGGTGTCCATTGTCCCCCCAGTCCTGGCTAGGACACACAGGTAGGGTATTGCTGCAGGGATCTCAGGGCTGAGGTACCACGGTGTCCAGCAAACAGGGAAGGAGGGTCTGGCCACGGCCACATAGCTCCTGAGTCTGACCTCGCACCCTCTTTCTCGGACCCCCAGTATGGGGTCTGGCCTCCTATCGCAGCAAGTTCCCAGGGAAGTTTAGTGCTGTTGACCCAAGAGCCCCTATGCTCTTGAATCAAAGGAACTCAATGGAATATTGTTCTGTAGCTCACCCTGGAGTGAGGCGAGAGCGCCCCATGATTATCTACCAGCAGAATCCCACCAATATGATCTGCCAACAAGGGGCCTTCAACCACATCTCCATTGCCGAGTCACAAGCCATCCAGATCGGCCATGGGAACATCATGCAGAGGCAGCCAGCCTGTGATCCAAGCGGTAAGAGAAGGGGCCTGGCCTGGCCCTGCTGTGCCTGAGTGGAGGAAGGCAGTGAGGTGGAAGGACTTGGTCCTTCAAGGGGACAGAGCAACTCACTCGCGTGCATGGCCTTAGCAATGGTTTTTCTCAGGACGAGAAGCCTGGACCACAGTCACCTGCACTCATGAGGTGCAATCTGTCTGAGAACAGCTCCCTCTCTCGGCGGGACATGGAGAGAGGGCGTCTGCCATGCTCTGCTCTGAGCACATTTCTCCCTCTCAAGTTGTTGCCATGAAAAATCGGGGTCATCATGGGCTCAGTGGCTTTGTGAGTGTGTGTGTGTGTGTGTGTGTGAGTGTGTGTGTGTGTGAGTGTGTGGGGGGGCATGTGGTGTATGTGGTGTGTTTGTGTGGTAGTGTTTGTGTGATATGTGTGTGCATAAGTGTTACAATAAGTTTTCCCGCCAGCCTGGTCCCACAGCCGTGTCAGCCCCAAATAACAAACAGAGACACAGAGACGTTGTATTAGATATAAAGCTGTTGGCCTGTTACTAGCATTTCTTATTGTCTAGCTCTGTCTTAAATATTAACCCATTTCTATTAATCTAAGTGTTTCCATGTGGTCTTAGTTTACCAGAGAGAGGGTCGGGACCTTGTCCCTCCAGTTTCTACATCTTGAATCTCTTCCTACCTCTCCCAGAATCCTTCTTGTCTCCCAGTCCCGCCTATCTTGCTTTCCTATTGGCCAACAGGGCTTTATTCATTAACCAGCAAGAGAAACATATTTACAGAATGACATCTCCCATCGTGTGCGTGCGCGTGCATGTGTGCGTGAGTGTGTGTGTGTGTGAGTGTGTGTGTGTGAGTGTGTGTGTGTCTGTGTATGAGTGTGTCTGTGTGTGAGTGTGTGTGTGTGTGCGTGTGAGTGTTCATGTGTGTGCGTGCGTGCGTGCATGCGTGTGTGTGTGTGTGTGTGTGTGTGTGTGTGTGTGTGTGTGTAGTGGAGTCCATTCAGAACGAGAGGGACGTCAGGTGTCCTGTCCTGTCATTCCCACCTTATTCCCCCCAGAGAGGGTGTCACACTGAACCTGGAGCAAGTGAGCCCAGCACTGGAGGCCCACGTGGCCACGCCTGGCTTTTATGTGGGCACTTGGGTCCCCGTGCCTGCCCAGCTGTGCTCGTCCCCATCCCTCAGCATCCTGGTGCTGATGAAGCTCCGAGCCAGCCAGTGCTTCCTCTCTAAAAGGCAATGTGGCTTCGAGGGTGGGGCCACCTCACACCCTAGCCCTTCACCCAGGCAAGGAGCATCAGCCCAAACTCAGAGCCCCTCCCCCACCCTTGGGAGAGCTCTGCTCTACCCG